>CARXXK010001128.1:0-335866 GCA_949089665.1 Macrosiphum euphorbiae
GGTACATAATTTTATAGTATATATAATATTGTTTTATATTTTATTATTAGGTGCAATACAACACAAATTTCCTACAACTACAAAAGCTAGTATTATAGAATTCATAAGCCCATGGATGGCTCAGAGCGAAACCAGAATTAAAAGGCATACCTACATTTTCAGTTATTTTACATTATTATAAGATTTAAATAAACATTTTTTAATATGATTGTATTTATTAATTATAGAAATGCCATTAAAATATCTTCTTTGACTACTTCAGCAATAGATGATGATCCTGCCACATGATCTGACCAGCCTATCTGACTTATAACCAGTTATTTGTTACATCCAAGTGTGGTTATTGTTTTTATTTTATTATACTTATAAGTTGTTATTTTCTTTTATAAATAAGTATTAATTCCAAGTGTGGTTATTGTTTTTATTTTATTATACTTATAAGTTATTATTTTCTTTTATAAATGAGTATTAATTCCAAGTGTGGTTATTGTTTTTATTTTATTATACTTATAAGTTGTTATTTTCTTTTATAAATAAGTATTCAAGTATAGCTATAATTATATAGATTAATGTAAACACACTAAATATACATATCTTATTAGGTATATATATTATTATTTTATTTTGTATTCATTTTATACATATTATTATGCCTAACCATTAAGGTTCTTTATTATTTTATTTAAAATTAATTTTTTTTTTTTTTATGATATTGAATTAAAAATTAATACATGTTTTTTTTTCAATAAACAAATTCTTGCAATATAACAGCCTATATGTGTACTTATATGACAAATTATCATAATGTACCTATACCTATAACAATTATTTTAAATGTTTTTTTTAGCTGAAAACACTGCATTTTTAACATTTATGCATATGTTTAAAAAAACATTTAGGAAGCTTTTACAAAATATATAAAAAATCTTTTTTGTTTATTTAAAAACAACAAAAAAATAATTTAAATAGATTTTAAAGACTATCAAAAAACATTTTTAATAAATTTTAAAAATGTTAATTTAATATATTTTTTTTAATGAAAAAGTGGCCATCAAAACATTGCTGCATATGTTTTAAAAACTTTTTTTATTCTTTTTTTTATATTTTTAAAAACATTTTTTAAATATTTTATTGCTCATAGGGGTTCTGTAAATATGAATACTTTAACCCTTAACTACACGCGCTGGTGTACTTTGTACACCAATATTTTTGTTCATCTTGTTCTATTTTAGTTTTTATTTGTTTTCAGTTATTCTCCTAATCTAACCTTTTCTTATCTAATATGTAATAGTTATTAATCCATTTCAGTCGTCATTTGATGTTTGTAGCCGCACAAACAAGCTCCTTATAAAATATTTTTGTATCGGTGAACGAAATACACCACGCGAGTAATAATGTAAGTAATTTTTACGTCTTATACTGACTGATAATTCCGTATTATTTTTCTAATATTTAATTATTATATAATCAGTATATTATTTAATCATATTATTATTATTATACTAGGTCAAAGCTTACGCCAAATGATGTGAATGACATATTAGATATGGAATCATCGGAAGAAGAAGTGGGAGGTGATGAAGACGACAATGAAGTAAGAATAGTAAATAATAGTGATCATGACAGTAACTCGTGCTTGGAATACAGTTCATTTGAGGATTCCGATAGTGATGACGATAATATTGAGCTCGAATATTTTATTGGTAAAGATAAAGCAACAAAATGGTCTAAGACACCATTGACAAGTAAATTCGCTAAAACTAAAAAAAAAATATAATAAATATAACACCTGGTTCAAAATTTACAATTGAAGAAATTCAAAATGAAGTAGGGGCTTTCCACATAATATTTTCAGACAAAATGGTTGATGAAATTATTCATTACACCAATATGTATATTTCGACAGTTCAAAAAAACTATAAAAGAGATAGAGATGCCAAATTTATAACAAAAAATGAAATGATGGCATTTTTTGGTTTGTTGTTTTTGTCAGGAATAAAAAAAGGGAATCACACCAACTTTCTTGAACTTTGGGCTACAGATGGTACTGGAATTGAAGTTTTTCGGGCTTGTATGAGCTGTAACCGTTTTCTTTTTATTTTGAATTCAATGAGATTCGACGATAGAACTACTAGAAATTATAGAAGATCTGAGGACAAACTAACTGCTGTGAGGTCAATGCTTGATCAATTTGTATATAATTGTAAAACAAGTTACTGCCTTAGTGAATATTTGACCATTGACGAAATGTTAGTCCCATTTAGAGGTCGTTGTAGTTTTATTCAGTATATACCAAGTAAACCTGCAAAATATGGCTTGAAAATATTTGCACTGGTTGATGCAAAATCATTTTATACGGGGAATTTAGAAATTTATTGTGGGACGCAACCAGACGGGCCTTACAATATGTCTTCCAAGCCATTTGATATTGTCATGAGATTACTTGACAATGTAACGGGATCAAATCGTAACCTAACATGTGATAATTGGTATACTAGTTATCCCTTGGCTACTGAATTACTAAAAAAGCAAACAACTATAGTAGGAACATTGAGAAAAAATAAAAAGGAGATTCCAGTAGACTTTCAACCACATAAAAATAAAGCAGTTAATTCTTCATTTTTTGGATTTCAAAAAGAAATAATGATAACATCATATACTCCTAAAAAAATAAAGCTGTAATTCTATTATCAACTATGCATAATGATACGTCAGTAAATAGTGAGACAAAAAAACCTGAAGTTATACACTTTTACAATTCCACAAAAGGAGGCGTGGACACTGTCGACCAAATGTGTGGGAATTATTCAGTTTCTAGGAGAACACGCAGATGGCCATTATCAATATTTTTTCAACTTCTCAACATTGCAGGTATAAATGCAAATATTCTATATAACAATACACAAATAGAAAAAAAACATAAGAATAGGAGGTCATTTCTAAAATCACTTTCAATGAATTTGATGAATAACCACTTGAGTGAAAGATCACAGATGGCAAATCTCCCTACTGACATAAAACATTTTTTATCAAAATATGAAACAAAAGAAGTGGACGTTCAAGAACCTCCGACAAAAATACGAAGTCGGTGTTATTTGTGTGGAAGAGCCAAAAATAGGGTGACAACAATAAAATGTTCTTCATGTCAGAAGTTTACATGTAAAGAGCACGTAAAAGCTGTTGTCAGATGTGAAAGATGTATAATAAGTCAGGATAGTGAGTAAGATTTAATTTAAGTTTGTAAAAATTATTTGACAATAAGTTATTTTTACTTTTATCAATTATAATATAGTAATAACAAAATTTTTTTTTATTAAATTTTTTTTTTATGATTAAATTTAAAACACTATTAAGTAGTACTTTTGTTCTTTTATTAGTAAATAAAGTCAAATATATATGCAATACGACATTGATTTCTGCGTAAAACAAATTGGTGTATAAAATACACCGCGCGTGCAATTATTGAAAAAAAAATGGCGCGTGTAGCTAAGGGTTAATATTGATTATATTAAAATCATGAAATGTATAATAAAAAAAAATTTGAATAAGGTATATGAAAATGAAATACAAAACGACATAGAAAAATCAATATTAAATAATGAAAGCTTTGTTAAGTTCTTTAAATATAAATACTTTAATACTAAAAATAAAAAAAATATTAAAATCATGAAATATAATCTAAATAAAATTCCAATTGAAGGAAATATTTTAATTGTCGATCATGGAAACAATATTTCTGGAAATGGAAAACCTTATGCTTCTAAAATACTAGAATCACCAACATGGCTTGAAATTTGTAAAATAGCTAATGATTTAATAAATACAACCGGTACTTATTTTTTCAAATATCTCCATGATATTTTTGTTGTTCAAGATTTAGGAAATATTAAAATATGTTGTCTTCGCATGGGAGGTACAGATGCCGATCATAAGATGTTTAGAATATAATAATAATATAATTAAATTTTTTAATAGAATTGTTCTATTAAAAAAATGCTCAATATTTAACGCTCACCCGAATAGGGGACGCGTTATTAAAATCCAAAAATCTTTAAAAACAATTTTACACTATGATACAATGAGGGGGACTTATAAAGAATTAAAATTAAAAATGTTTAATGTAAAAATGAAGATTATAACATAAATAGCAACGGAGTTATACTTAAATGAAAAATATGAAGCGGGGGGTAAACTTTTAATATGTAGTGTAGATAAGCATATAAAACATATCTGTGTTGATCCGACTTTATAATATCAAATATTAAATGAAATATAGGACATATACGATCGTGTTATTTTTTAATATTTTTAATAGAAATATGGAAAAAAATGCAAAAAATCTACAAAATCATTCCCAGCTTTGCAGATACCCGTTAGGAAAAAAGGAGGCCGGAACTCTTTTACAGATATCTGCAAAGCTATCGTGGGCAGTGAAGTTACCCAAGCGCTTTATCCAGCAGGACAACGACAGTTTTTCAGTAGATTGCATAGGTGTGTGCAGGGCCGGCCGTAGGTTTTTTGCCGCCCTAGGCAAATCTGATTTAAGCTGCCCTATGCAATAGTTATTTTTTTGGAGAGGAGTGTATTGATAAAATAAGGACATTCATTTTTATCTATGAACCCTTGTTTAATTAAAAAAAAATAAAATGTTTTGACTGACCTAAGTTTTCTTTACAAAATATAAAATAATAATAATAAAATTAAAATAAATGTTGGGTATAAAATAGAACAAGTAATATTTTTGACCATTGTTATACATTCATTATCGTTATCATAGATAAAAAATATGTATTTAATTTAACATTAAAAAATATATAACAAAAAAAAAAAAAATATATTAAATAAAATTAATTTTGCGAGCCTTTTCTTGGGCAAAATCAATCAGTAAATTTTTGAACTCCAGATTTTCCATTACTTCTTTTTCAATAGAAATTGTAGCAAGATCACTTAACCTTTCTTGATTCATAGAAGACCTCAAATAGTTTTTAATTATTTTTAATTTTGAAAAGCTCCGTTCACCAGATGCGACCGACACGGGCATAGTTAAAATAATTCGAAGTGCTACAGCTACATTTGGTACAAAATTGTTATTGTTTACAATAAACTGTAACACTTCTAATGGAGTACTGTTGGGTTTTAATAACTCAGATATTGCTACTAACTCATCTGTCATTTCTATAGCATCAATATCTGAATTACTAACATTTTCATTTTCTGATAGTAGCAATTGAAGATCCATACAATTTTTCACAATGTTATCTTTCGTTATACTTTTTAGACTACTTATATCATACAAAAATTTAAAGTTATCGCAGTGGTTATGTAATTGTTCAAATCTTTCTTCGAGAGAATTGAGAGCTACGTCTAATATATAAAAGTATAATTCAACTTTAAATTTAGTTTTTAAATTAATTATGGGTTCATCTGGTTGTTCATAAGAAAAGAACACAGTTTTCTTTTTTCGTGGGCGTATAGAAGTTTGTTGCCTAAAAGAAGCCTCAATATCCAATTCAAGAGCTATGGTTTCAGCATCTCTTAAGAATTTATCAAAACTCTCATCACATCGAATTTTTTTCAAAAAATTAATTGTTTCAGATAAAATATTTTCTGCGCCAGATATATCTAATGTTACTTTCTGTAACACTTTACTTGCTAGATTTATTTGATTTAAAATTGAATGCCAAATTACAACGCAACACACAAAGTTAAAATTTTTTATTTTTTTAGCTAAAGATTCAGCTTCTAATCGGGTAATTTGATCAAAAGATATATCCTGACTTATTTCGTATAATGCATCAAATATTTCACCTGTTTGATATCTGAATGGTCTAATAGCATCTATTCTACTCTCCCATCTAGTTTCACTTAATGGCTTTAAAGTTAATTGTGTTATATGTTTTTTTAAAACAGCCCATCGACGAGTAGAACCACTTAAAAATACAAATATAGCTTGAATTTGAATAAAAAATTTGCTTGCTCCAGTTGATGATTTAGCAGTATCATTTACAACTAAATTTAGTGTGTGAGCATGACATGGTACAAAAAAAGCACGACTATTTATATCTAAAATTTTTTTTTGTACACCAGAATTACGACCTTTCATGTTTGAGCCATTATCATAACCTTGTCCTCGCATATCCTGTATTGGAATTTTATTTATTTTTAATTCTGACAATATTGCATTTGTAAGTTCTTGACCTGTGGTAATATCAACCGGAATAAACCCAAGAAAATGTTCACAAATATATATTTTTTTTGTATCTCGGTTAATATCAACAAACCGTATAGTTATTGACATTTGTTCTACTCTACTTTTATCGGGAGTACAATCTACAATTATTGAATAATACTTAGCATTTTTTAACTTTTCAAGTATTTTATTTTTAATTGCTCGAGAAAGTAAATGTATAATTTCATTTTGAATCCCCTTACCTAGATAATGATTATGAATCTCCTTATTTTGAATTCTACGAACATGTTCTGATAAAACACTATCAAATTTTGCCAGCAGCTGTACTAGTCCGAGAAAATTGCCATTATTGTTTTCGTAAAGAATATCGTTTGTACCTCGAAAAGGTAAACATTGTTTACCAAGAAATTCAACGATTGCCATTAAACGCTCAAGTACATTTTGCCAATGCCGAGTTTCATTATTTAATACACGTTGATGGGCAGCATCTATGGTTTGATTGCTATTTAATCTAGCAGACAGTTCCATCCATTTTTTTAAAGAATTAAAATATATTTTGCATGTTTCATGTTCTTTAACTATATTGTGTACGTTTTTCCAATCATTACAGCCAAATTTAGTCAGTGCATAATTTTCACTACTAAATATTTTACAACAAAAACAGTACACAACATCATTTTTAACAGAATAAATTAACCACGTACGTTCTATAACTTCACCATTTTTTAATTCTTTACTTAAAATTGAAATTGGAAACCGTCGATTTAACGCATCTCTAGGATATTTAAAATCTTTATTTGGTTTAATGGGACCTGTTTTTACTAATTGAAGTCGTAATGAATTTGAAAAAATCGCTGGCCATGTCCCGGGGTCAGATATGTTATTTTCATTTTCATTAGATTTAATACTCGCATTTTCTTCCAACGTTATGTTTATTTCATTATTGAAAATGTCAATGCTATCGGAAATTTGTTCTGAGTTACCAACTTCTTTTAAACTGTCAGTAACTTCTAAGGTATTTGGTTCTTCTGAAATAATTTTAGAATGTGTTTCTGGATTATTTAAAACTTCATTATTTTTTTTCAAATATTTTTCAAAGGAACCAGAGTTTTTTTTAATTTCTTCATCACGTTTTAATTTTTGTTTTCGATATGCAGCTCCTGATAACCGTATACGTTTTTGCTCTGACATATTCAATAAATATTAACGTGATAATTTAACAAAATTAATACCAATTAAGTGTTGCAGTTATAAATTTATTTTAATAAAAATTGTACACGTTCACGCACTTGGTCTACTATCACTATCCCTCTACGGCAAAAATTATTTACGTGTTCGGCGGGCGGCTGAAAGTCCGGGACTAAATGCCGTTGTGTCATTGACAATTATTTTCCAATTAAATAATAATTTTAAACTCGATAAGAACGTGCATTCGTCTGTGGTCGACTAATGCATGTATTGTTATCGCCGTTCTATTTATATTCATGCAGTATTACGACTTTAGTGCGTTCTCGGTAAACTTTTTTTGTATATTTGAGTAATGAACATACAATTCAGCAGACTATATTATATTATAATTTATAATAATTAAATCACTTTGGTTCATTTGAAATTTGCCGCCCCCACACTAGTGCCGCCCTAGGCGGCTGCCTATTTTGCTACCACATTGAGCCGGCCCTGGGTGTGTGCACCCACCTATACAATCTACCGTAAACGTCTTCAAAGCCTGATGAAATTAGTAGGTGAACATGGGCGCCACACGTTCTCCCACTAGTTTCAATCCGACCAAGAACACATTTTAAATCAAACGCGTTACCGACTGAGCTACAACACTTGGGCATGTATAATGATTATTTAAACACTATTTAAATAATTCGATAAAAAACATCATAATATAAACTATACATATATATTATGATAAGGTATTCAATACCGGATGTTAAAAAAATAATCAGTCCAACGTTGATATATATACAATATTATTATTATTATTATTATTATTATTATTATTATTATTATTATTATTATTATTATTATTATTATTATTATTATACCACACTGTATAGGTACTATAATATTATATATAATACTTCGTAAGTATTATATTCGATTTAAATTTTCAATGTTTAAAAAATAATCAGTCTAGCTCCATATTATTATTATTATTATTCGAATCATATAATTCCTCTTGTAATAATTTACGTAGTTCGTTTATTGAAAGTTTAATTTCATTATAATTTTTGTTTTTAATAAAACTTAAAATATTTTCGAAACAACAATTACTAATGAAACGGAAGTTAAATGATTTTAATTGATTATGTTTTTTGTAATAATCATATTTTACAACATTTTCGTAACAACAATTATCCAATATTTTATTCCATAACTTATTACTAATTTCACAGTCAATATCAATATCAATATCACTATCATTAAATATAGGTCTTAGGATTTTACATTGTTGTTCAATCATATTTAAAAGTGTTTTGATATTTTCCATTTCTATTATTTATATTAGTAAATATATTTTTTTTTAACATCGAATTATTAAAACAACGAGTTGTTAAAAAACAATGTTAACGTAAAAAAAACAACGTCAACGAGTTAACGTAAAAAAACAACGACTCGTTGACTCGTTTACTCGTTTACTCGTTTACTCGTTTACTCGTTGTTAAATATATATTAAACAAGTTGTTATTTTTAATAGAAATATTTCTATAAAAAAAATAAAATATTTAAATAAATTTTTTATAATTTTCAATAAATTCTAAACATAAATGACCACATATAGGTGGATCATTATAGTATTGAAATTGGGAAACAGTACAAAAAAGATTATCTTTACCCAAATATTTTAAAAGTTCTTTTGGTGGCTCACCAACTATATGACCAAATGGATCAAAATATATTTTAAATGTATTGTTTATTTTTTTCCATGCAACCCAATGAGAACCATTTTGAGTAGAATCATTTAAATTAAATACTCCACATTCATTTTCCTATGATGTTGTAGGTAATTCATTTAACATAAAACACCCTCTATAATTTTTTATTTTATTTCCAAAATAATTTATATCTATATTACTCAATGGATCAATTTTTATATTATTTTTTTTAATCCAAAACTGTGTATAAATACCTTCAAATTTTTCAATATTATTTCTAAATGTTGTTATTTCAAATTTATTCATTTTTTCAATTTTTTTTTCAATATTTTTTTTTTTTTTTCAAGCCTGAACCTTGTGATCTAATTTTTTCCATCTCTTTATTATGTCGAATTGTTTCTTGTTCCATTTTTTTTTTGTGTTTAGCATCAGTTACTGCAGTATAAAGTGCACTTGCACCTGCAGCCAAAGCACTTACACCTTCAACCACAGCAATAGCTATTGGTAAAAATCCACCTTTTTTAATTTGAACATGTTTAAGTTCTAAACTTGATCCGGTATTATTTTTTTTAGCGTTTTTTAATTTTCTTATTTGTTCTGGCTCAAGAATAAATTTATGTTTTCCACTATCAATTTGATTATTTTCAATTAGAATTGATACATCTTTATTATTTTTATGAGCTTTCAATATTTTATTAAATTGTTTTTTATTTAAATTTAGATTCATTTTATAATACAAAATATTAAATTAAATTAAATTCTCTTGCAGCTTCATCTAATTTGTTTTTAGGTTTTTTATTTTTTTCTAACTTTGTTCCCGGTCCTAAATAATTATAACCAGGCCAATGCATTTCAGGTAAATTTGAACAATTCAAAAGATAATTAACAATTCCTGAACCTGTAATAATTTTCTTTGGTAAACATAAAACATATGATGATAAATAATCTGCACCGTTAATAGGTATATCAATTAATTTTTCCATTTCTCTAATACAAATATTAAGAATATCAAGTTTTTCATCATGGTAAATATTATTTCCTATACTTTCTTCAATTGATATATACTGTATACGTTTAATTATTTTTTCTTTTGATATTTTCACTTCCTTTGGTAAACAAGTTACATATTTTAGTAAATATTCAATACCTTCAGGAGTATCAATAAGATTTTCCATAATTGATTTAAATAAATGAACAATACCAAGTTTTTCGTTTTTAAAATTATTATTTCCAGCTCTTTCTTCTGAAGAAATAAACTGTAAATTATCTATCACTTGGTTTACATTACTAATATAACGATATTCAATACGATTTTCTGTGTATTTCTTTAAACCCTCCCCTATTTGATTATCTTCAGCTAATATTTCATTATTTTCTTTTTTTTCAATAATTTCATTATCTTCATTATTTTCTTTCTTTTTATTATTTTTTTTTTCTTATCAGTTGTTTCTGTCATTTCTTTCCAAATCGAACTAATCATATAACTATATTTTTCACTACGACTTGATTTAGCTCTTTTCGTTGAAGGATCATTGTTTTGATAAATAGAATTAGTTTCAAATAATATATTTTTATAAATATTAAAATCATCATCATTATAAAATTGTTTGGGTGTAGGAACTTGATGAGTTAATAATCTCCATAAACCTGGTGTTCCTATATATCTTTTTTCATTTAAAATTATATCATCATTATCAAGATCGATTATATCTTTTCCAATCATATAAATATCATCTTTCTCATTAAGATATATTCCAAAAGAATTAGTATCTTTTACAGTTTTTAAATATTTTGATGCAATAGGACCTAAGTTTATAATATTTTTAGGTAATGGAGAATTACTTGTTGAATTTTGACTAGAATATTTTGGAGTTCCAAAAGTCTCTTCTGAACTTGTTAATCGTTTTAACTCTGGATTTCTAGGTTGTATATTTAATTTTTGAATATCTTCTTCAGTTTTAATAGCAACATCTTTAACTGCATTCATTGTTGTATTAACATTTGTTAATGCGTTTATTATTGGTCCAAACTTTTTTTGTTGTTCTTCAAGTACATGTTTTTGTTTTACAATTGTATTTCTAAATCTATCCTGTAAATCTTTCTTAAGATTAATTATTTTATTTACATCTGTAGATTTATATTGTTTTTTTTCTTTTTTAATATTATCTTCATCTTCATCATCTTTTTTTATAATAACAGTCTCTTTTTCATTAGGTTTTAATAATACATCTTTAAACCTATTTTGTAATTTATTTTTAGTATTAATTATTGTCTGAATCTTTACATCTGATGTGTTTTTTAAACTATTTCCTACCTTGGAATTGTTTTGTGTTTGATCATCAAATGAAACATTTTTTTTAATTTTTTTTTTAATTCTTTTTGAATTTGTTTAATATCCATTTATTATACAAAAAATTAAATTAAAACATAATCATTCATCGATATATAAAATCTCATTACCTTTATTGTCATAGATTAAATTTTTTATCAAGTCTATTGTTATGAAACCATATGTTTTTATTTTACTTTTTTTATCATATTTTTTACAATAAGTTCTATTAATTTCTTTAAATTTTTCTAAAGCTACATCTTCACTAATCAAATCGGACCATATTTTTTCAATATAATAATTTGATTGATTAAAAACAATTAAAACATTCAAATTATTTCTTATTGTTTTTATATCTACTGAAGTATAACTTT
Source organism: Macrosiphum euphorbiae (assembly GCA_949089665.1). Lineage (NCBI taxonomy): Eukaryota > Metazoa > Arthropoda > Insecta > Hemiptera > Aphididae > Macrosiphum > Macrosiphum euphorbiae. The sequence goes on from CARXXK010001128.1 coordinate 11,779, forward strand.
GTGTTAAATAAATAACACTAATATTCTTTGATCTTGATCTTATAAAATATTCAATTATCATGTCTTGTTTTTCTTTTAGAAAATCATCAAAAATCACTAAACTATTTGGTTCACAATCATCTACAGATATTATTTCATCATTAGAAAAATGTGTGGTTATAGAAGGTATATCATCAAATATTTTTTTTATTTTTTTATAGACTGGTTGATCAATATTTTTTGTAAAAATATATAGATTTAAATAAGGAATCCAATAATTTATAATCAGATTATACAACAAGGTTGTTTTACCACAACCAGATGGTCCTATAATTAAAACACGTGAAGGTAATTCAAATAAAGATTTTTTTTTATTTTCATCTTCAATAAAAAATTTTACTTTTACATTATCCATTTATTAAAAAAAAATATATATTTGGTAATATAAATAAGAAATGGAAAATATTTTAAATAAATATGATAATTATATAATAAATAGTCAATATGAAAGTTATATACCTCAAATTACAACAGAATTGAATAAACCAAACCGAAATACAATAGTTATAGTAGATGGTAAAGATAAATTTCTGAACATTAAAAATTCAAAACTTTATTTATCATTTGAATATGTACAAGAAGATGGTTCTAAATATCCAGCAAAATCTAATGTTATGATATCTGATAATAGTGGAGCACTTTTGTTTCAAAAAATTACAATTAATATTTTAGAATTAAAAGTTCAAATGCAAAATATAGAATATGATGAAATAACAAAAATTCAAATAGTTGATGTATTAATTAAGAATCCATGTATTTTAGCTTTTAAAACATGGCAAAATATTGAAGTAAGAAATCTTACTGGAAAAAAGATAAGATTTGATTTAACAAATAATTATCGAAATAATAGACATCCATTGTTTGGTGTTGTTTATTTTCAAAAAAACAGATTAGACAATCAAGAAAGTAATGCTTGTTATTTTGATCATTGTGATGTTGTAAATTATTCTTTTGAAGTAAATGGAAAAAAATATCCTAATGAATTACAAAATCAAGATTTTAATGATATAAAATGTTGTCAATCATATGAAGATCATATGAGTTATAAAAAAACCTATTATAAATCACATGAAGAAAATCCATTAATGTATTTAGATAAATTACAATTTAGACAAAAAAGACCATTTTTTGTTGTTAACATGACTAGACACCCTAATCAAATTGCAATCTCCAACTGTACAGTAATTTTAAACTTAGATTTCAGTCAAAATTTACCTGATAAAACAATTTGTTATATTTGTTTAATTTCTAGTGCAGTGTATACGTTTGATATTGAAAGAGGAATAGTTGATGAAAGCTATTAAATATATTAAAATTAATTAAAAAATCGTTCCCTACTTTAATTTTTCAAGATATTTTATCAAAATATAGAATCTTTATCAAATGAAAAATAATCTTTTGTTGTTATTTTAATGTAATCCCCATTATTTTCAAACTTCATAATCGAATTGAATAAACTATTTAAATGTTCTATTGAATAATTTCCTTTTAATTCTGTTTTACTATTTTCATTAGAAATAATACCATTTATTTCTTTTAAGAAACCTTGAGTGTAAAATATTGGATTTTTTATTCCTATTACCGTATAAGCAATATCTGGTGTTGTATACTCAACACCTAATTCTATTTCTTTCCCTTTAGGCCATGTTTTATTAATAGGGATCAGACGATTTATAAAATTAAAACCTAAACAATTTGATAAATATTCATCAAAACACAGACCAATTGAAGTAGTTATTTTTAATAAATTTTTATTTATTTCAAGATTTATTTTAGGAAAATTTTCCACAAATTTAGTTCCGAATGAATTAAATAAATTTTCAATTTCACCTATTGAATAAATACCAATAAATATTGTACCTAGTGGGATTTGACCATTTCGACCTAATCTAAATTCACATTCTTTTTCAATATTTATGTAATATTCACCATCAATAGGATAGTACATTTTTTTCTCACTTGTCGAAAAATCTATATTATCATTAAAACCTAAATATTTTTTTAATTTTTCATCTAATTTATAATAACAAGGAGATTTAATTGTAATTCTATTAGTTTCATCAGAAAATGATATAATAAGTGGTTCTATTTCTTTGTTCAATTGTTCAATACTATATCTACCTGTTTTTATATGTATTATATTCTGTTTAATTGTTATACAACAGTCTGATTCAATATTAATAAAATCGTTGCCTTTCAAAACTATTGAATAGAGAGCTAAAAAATGATCACCATCATCATTGTGAATAGGTTTGTTTAAATCAATACGACCCTTTTTAACTTTTATAAATACCATTTATAAAAGTAAATTTATTTTTTACTTAAAAAAATTAAAATCATGTCTTGTTTTCCCATTCTTTAAAAATGTTTCACCATTATAAATAAGATTCAATTTTGTTTCCGAATTTGTATTATAACATGTTATTTCGTTTTCTGTAAATTCATTTGGATATCTATCTGGTAAATTTAACATATATTCATCGTTTAATACAACTGATAATCTTTTTCCAAACTTTGTATCAATCTTTATGAACTTATTTACTTTGTATGGTTTTCCTTGTTCCAAATAATTACATTTTATAAATGTATATCCATTGTTTATTTTATTTAAAGCATCTTTAAAGTTTTCCATTTCTATTTCTTATTTATATTAGAAAATAAAAATTTTTTTATTTTTAAAAATTTTTTTAAAAATGTTTTCATTATAAATATAAAAAATGAGCGAAACTATATATTGTTTTAAATGTAAAATTCAAACAAAAAATATTAATGCAACTAAAATTCAAACAGTTAATGGTAGATGGAGAATTTCATCAAAATGTTTCAAGTGTAACACAAATAAAAGTAAATTTATAAAAAATTCTACAATTGGACATAATATTTCCAATAAAAAATTAAATGATACAGATAAAATGATATTGGCTAAAGAACTTCATAAACCAGTTAGAAAAAAATTTCCTAAACGAAGAATTTTTACTAAAGGTATTGATGATTTATGGGCTGCTGATTTAGTTATAATGAGAAATTATTCTGATGAAAATGAGGGTTATTCTTATATATTAACTGTTATAGATACATTTTCAAAATTTTCTTGGGCTTTAGAACTCAAAAAGAAAGATGGAATTAGTGTTTCAGAAGCATTTGAAAAAATAATAAAACAAGCTATATCACAAAATCATCAAGCACCAAAATTACTTCACGCAGATAAAGGTTTAGAATTTGAAAATAAACATTTTAAAAAAGTTTTGCAAGAATATGAAATTAAAATGTATCACACCCAAAATGAAGAAAATTCATCAATTATTGAAATATTTAATAGGACATTAAACAGTAAAATGAGATTACAATTTGAAGTTACAAATTCTAAAAAATGGATTAAAATTTTACAAAAATTAATATATGAATATAATTTCAAAGACATACACCGATCTATTGGTATGAGACCTTGTGAAGTAAATAAATCTAACGAAGATGTTGTTTTTCACAAATTATTTTCTACAAAAAACAAACCTAAACCAAAAATTAAATTTAGTGTAGGTGATAGAGTAAGAATAACAGCTTCTAAAAAAACATTTGGTAATAAATTTATTAATAATTGGACAAAAGAAATATTTATAGTTAATGAAATTTTAAACACAAATCCTATTACCTATAAAATTATAGATTTAAACAATGAAGAGATTATAGGGAGTTTTTATAACCAAGAGTTACAAAAAACAAAATTTTAATAATATGACCTAAGTTAAAGGAAGTGATATCTATATAAACCTCCTTCTGAAATAAATATTTCTTTATCTTTATAATAATTACTAGGAGGAGTTCCTGGTTGGGTGGGTCCAACCAACAAACCTCTTTCTTTCTTATATTTATTTGGAATATTATTTTTTATAAAATCTTTAATATTATTTAAATAGAATTTTAAATAAAAATTATTTTTATTAAAAATTGAATGTAAAAAAATAATAATATTTTCTATAATAAAGAATGGAAGGATTAAATAAAATTGAATCTTTAGTTAAAGAAATTGATATTAATAATAAAATGGATGTATTAAATAAAAAAATATACCCTGCTAAAACTTGTGATAAATGTAATTTAACAATTTGTTCCAAAAATTGGGCTTCTCATTTAAAATCTATTCGTCATCAAAAAAATGATAAAGATCAAACAATTTTACCTTGTAGAGTTAATACAAAATATAATGGTGTACCAATTAATCAATATAGACTAAAAAATTTTAATTTTTTGAAATTAATGCGAAATGAAATAAAAAAAAGTATACAAAAAAATAAATGTTATGTGAAATTTTGTGCTTTTGAATACTATGAAAATTCTGAGAGTATTAAATATAATCTAAATAAAATTCCAGTTGAAGGAAATATTTTTATTATTAGTCAAGGAGATGTTGATTTTGGAAATGGAAAGCCTTATATTTCTAAACTATTACATTCACCAACTTGGTTAGAACTTTGTAAAATAGCTAATGACCAAATTATTGCAACAAGTGATTATCATCACTATTATCCAGACAATATTAATATTATTCAAGATTTAGGAAATATTAAAATGTGTGAATTTAGTATGGGATCTTAATGAGTTGGGAGACAACGTGTCTCCCAACTTTATAATTTCATTTAAATATTATTTTTAATAAAAATTATTTTTATTAAAAAATTGAATGTAAAAAAAAAAATAATATTCTCTATAATAAATGGAAGGCTTAAATAAAATTGAACCTTTAGTTAAAGGAAATGTTAACAATAATCAAATGAATAACAAAACTTGTGATAAATGTAACTTAACAGTTAGTTACAAAAATTGGTCTAGACATTTGAAATCTATTCGTCATCAAAATAATGATCCAGATCAAACAATTATACCTCGATTTAGACGAACATACAGAGGTACAACAACAACAAATGTAAGAACAAGACAAGAGAGAATACCAAAAATAGATAAAACTTGTGATATTTGTAAGCTAACAGTTAAATACAACAGTTGGTCTAAACATGTGCAATCTATTCGACATCAAAACAATGGTATAAGACCAAGAAAAGAACTTGTTTTTAAAACTGTAGAAACAGCATTTCAAAGTAGATTAAAAACTTATATTATTAAAAATAATATAGGTTTTAAAGATATACAAACATTTTTAAATCGTTTAGATAATCCAGTTATTGAACGACTTGAACAAGAATTAAAGAATCAAAATTTAAAAGTTAATATTATGTTTCTTGTTATATATAAGAGAGGTAATAATGAAGAAAATATGGAATATGAGGAAAACAATTTTAAAACACAAAATAAAATTTTAACAAAAAATTCTAACTTAAATGAATTTTATAAAAATGCAAAAATAAAAATTGTAAAAGAAGAAGATGATTTTATAATGAAAGATTCACAATGGAGAATTCATAAAATTTTTAGTTTGGGAATAAATATAAATAAATATGTTCCTTTTAAGGGTTCTTCATATATTCCATTACCTAAACATATTAGTAATAAAAAGGGTATTATAAATGTTAAAAATGAAGATGATAAATGTTTTCTTTGGGCAATACTCTCTGCTTTACACCCTGTTGAAAAAGATGCTCAAAGAGTAACTAAATATATTCCTTTTAAAAATGAATTTGATAAAGAATTTAAAGATATTGAATTTCCGGTAAAAATCACAGACGTTCCGAAATTTGTTAAAAGAACAAAAGATATTTCTATTAATATTTTTTATTTAGTTAAAAATGTAATTGAACCTTTAGGTGAAATAACTAAAATCGAAAAAACTAATCATATAGATTTATTATATTTAACAGTGGATGATAAGGATAATGTGAATAAAGGACATTATTGTTGGATTAAAGATTTATGGAAAGTAGTAGGAAGACAAAATACAAAAGATGGTCATAAAAATTTTTCTGTAAAATGTGTTTAAATAGTTTTGGTACAGAAGATAAGTTAAATGATCATAAACATTATTGTGCTAATAATAAAGCTGCTAAAATAGTTCTACCAGAACTCTATAATAAAACTTTAGAATTTCAAAATTATAATCATTCCTTAAGAGTACCTTTTGTGGTTTTTGCTGACTATGAATGTACTCTTAAACCAATATATACTTGTCAACCAAATGATACAGAGTCTTTTACTAATTGTTATCAGAAACATATACCTAATAATTTTTGTTATTATATTAAATATAGTAATGGTGATTATAAACCTCCTGTAACATATTCTGGTCCAAACGTAGCTCAAGTATTTTATGAATGTATGAAAAATGAAGAAATACTTATTTCTAAAATATATGATAAAATAGTTCCTATGAAAACATTGAATGTAGAACAATTAAATAATTATTATTATAAATCTGATAAATGTCATATTTGTGAAAGATATTTATCAGATTTACCTCCAATGTTAGAGAAAAAATTTAAAATAATAAAAAATGTTATTAAGCATTATAAAAATACTGATGATGTTAAAAAATTTAAATTGTATGAAGATAAACTTAAAATAATTAAAAACACTATTGAACATTATGAAAATATTGATGATGTTAAAAAATTTAAATTGAATGAAGATAAACTTAAAATAATTAATATTGTTATTGAACATTATGAAAATATTGATGATGTTAAAAAATTAAAATTGTATGACGCTATTGCATATTATGTTAAAAAATTAAAATTGTATGAAGAAAAAAATAAAATTAAAGATGCTATTGAATATTATGAAAATATTGATGTTGTTAAAAATTTTAAATTGTATGAAGATAACCTTAAAATAATTAAAGACAATATTAAACATTATGAAAATATTGATGATGTTAAAAATTTTAAATTGAATGAAGATAAACTTAAAAAAGAATTAGAAAATAAAATAAAAATATGCGAAAAGTTCGGGATCATGACCATTTAACTGGAGAATATAGAGGAGCAGCACATTCTATCTGTAATCTTAACTACCAAAATCCACGTTTTATTCCAATTGCTTTTCATAATCTTTCAGGTTATGATGCTCATCTATTTATAAAAGAATTTGGATACGATAATGAAAGAATAAAAATGATCCCAAATAATGAGGAAAAATATATTTCTTTTTCAAAAATGATGTCACGTGTAGTAACTAGGAAAGGTAAAAACATAAAAATATGTACAGAATTAAGATTTATAGATTCATTCAAATTTTTACCTAGTTCTTTAGAAAAGTTAACAAATAATTTAAGAAATGATTCGAAATTAAATTTAAAAAATAAATTTAAAGAACTTAGTAAATATTTTCCTGAAGAACATTTAGATTTAGTTACTAGAAAGTTAGCATATCCCTATGAGTATATGGATTGTAAAGAAAAATTTAATGAAACATGTTTACCTCCTATTGAAAAATTTTATAGTTCTCTCACAGATAAAAATATAACTAAAGAGGAATATGAAAACTCACAGAAAATTTGGAAAGTGTTTAATATACAAAATATGCGTGAATTCACTAGTTTATATAATAAGATCGATGTTTTATTATTAACAGATATAATAGAAAATTTTAGAGATATTTCTTTAAAAAATTATAAATTAGATCCTATGTGGTATTACACAACACCAGGATTTGCGTGGGATTGCATGTTAAGAATGACAAAAGTAAAATTAGATTTATTAACAGATATAGATCAAATATTGATGTTTGAATCTGGAATCAGAGGTGGATTATCTCAATGTAGTCAAAGATATTCAAAAGCAAATAATAAATACATGGGAGATAAATTTAAAAAAAAGGATGAATCAATATTTTTAGAATACTTGGATGCAAATAATCTTTATGGGTGGGCAATGAATAAATATTTACCTACTGGAGATTTCAAATGGGTTGATAATCTGAATGATTTTGATGTAATGAATATTTCTGATAAATCATGTAAAGGTTATATTTTAGAAGTCGATTTATCTTACCCTAAAGAACTCCATGATCTACATTCAGATTTCCCTTTAGCACCAGAAAGACATTTTGATAACAAACAACTTCCAAAATTATTAACAACTTTGTATGATAAGAAAAAATATATAATACATTATGAAACACTAAAATTATATATTAATTAAGGTTTAAAGATAGAGAAAATTCATAGAGTATTAGAATTTAGTCAATCTCCTTGGTTAAAAGTTTATATTGATTTTAATACTAATCTTAGATCAGAAGCTAAGAATGAGTTTGAAAAAGAATTTTTCAAATTAATGAATAATAGTGTTTATGGACGTACTATGATGAATGTTCGAAATCATGTTGATATAAAATTATGTTCTAATGCATCCCAACTAGAAAAATTAATTACAAAACCAAATTTTGATCGAAGGACAATTTTTACAGAAAATTTAGCTGCCGTACATATGAAAAGAACACAAATATCTTTCAAACAACCAATATATGTAGGAATGTGTATTTTAGATTTATCTAAAATGTTAATGTATGATTTTTATTATAATATTATAAAGAAAAAATATGTAAATAGAGTTAGATTGTTATATACAGATACAGATTCACTAATATTAGAAATAAAAACTAAAGATTTTTATCAAGATATGAAAATTATGTTAGATCATTTTGACACTTCAGATTATCCAAAAGATAATATTTATGGTTTACCTTTAGTTAACAAAAAAGTTTTAGGCAAGTTTAAAGATGAGTTAAATGGAACAATAATGTCTGAATTTATAGGTTTAAGATCTAAATTATATTCTCATCGAATCTTAGATACTGAAAAAGAAATTAAAAAAGCTAAAGGTGTTAAAAAAAATTTTGTAGAAAATAAAATATGTTTTAATGATTTTGAAAAATGTTTACTAACAAAAGAATCAAAATATGTTAAACAAAATTTATTTAGAACTAAAAAACATGATATTTTTACTGTAGAACAAAACAAAAAAGCTCTAAGTGTGTATGATGATAAAAGATTTATTTTGGAAAATGGTATTGATACATTAGCTTGGGGACATTATAAAACAAATATAGATAGAAATGATTTTGTAAACCATCTCAATACATTGATTAGAAATCAAAATCAAAAAGATTAGAAAAATATTTTTAATAGAACAATGTTAAAAAAAAATTTTTTTTACTAACATAAATAATAGAAATGGAAAATTGTAAAAAACTTTTAGATATGATCCAAAGATATAAAAATATACTAAAAGAGTTATCAGAAATTGAATCATCTATGTATAATTTAGAAACTCATGTATCATCTTTATATCAATCTTATGATAATAAGTATAGTTACAATCGTTACAAAAACAATTTTAAGAAATTATTTGATTATTTTAAGAAAATTCATAATGAATTAGCGAATCATATAATGAATAATTGGTTTGAAATTTAATGTTCAGTAGTTTGTTGTTAGACTTTTTTTTTTAATAGAAAAATTCTATTAAAAAATATTTTAATTATTATTACATTTCGATTTTAATTATTAATATCATAAGTATTATGAAAAATATTTTGGGGGTGAAAATGTATTTAATAAGTTTTGCGAAAAATTTTTTTAATTATTATTGCATTTCAATTTTTATTTTTAATAATTAAGTTTTGTGAAAAATGTTTTTATTATTATTGCATTTCATAAGTTTTGCGAAAAATGTTTTTATTATTATTGCATTTCATAAGTTTTGCGAAAATTTTTTTTAATTATTATTGCATTTCAATTTTCTGATCTTTTTGCACATTGTTTTCTTTGTGATCTTTTACTGATATATTATTATTAAAGGTGCACCTTAAAGGTGCTGCGCCAGGACTGGTATATATATACTACTTGTGTGCATCAGCTGTCTGGTTCGAGGACCGAGCGAAGCGATGTCCGAGTCTAAAAATTAAAAGATAAGAAAATAGCATCCTATGACACTATCTGGCATTATTTGAAATTACATAAAGCATAATCATGACTTTCTCATTGGCAACACTGATCACCATGCAGTCCACGCGAGCGCAGAGGATACGCAACGCGGCTCTCATCGTCTGGGACGAAGTCCCCATGTCACCGGGACTGCAACTGACGCTGATGGACCGCCTGCTCAAGGACGTCATGGTTTCGAATTTACCGTTCGGCGGTAAAATCATGCTGTTCGCCGGCGACTTCAGGCAGATATTGCCCGTGATCCTGAGAGGGACGAGAGCCGAGATCGTCATGTCGTCGATCAAGAACAACGGTCTTTGGAACGTCATGGAGCTCTTCGATCTGGTCCAGAACATGCGCGCGGGCAACGACGCGGACTTTGCGTCTTGGTTGCTTCAGCTCGGCAACGGCCAACTGCCCGACGGCAATTCGGAGACCGACCAGGCCGACGAAGTGGCCAATTTCCCCACAGAGTTCCTTAACACTTTGGTACCGGACGGCCTGCCGCCGTTCCGGCTGACGTTGAAGGTGGGGTGCATCGTGATGTTGTTCAGAAATCTCGATCCGAGGAGACGACTGTGCAACGATACGAGGTTGGTGGTCACCCAACTGCGGACTCACAATTTCAAGGCGAGAATTTTAGGCGGCGATCCACAGGACGACGACATCGTCCTGCCCAAGATACCGCTCACGTCCAGTAGCGAGGACGACCTGCCCATCTCACTGCGACGCCTTCAATTCCCGGTGAGGTTATCGTTCGCCATGACCATCAACAAGTCGCAGGATCAGACGTTCGACAGGGTAGGTTTGCTACTGACGTCGCCCCCGTTCACTCACGGGCAGCTGTATGTAGCGTTTTCGAGGGTGAGAAACGCACAGTCCGTGAGAGTCGGCATGTACGCCGATGACAGCGGGCGATTCGTCACCAAGAACGTCGTGTACAGAGAAGTTCTGTAATGCAATAAGTGGTAAGTATATACTAGGTGACGTCCGACGATCGAGTCTAGATGATGGTGATAGTCTGGTTGACTTTAAACCTGACATGTGTAACATATTTTTCAAACATAATACGTTACACCGCTGTTATACTGGTCTGTCTACTACATAAGCCCATAGGCGCAACTAGACCTCTAAAACAGGGGGTGCTAAATATGTGAATGCACCACGGAGCCGTGGGGGGCTTTGCCCCCACACCCCTTACACATGAGTCTGCAATGCTCGATAACTCAAAATGTTAAAACATATACTAACACACTTCACATAAATAAATTTATAATACTTTTTTTTTTTGCTAAAATGTCAGTAACATAAGGATACATTTTAATTTCATCATTTTGTTAGTATATAAATAATATATATTTATAATACATTTTAAATTAGCATAATTTTTCTAGGTTTCATACAGTATTTATTTAAAATAGTTTCAGTGTTAAGCTGACTTAATAAATCTTTTTCAATATTCAGCAAAGATAAATTGGTAAACCTTTGCTGAAGCATACTTGATCTTAGCCAGTTTTTTATCCGCCGCATTGTCGAAAAACTTCGCTCACAAGTAGCAGAGCTTACCGGAATTGTGATTGCAATTTGCAAAAGTTTGTATAAATTTGGAAAGGAATCTTTTTTTACTTTATCTTTCAAATCGTCTAGTGTAAAGTTTGGTGGTAGGCAATTATTAACAACCATCATTTCAGCTTTTAATACTTAAATCTTTACACTTAAAATATCCTATACAATTATAAATTAGTGTTTAGTAATGATTAAAATTTACTTTTGAATTTATATCAATCTTACCTTATAATGATTGATGAACTCTAGGCTCCCATCATAGTTTAAACTCATAAAGTTTTCAACTGAACAAGCCATTGATAAGTTTTTCTCTGAAAATCTGTACTTTAGATTTGCAATCACAGTATCAATTATTGGAAAATATACAGTTATTTTCCAAAAATCGCTTACTGATGAGAAATTTTGTTCAACTTCTTCATTTGCAGTTACAGTTTGTAGGTGATAATTATTCAAATATGTAGGCTGAGTATTTTTACGTTTTGATCCTAAATCAATTATATTTTTACATAAATTAGAAGCATTTAAATATATGAAAACAATAAATTACTAATTATTTACAAATTATAACTATACCTAATCGATTAATTTGTAAAGTTATATTAAACTCTTCAGCCATCAATTCTATTTTTTTCCAAAATTTATAAAACTCATCTTCACATCTTAATTGTTCAAAAGATTTTATAACTCCGTTAATGGTTTCTTTTGCTTTTCCTAAAGTAGCGGATTTTGACTGCAGTGTAGTACTAAGCATGTTAATATTATACAAAGAACATCTTTCAATAATGTTACCCCAATCAAAAAGTTACAATTATTTATTTGGCTAAGAATACCTGTAAAAAAAAAATATATATATATTTAATATATAAATGAATACACCTATGCTAAGCAATTTTAAATATGAATTAACAATAATATTATATTTATCAACACATGAATTTATAGAATTATTTAATTAATCGTAATTAATTCACCTATAGCCTCAACTGCATCTTTATCATTTTGTTCCTCAACTTCATTTATTAAAAACTTCAATATTGCAGGGTAATTTTTAATCATTACATCACAATTTTTGAATCGTCATACCCACGATGGGTCACATATTTTAAGTACATTGCCTTTTCTTAACTCTAATTTAGACTGTATTAAAATTAGCTTAGAACAGTTCGATGGTCGTAAATGAACATACAGCATCCCAAGTGTATTAAATACATTTCGGGCACACTAAAATAATTTTAATTTGTTATAATTAGTATTTATTAAAAATTGAACATTCTAACATTCTATACCTTAACTCCTTTACACATATCTACTACAACTAAATTAAGCCTGTGTGCCATACAATGTGTGTAAATTGCATTTGGATATTTTTCTTTTATTTTGGCCTGTACACCTCCGAGACAACCCGACATCACACTATATGCTACTATATGCAATGAGTTCATACTAATATTCAAATTTTCAAAACATTGATAAATAGCAGCAACAATACTATTGGCGTCTTGCCCACTGGAAACATCAACAAACTGTAAAAACCTTTCATGAGATTCAAGACCGACTGCATACCGAATACACACAGATAACTGCTCTTGTTTATGGCTTCTATAAAGTTAAAAATATAGTACCAATTACAACAAAAATAGCTACTAACATAACTGAACACAACTAAAATATTTATTATGATACTGATTGTTTAGATGAGTAAATTAAAAACTATTGTACCTGGCTTCATCCACCATTAAAGCAAAATGTCCAGTCTTAACAATATTGTCAATAATTGCCTGTCTAACAAGACCTGCACAGATTCCTATAATTTCTTCCTGTACTTTCCAACTTGTTTGACTAATTTTTTTATTATAAAAATTTTCAGAATCTGGTATAAATTTTGAAAACACAATACTGCATAATTCTTTAAAACTACCTAAGACAATTGTATACATAGTTAATTGTTATCAATCACACAGAACAAATCATTATTTTTTAATTTTTTATACAATTTTACCTTGATTTAAAGAATCACATTTTTCATCATGCCCCTGTATGAAATACCTTGCTTGGCTAAATACAATAAAATTTCAATTAAGTAAGACATATATTTTCTATTTTTAGCCACTTCTTCTTTATGGAAAGATGATATTTGAGTTATTACAGATCCTGTTTCTTTTGTTTTTTTATATGAATTCATTTTTTCTATATTTGTCAGATGGTTTTAAGAAGAGAAATGACCATTTACTTTTGTACCAAACTGAAAAAAATTATATTAAATATTAAAAAATAGACCAAGCTAATATTAATAATAATAGTTGCATTGGTAAATTATTTATAATATTACTTTTTGCCAATTATCAAATTCGGAATGAGTCCATACATCCTGGGTACAGTGTCCTGTACTAAAAATCTGACATACATAACAAAATGCAGCATTTCGCTCAATGCTATATTCTAACCACTCAAAGTCATTAAACCATTGGCTACGAAATTATCTTAATTGTTTTCCAAATTGACTTTTTCTATATGACTAAATAGCACATAAATATATGTTTAGAATTTAGTGTTTTGACTTAGTTAGTTTAATATTTAATCGATACTTACTGCTAGAACTGGACGACGAGGACCAGTACTTAGAGTTCCCAAATCATTAACACCTATGTCATTTTTTGAAGTACCCGACGAACGAGACACACTTGGGTCATCCAAGTTACACTTGTGGCGTTATTAAACTTGGGTGTATAACTCCTATTTTTGCTTGCTGTATAGTTTCTAATATCGTATTTGTTTCTAACATATGTTTTGTAATTAATAAGTTAACGTGTATAAAATGTTTTGTTAAATAATTTTTTATTTGTTGTTCTTTCGTAATGTTTGTGGTTCCGTTTGCGGATAACGTTAAAGGCAACATAGTTATGTTGTTGTGTGGTTCTAAAATATGTTGTAGTTCTACTACCTTAATTTGTTCTTTAATTAGTTTATATTGTGATGCGTTTTTAGCTACTCCTATATTAAAATTAAATTTTTGTATGCATTCTAAATTACAAATTCCGTATATCAACCTAGTGGCTTTTGTTACGAATTTAGTTAAAGCACTACGTTTAGTAATTACGTGTCCAATGGAATTTAAGACCTGTGTCTTTTTTCGGTGTAAATTTTCAACTATAGCGGTAGCTGAACTGAGTAAATTGTCACAATTAAAATTATTGATTACTGGGTTGTGCATGTATTCAAGGCACACTACTTTCGTATTTTCTATTACTAGGTTTATGTATTCGAATTCGTTATTATATTTAGTAAGATTAATATACGCAGTAAGGTCCCATTGAGATGTTACAAGTTTCAACGGTCCTCGATTTTCGTAGTAGATACCAGAATGTTGATTTAAATGTTCATCTGTGAATCGTAATGTTCCTGACGTGAACCGGTATCGTTAGAAGTAATATTCTGAAAGTTGTTATTAAATTAATAATTTCGTTTTGTTTATTTTATTGTTCAGTAGTTGTTGTTTCTTACCGAATATTTCTAAGATAAAGAAAAATATTCCCTTAAAAAAACTAAATCTAATTATATAAAAGTAAGATAGATCCAATAACCTCCAAAATAAAAAAAAATAAAAAAAAAATGTAATAAAATGTGATTATATATATATGAAAACCATGTGCCATAAAATAATAAAGAAAAATTGTTATTCGAGTTATATCTTAAAGTTACGTAAATAGAATTATTATATTTTTTTTTTAATTCATGAGGGCGTCGTTTATTTCTATAATTTTTGAATTAAAAATCGGTTTATTCTCCGCGGCTTGAAATTCTACGAAACTATCGTCTTTAATTGCATTACCGGTTTGCACTACTCGTATACGCGATAAACAGTCCGCGTTTGAGTGTTCCGGCCCTGCCCTATACTTAATATCATAGTCGTAGTCTGCCAACTGCAATCGCCAGCGCATTAGCTGGGACGATGCGTCTTTAATACCAAACAGGTATGTTAGAGGTCGGTGATCAGTTATTATAGTAAAATGTCGACCATAGAGATATGGTCTAAAATATTTCACGGCCCATACGATGGCTAACAATTCTTTTTGAATAACGCTATAATTATTCTCGGCTTTATTTAGTGTTCTACTCGCGTAAGCTATAGGTTGGTCCTTAGGTACGTCCCCTTGAGAAAGTACGGCTCCTATGGCATATTGCGATGCGTCAGTACACAAGTTGAACTTTCCTGCTTCCCAGTCTGGGTAGACTAGTAATGGCGGGTTCATTAAAGCTTTTTTAAGTTCTTGAAAACTATGTTCGCAATTGTCAGACCATATAAATGGTACGTCTTTTTTGAGTAAGTAGGTTAGTGGTTTTGCTGTTTTCGCAAAGTTATTGACAAAACGTCTGTAGTAGTTTAGTAATCCTAAAAATGATTTTATATCTTTCGCGTTTTTAGGTTTTGGATACTCTTTAATACATTTTAATTTGTTTGGATCGGGTGACACCCCGTTCTCGTTAATTACATGCCCCAAATAGATAACTTCTTTCCGTAAGAAAGAACACTTTTGTGGTTGTAATTTTAATTTATGGATGCGTAATCGATTAAAAACCTGTTCGAGTTTCTGTTGGTGGTCATTTAAACTAGACCCGTGTACTACAATATCGTCAAGGTACGCGGTACACATTTCCTCAAGACCCATAAGAACAGATTTCATCGCGCGAGTAAAAGTAGCTGGTGCTGAGCTTAATCCGAATGGCATACGTAAATATTCATAGTGACCGGATTTTGTAGAAAAAGCTGTCTTATGCATATCGGATGGATCTATGTTAATTTGGTGATATCCCGAAGCGAGATCTAGAGTACTAAAATATTTAGATGACCCTAGTGATTCGAGAATTTCGAGCAAGTTCGGTAGTCCGTATGCTTCGTTCTCGGTTACTTCGTTAAGCTTTCGGAAATCAACACAGATTCGTAATTTGGGTATCCCTGTTGAATCCAAATTCTTTTTCTTTACTTCTACTAGTGGAAAGTTAAATGGTGATTTAGAATCGCGTATTATATTGTTATTTTTCATTCCCTTAATCTGTTTTTCAATTTCTTCTTGGTACGCCCAAGGTAAACGATACGGTCGTATATTAATTGGTTTCGTGCATCGCGGCGTGTTTATTGTATGTGTTACAACGTCAGTAGCGCTTAAATAGTCGCCTGGTAAGTAAAACAGGTCCGCATAATTGCAACAGAGTTCTAAAATATTATCGCGTTCCTCTTTATTTAAATCGTCCGTTTTAATTTCGTTTTTTAATTTTGTTATACGGTCCGTTTCTTCATTGTCTATAAAGGATGCTTTAAGTACGGTTTCGTTGTACGGTTCCCATTCAATATGTCGCGTTGTTAATTCGTCAATAATAAAAGGTTCCTCGGAAATATTTATTATATTACTAATAATGTTATTTTTATTGACCGGACTTATGCTGTTCGCGATTATTACGTTTTCGTTTACGTCTTGTTTTTTTATAGTGACCGTGTCGTGTTTAATATTCTCGTCGTTTTTAATCAATAAAACGCAGTTACTACGCGGCGGCAATATAATTTCTTTAAAACCAGTTTCTTCTGGTATCGTCAATAGATTTTGGCTATAGTCCATGACAACCTTGTTTTGTTTCAAAAAGTTACGACCGATGATGCCCGACTCATTTATTGGAAAATCGACAAAAACGACGTCGAATTTTATTAACACATTGACCTTGTTAATTTGCATAGTGGTTACCATAGTACCTACGGTAAAAATCGGAATTTCGTTAATGCCTTTTATGGTACGTTTTTCGGATTCGTTTATGACTACTTGTCCCTCTAACGCAGTTATTTTAATAAGATTCATCTCCGCGCCGGAGTCGACTAATAATTTAATTTTACGAGGTTTGAAATTGTCGGATTCACATGTTATGTGTTCCTCTTCGAAATTGGCTACCACTCTTACGTGATTTTGGCTGATCTCGTTCACGGTACGGCTCGTGCTAGGACTTTCGGTTTCTTTACTAGTGGTTTTTTTACTTTCATTATAAATGCGTTTTCTACAATCTTTTATGTTGTGATTCGTTTTTTTACAGTACGCGCAGAACCTGATTTGCCCTTGATACTCGTTTTTTATTTGAACGGGTTTTTCGTCGCGGTGATTTATGGGATTCCTAAAACCTGTGCTGCCCGATGTGCTCGCGTTACTACGACACTCGTTTGCATAATGTCCCATTTTGCTACATTTATTACATTTAATATTTCGTTTATTCGCGTGTGTTTTCCCGTCGATTTTATTATTGTTAAAACGTCTATTTAAATTTCGTATATCCTCTTCTTCTTCGATAGCAAGTGTAATCGCTTCTTCGAGAGTAAGGACGTTTCGTGCCCGTAATAAACTTCTAATTGCTGGTTGCGCCCCGTTAATAAATGCATTGCGTGCCCCCGATTTATGTGTGTTTGCGACTGCTGCGGCGTCATTGTTATTTAATCCTACCGTTAGTGCGCTCACTAAATCGTGGTAACATTTTTCGGTGCGTCCGGCGAAGCTTTTAATATCTTCGTCGTACCTTTGTTTAATATTATATAAGTTTGTTTGTAAAAACCCGATTGAGTGTGCTGACCCGAATACTTTTCGAAGATGCGCTTCGAGTGCAGGCCAGTCTGAAATTGTGCGGTAGCGTACGGCTTGAAATGCGTCCCCCTTTAAACTTGTTAGCATTCGCTTAAAAATCATTGGTTTAAGGTTTTCGTGGACGTTTTCCATAATATAGTTACAGTCAACTAGGTAAGATGCTAAGTCTGCCTCAGATCCCCCCGTAAAGGTAGGAATCATGCGTATCGCCGATTCAATTCCTAAAGTTACACTCATGATGGTTGTTTGTAAAGTTTGTGGGTTGTATTTAATTATTTCCCAACACCTATTCGGACTCTCAGACATATACTAAAAATTATTTGCTTATACAACAACTTACAATGTATTCATTGCGATGGTCTGGTCCTGGATTGTCCTGCGTGCTGACTGCGCTGCGGCTGGTCTCACTGCTAGGCTCGATTGATTGTCGTCTTGTCTCGCTTGTCCTGATCTCCTTCTGTTGATCCTGACGTGGTTGCACTCGAGGTCCGCTGATGTACTGACTTTGGGTTGATGCCAAAATTCTTCTTTCAGGTGACCCCACACCTGACACCAAAAACGTGTAGTGATCCCTCACTAACGCTTATATTTGAGTGACCGACGTCTGTAGTTGGACCAGGTTGATCAAAAGGAATAAGGTTTTTCGAAGAGAGACAAAGGCGCAATATTAAATGAAGTATTTATTATAATTGAGTTAAACTTGTTATAAAATAAAATAAAATAATTGTTACAAAATGTTAGAGAAGTTTGAGGACAGCACGTTAAGTAACTGCCCGAGAACTTAGTTAAATCTACTTGTAGTTACTGGGAATGCACTTAGCCTGGCGGCGATGTAGAGTGCGCGGACTCTACGACCAGGTAAGTACTACATGTAGGGATGTGAGACTAATTCTGATTCTAAGGTGTACAGAGACTCATATTTATATGGTTCTCTGTACTCCCTGTTATACACGGTAGAGACTAGGAGGTGGACAAAAGGCGAGTCGGCAGCTTGTTGTTTATTGTAGCTGCCGAAAAGTGGTTTGCGACCAAAAGGTAATAAAAATTTGCAATATCATTTTAACTGGTTCTTCTCACGTCTTTGATTCTTGGAACTCGTAAAACGCAATAGTGTTTGTGTAGACCATATGCCTTGCATTGATAGTTCCGAGAATCCGCAATAACATATTAAAATGTGAAGGCCGTGGCTTTAATGTAATAAAGTAAAAAAAATAGTGAATCGACACCGTCGGTTTACTACACTATTGAGATATAGTGCTCTTTGATACGACCATGAACATTAGAGGAAGGACGCCGAACACAGCAGAACGAAGCGTAAAAACATGGTCCGGAATTATCGCATTCCGCCAGAATGCGCGTCGGACCGTAATGATGTCGTTTTTACATGTATAGCATAGGACATTTAATGGTTTTTTATTATTATAATCTAAATGGTGAAATTTATGAATAATTACTATAGAACATTTTTTTAAAACCAAATTGCCCTCGATCGAATATAAGTGTTTCCAATAATATACGACTTTTATAAAAAGAGACAACAACTATATCTTTTTTTATAAAAGTCGTATATTATTGGAAACACATATATTCGATCGAGGGCAATTTGGTTTTAAAAAAATGTTCTATAGTAATTATTCGTAAGTTACACCATTTAGAATATAATATTAAAAAACCAATAAATTCCCTATGCTGTACAATATGTAAAAACGACATCATTACGGTCCGACGCGCATTCTGGCGGAATGAGATAATTCCGGACCACTTTTATGTACACAGTTCGGCGTCCTTCCTTTTAATGTTCATGGATACGACCTATTGGCTAAAAATAGTACATAAGCTATATATTTCTCCGTATCGTCCTTATCGTTAATTGTCTAACAATATTATGGGAATATCCGTGTATGGAATGAATTATAATGAATTATATTATAGGACTTACGACCAAATAGTTAAATACTTTTTTTAAGGAAATTTATCATAATATTTAAAAACATAACATTCATAGTATTTCAATAAAATAATAAAAGTTAGATATAAAAAACAGGGGGTGCTAAAGACCTTTTTGCACCCTCCTAGTTACGTCACTGCATGCGTCCGATGATAGTCTGGTTGACTTTAAATCTAACATGTGCAACAGTTATACCGCTGTTCTACGTGGTCTGTGTGGAGGTACTTATCGTGATGACCTTGCCTTCGGGCTAAACGGAGAGAAAGTTTGACAACCTCCTCGTGGTTCTCTCTGGATGCGGATTCACTATAATGTGAAGCCGTAACTAATGTAAAACAATGTATGTAATGTCTGTGTTATTTGTATAGATAGTACAGATAGTGCAGACAATTTATTTAATTTGAATGTTAATTTAAGATTCTAATGTACCTAAATTATATGATGTAAATAACATTAATAAGTCAATTTCACTATGTTTGTTGTAAATTAATGGAAAATGTATTAATTACATTAATTGTTTTATTCACCAAAAGAGTATTAGATTTTGTTAAACACCATTTAAGTAAACTTTAGTAAATTTCACTATATTCACAATATTTATAATATTTTGTACACTGTATAATACACTGTAAATTGTATTACTATTATATTACTACTGTTTGTATATAAATATAAAACATATATAATATATTGTATTTTTACAATATTTAGATAATTGACATTTTACTAAAAGTTGTATTTCTTTGTTCTTGGTTTTAACATTAATAAGCAATTTTACTATGTTCATAATATTTATACATTTTGTATACTAAATCACTGTGAACCGCTGTTAATTAATGAAGACTGTATTAATGGTTGAAAACTTACTTTATTTTATTTGTATTGTGTTTATTAATATGTAAATTTCACTGTACCTACTCACGTTATTCATAATATTTTGTACACTTTATATCGCTGAACTACTTGATTAATTTATATTGTATTAATGGTTGAGAGATCGGTTTAGATTACTAAATATATAAATCTTCACATATAATTATTATTGTATATTATAATAATAGACATATTTGTATTAATTGTTTTACTCACTATTCACTAATAGAGTATAAGTTTTTTGTTAAACACCATTTTCTTCTTCGTTTTATCTAATTGTTTTATTCTAATTATTAAAAATGTAATTATTACAATATTTATATAATTGACATTGTAGTAATTGTTTTGTTCAGTAAAAGAGTATGTTTTTTTGTTAAACACCATTTAATAGTTGTATTTCAGTTGATTTCTATTGCGCTAATAATTGTGATTTTATTTTATTTAATTATTAGGTTATTATTACTGATGTGTATATAAATTGTAATTCATTAAATTTAATTATATTTACATTGACAATATTTGTTTTGTATCTTTGTGCCACTGAAGAGTGCCATTGGTTCTTAATTAAGTGAATATCATAAGAATAAATAATTTGTAAAAACATACAATTGATTTTAACGGCATAATCATGGTGCATTTGTTCAATGACGATTTATTAAAATTCACACACGTTTCTGGGGTCAGGGAATGGATCCCCTCAAAAAGAGTAAATTACTAAACGTTTAAATTAAATACTTTGTTCTGACAACAAATGCTGTAAGCATAACATTTAACCGTAATAGTCTGAATAACTAATAACGATTTAAAAAGCCATTCATACAGTACGCATATCTTAATGATTATGCATAGATAGGTACTAGGTGTAAAAATGATAAGATACTGCATATTATTATGTTATTTACATTTTTATGGCAGTGTTCAAACGGCTGTTGTAGGTATTTTTTGTATAAACACCATTCAATAGCTGTGTTCCTTTCTTTTTCGTTTTATATCTAATCTAATCTAATTGGTAATATATTGTAATGTGTAATACAACATTTTGTTAGTTGCGAATTGCTGTTGATTAATTTTTTTCTTATTATTATTATTACTGTTTCACATAATATTATGACACCATTGATGACACTATTTTATTATCTAACAATTATAATATTATGTAGTGTGCTACTACATACTACGTCACCGTGAATGGATATAATTTCTTTTGTCACTGGGTGGTCATTGCTGTGAATAATAGTAACTCTCAGATGAGACGGAAACACATATATTATTTACTTTTTTATGTCAAACTTTTTCAAGTACCATTCAATCGTTGTACATTCAATATTATAGTGACTTGGTAGACTGCTAATTTATTTATTTTAGTGGAGTAATGCCACTGTACAAATTGCTGTTAACTATTTTTAATACTTATTATAATATTATAGGTATTCTTATGTAAAAAAAGTTAAAATATTTAATAGTTGTGTAATTTATTTTATATTATTTCAATATTTTTACAATAATTGATGTTGTATTTGTTTTCCTCATTGTTGACTAATAATTCTAAAATCTTTTAATGACTTCGTATTTATTTATTTGTTATATACTTTAGACATAATTCTATGCAACACCTACCTAGCTCATTAATTTCACTGATATCCTTAGAACCCTTATAACTATTATCTTATTTGATCCATATGCATTGGTTACTTATAGAAATTAAAAAAATCTTTCATACCGTACGCTCAGTACACACATAGTAATTTCAAAATATACAGTTGGAAAGGAAAAGAAAATATAATTGTAAATGAAATAGTCATGTTTTTTAGGCCATTGTTTTATTGATCATCTGAAAAGAAACATAAAGAATAAACGTAGATAATGGTTTGTTGAGAACAAATGTTCCTGTTAAAAACTTACTTCGCTTCTACTCTCGGCACCTGAAAATAATATGTTTGATTAGAATTATTAATTTCAAAAACTAAAGTATTTATATTTATATTGCATCCTTACATCGCACTGCCCCGGCGGTATAGGAGGCATCACTAATTTCCTGAAAATGATGTGTTTAATTAGAATTATCAATATCAAACACTTAAATATTATATAAATATATACTTACGACATTTGGCGGTGGCGTATCGGATTCGGTGATGTACAGCTACTCTTGAAAATAATTTGTTTAATTAGATTTATCAATTTTGAAAACTAGATTATTTTTTTAAATGTTTTACTAATATATCTTTAAAAGAGGATACTAATATATTATACATACATCGTTGGACGGTGGTGCCGTGGCCGCTCGGCTTCGCGACCGTTGCCGACGACGGACCTCCTGAAAATTATTCGTTTAGTTAGATTTATCAATTTCGAAAACTTGAATATTTTTTTAAATTTTTTACTAATATATCTTTAAAGAGTATACTAATATATACTTACATCGTTGGATGGTCGAGCCGCGGCCGCTCGGCTCCGCGACCGTTGCCGACGGACCTCCTGAAAATTATTCGTTTAGTTAGATTTATATAGAAATGTAATTAGGTAGATTTATTTTTAAATATAAATATATAGCCTTACGTTTGACGGCGGCCGTGATGTTGGGGAGCGGGATCTGGAGAGGGGCCTATCCCTGCCAGCTCCCCTACTACTGCCACCTCCCCGACACCTTACGCCATCACGACCACTGACGCCGTCGACACCACCTCCTCGCCGCCTGCCACCACTACGACCACTACCGTCGCCGCTGCTACCCAGGGGGTGTGCACTCAATAGAAATAAAACATGCCCACAACTTTTTAGTTATTATTACATACACCAGTGTCGCAGCGTCAATATCATGGATGAATGGTGTATACGAAAATTCAGCTTTCCAGGATGAATTTGATATCACATGATTTCTTCCCGGACGACGCGAGCACCGTTAGGCGTTGGTCACCCCCCTCCAAACCAGCGATCGGTTTCGCCCGGGGCCTACGGCGTAACCGCCGCCCGGAACGATTCCCTTTGTCCGCGACCTCGCGATAGTAAACACGCTCGTACGCACCTCGCTCCAATCGACACGCACACACACGGCAAACCAAAAACCTCGTGACCAACGTTATTTTGCTCGACGCGTCGTTAATCATACATCATACATTCTGTAACTAATAAATATTATTCTCGTCTCATTTCTAATAAAAATACAATTGTAATAAACCAATTCGTTGTTCGTTAATATAATTTTTATTCGTCACACCACGTGACTTGGTTGGAGGCAGTCGGTACATAGACGACGCCGACACCTCCACAACAATAAAATAATCTATTATCATGTTTGATAACATGACTACATGAGAGCACGGCTTTAGATAGAATGGTTGCACAACGAGTCATTATTTTGTGATCACCAATTGTTCTTATCAGATATCTGTTAAAAGTTACGTTACACCGCTATCTAGTTGCTTACATATACATCATCAAAATTGTAATCTTATTTTATATTGTTGTATTCAAAAAGTACTAATTATTATATACTAATTAGTAATTCACATTGTATGTAGCTCAATAAAGAAGTATACTTACGGTGTACTTATTAAGTCCTTCACCAGACTCCCATGTGCTAATAATATCACATTCTTTAAAATGTGAGGCGCAAACTCTAAAACTTTTTTTTAATTTAATACCTAGAGCATTCTCCCAAAGATTTTTTATTTCATCCTCTTTAGGAACGCCAAAAAGAGTTTTGGACACACAATGTGACTCACGAATTGCACAATAATTAGGCATAATGACCAAAAAGACAATAAACGTAATTGAATATTCACAAAACCAATTATCAAACACAGACTACAGTGATGAGATTTCGTTTACAAAATAATTCATAAACATATTAACATTATCATATAATTATTATATAGATAGAGCATGAGAGCAGTGATTCGTGATTATAATAATTAAGTTACTTATTAACTCAATTACATTATATTTATATTTATTATTGAAAATTCAATAATTTAATATTATGGCGGGAAATGAGAATATTTTAATCACGGCTTTAGATATTTCTATCTAAAGCCGTGGTTCCAATTAACAACCACCGGGAGCGTTAGTAGTAGTTCACTTTTTCGTATGTTAGATAAGAACTCTCGTACACCGCGTTCTAACATTGCGTAGTATAGCCCGATGTGCAACCATTCTATCTAAAGCCGTGCATGAGAGATATAAAATAAACACAGCTGGTCTGATATATATAATTATTATTATATATATCTGTGAAAATAAATACAAAATAATATTGTGTACACCGTACATAGAACCAAAAATTATAAAAGGTTTATATGTCTATTATGACACTTTGCATCCCTGGTGTACACATTTTATACACATTATTAAATATATTCTAATTTGCAAATTGCAAATGCATAGCAAAGAAAAGAAATTACATAGATGCATAGAATAAATATGATGATTCTTGAATTTAAAAATTAAAATTAAAATTTATGATTTTGAGTTTAGCACTGTTAACTTCCATAATATAAATTGAATCTACATTTTATTAAATTGTACATCATTTCACAAGTTTTTTGGTCATGCCTTCCAAAAATTGTGTAGTCCGAGGTTGCAAGTCCTTTAAAAATGTTACGATGCATCGATTTTCATTAAAGTCAATTGATGATTTTAATATTTGGGTGAAAAGAACTGGCAATGATGCTTTATTACTGATGTCACCTCCACACATATATAAGTCTTGTGTCATTTGTGATCAACACTTTGATGTTTCATGCCAAAGTCCAGGGACTAAGCGTTTGAAATTTAAATCCTTACCTACTTTAAACTTGCCAAGTAAACATAAAAATCATATGTATCTCATATAGTTATCTGTTTCTGTATTACTTATTTATTTATTTACTGTGTTATTTATGTATTAAAACAATTTAATATTACTTAGAAGTTGTTTGTTTAAAAAAGCTACAACTATGTATAGAGTAGAAAAGGTAATTATATTTATAATTATTTTAATTTAATATTACTTTGAAGTTGTTTGTTTAAAAATCACTACAATTATGTTAGAGTAGAAAAGGTAATTATATTTTTAATTATATCTAATTTAATTTAATATTAATAAATAATAATAATAATAATATTACTTTGAAGTTATTTGTTTAAAAATCAGTACAACTATGCTAGAGTAGAAAAGGTAATTATATCTAATTTAATCATAATAAATAATAATAATAATATTATTATTACTTTGAAGTTGTTTGTTTAAAAATCAATACAGCTATGTTAGAGTAGAAAAGGTAATTATATTTACAGTTCCATCTAATTTACTTTAAAAAAAATTAAAATGTAAAATTGGGTGTGAGTTTAAAAAAAATTATCAGATATGTTTAAACATTTTATAGCTTTGTCTGAGGAAAATGTTGATTGTTCAGAAGGTACTGCTAACATACCTGTTCCTGATACAGTCCTCAATTCAACTGGTAATTGTTTAAAGAATTTAATTATGTTTAAATAATATATGAATATTATTTAAATGCATTATATTAGAATTTTTTAAAATTTCAAATTGTTGCATTAAATTATTATTTGAAATATTATTAAATACACAATTTTTTTTATTTTATAGCTTTGTCTGAGGAAAACGTTGATTGTTCAGAAGGTACTGCTTCAATTGCTTCAATTAACATACCTGTTCCTGCTACAGTCCTCAATTCAACTGGTAATTGTTTAAAGAATTTAATTATGTTTAAATAATATATGAATATTATTTAAATGCATTATATTAGAATTTTGTTCAAAGTTAAAATTTCAAATTGTTGCATTAAATTATTACTTGAAATATTATTAAATACACAATTTTTTTATTTTATAGCTGTATCTAAGGAAAATGAAAATAAGATACCGGATCCTGCTACATCCCACAATTCAACAGGTAGTTGTAAGTAGCTGATAATTCTATTATATTTTATTTTTTGACATTTCAATTAATAATATATAATAATATTTTCTTTATATCAATACAAAATAAAAATATAAAATATATAAATATAAAATAAATATAAATAATAAATATAAATATATAATATCAAAATAAAATATACTATTACTCTACACTAATTTGTTATTTTTCAGTGAACAAAAAACCAAGGTCTCTTTTGAAAATAGCTGGTACAACTAAGCAGGCTAATTTGTGTTCCCAAGCAAGAAATCTTTATGCTGAAGCCAAAGTTTTACAAAAGAAGACTCAAAGAATTAAAAAGCAAAACCTCCAACTAAAAAATCGTTTGAAATTAGCAGAAACATATGCAAAAAGAAAAGATTTTCAAAATTTCTCATCCCATTTAAATGCTACAACAATCCAATTTTTCGAATCCCAAATAAAATGCCAGAAAAGGAAACCTAAAGGTAGAAGGTTTGATATAAATGACAAGGTTTTAGCATTGTCTTTGTATAAAACTTCCCCAAAAGGGTATAGATTTTTATCAACTTTATTTGCACTACCATCACGCAAAACCCTGTCTGGATTATTAAATAAAGTACCTTTTCATCCTGGAATTAACCTACACATCATCGAAAACTTAAAATGTCAGGTAAAGAACTTGAAAGAAATAGACAAAACGTGCGTCCTACTATTCGATGAAATGGCTCTAGATCCTGGATTAACATATGACAAAAAAAATGACATCATATTTGGGTTTGAGAATTATGATGAACATACAACCACAGCACAATTTTCCGATCATGTTCTTGTCTTCATGTTGAGGGGAATAAAAAAAAAAATGGAAGCAACCGATCGCTTACTACTTTTGTAACGGTACTACGAAGACTGATCGCTTA
This sequence comes from Macrosiphum euphorbiae, assembly GCA_949089665.1. Taxonomy (NCBI): domain Eukaryota; kingdom Metazoa; phylum Arthropoda; class Insecta; order Hemiptera; family Aphididae; genus Macrosiphum; species Macrosiphum euphorbiae. Next base: position 39,491 of record CARXXK010001128.1, read on the forward strand.
GTATTATATATCAAACAAGTCATTTCTAATGTTATGTCAACTGGCTTAAAAATAGTTGCTACTGTGTGCGATCAAGGTGCCACAAATGTTGCTGCAATAAATAAATTAAAAGATGAAACCAACAGATATTGTATGCATCAAAATGTTGAAAATCGGTACTTTGGTTTTCTTAAAGATGTGGAAATAGTGCCTATTTTTGATCCACCACACCTGTTGAAATGTATAAGGAACAATTTAATGATAAAAGATGTTACTTTCACATATCGCGGCGAAAATCTTACAGCGTCATGGAGCCATATCAAGACTCTATATGAGTTTGATAAAAAAAATGAAGTGAATGGCTTAAGATCTTTACCCTCACTGAAAGATGAACACATTTATCCTGAAAAAATGCATAAAATGAAGGTTAAATTGGCAGCCCAGGTATTCAGTCAGAGAGTTGTAGCAACACTAAGACTCTTAGTGGATTATAGTAAGTAAATAATATAATAAAAATAAAACAACTTACTAATTTTTTAGCTCCAGACAATAGTTTAAGTGAAGCCAAGGGAACATCTGAGTTTTTATACTTTATGGACCAGGTATTTGATTCGGTAAATGGATCAAGTGTAAAACCTGATAAAGGTAAAACTCTAAGGTGTGCAGTTTCAAAGTCTTCAGCTCATGTTGAGTTCTGGAATGAAGCAATAGGAGTTTTCAATTCAATGAAGTTTGTGACTAAAGATGGAAAATTAACTACACCCCCATATGTTAAAAACTGGGCCATTACTTTACAGTCATTTAAGTATATTTGGGGTAAACTAAATACTAGTTTCAAATTTTTATTACTTAGGAATATAAACCAGACACACTTGAATCCACCTTTGGTGCAGTTAGAAGCCACGGAGTACGAAATACTAATCCAACAACCATACAATTTGTTAGTTCATTAAAAACACTGTTGATCAATAATTTTTCTTCAATTCAATCAATAGGGAATTGTGAAATAACTGATACTGGTGATGTCTTGGATAATCTGAAACAATTTCTTACAGTTAATGAAAATACCAATCCCAGTACATATTTTAATGATACAAATGAATTAAAATTTCCACTATTTCAGAATATTCCTAACTCAATTACCCAAGTTGGTGATATGACTATTGGATATGTAACTGGATATTTGACTCGTTCTATTATGAAAGTTGTAAAACCCATTAATTGCTTGTAGAGCATATACTGTAAACATTTTAACAGATCCAAAAGAAGAATTCATAAATGCAGTTAAAAATATGCTCAATATATTTACTGACATTATACCAAAAATTTGTTTTCAAAAACTAGTAGGACAAAAATTAAATTTTTTATTTGAAACAAACTCCGATTTAAGTCATTTTGAATGTCCTATACATAAATTAAAAGAACTTATCAAATCAAAACTAGTACAATTTTTATTATTTAACTATTGCAATAAAACCAATAAAATTCTCAAAGGTGTGGATAGAAATTTTGATAAAAGTATTTCCACTAACTGTGTAGCATACAGTTATTATATGAAGCACAAAGGTAATAAAAACAAAAAATGAAGAACCTACTATTATTTATATTTTTGTCTTCCCTCTTCAAAGGGTTTTGATATTATTAATTATTATACTTGAAACATTAATACCTATATTATGATTTATATTATATTGGTATGTCGTATGTATCATAATATGTATCGATATTTTTATTATTATCCACATAATATATTGACATTTATGTACAAATTTAAAATTCTTCAAGAATTATTATATTTTAGCCTATAGCAACTTCTAACATTTTTAATGATTGTATTGTAAAATATATATTTGTATAGTTATTATAATTGCATGTATTGCTATATTATGTTTATGTTTAATATACCTAGTATAATTTATTATGTTCATAGTAGTGTAACCTAATCTACAGGTTTTGATATTATTAATTATTATACTTGAAGTAATTTATATATTAATTTATAATATTATATTGTAAGGTACTTATGTATCATATATATTTATCGATATTTATATTATTATCTATATATTTATATATTAATGTTTATATTAAATTTAAAATTTTGCATAAGAGTCTTGAATTGTAAATTTATTAAGAGTAAAAATTAAACATGGAACTATATAAGTGTTGACTATTTACTATTTAGTATTTACTTACCAAATTATGATCTGTATTTGTGTTAACAGTAGGTTCACTAGGCAGCAACAAGCTTTTTTTCATTTTCCACTTTTCCAAGTTTGTGGAAGGAAGCTTGACGTTTGAGTTCCCTGTTCAACATTAAAAATTTGAGATTCTAGTTGAGATATTATTTTTTTAAGCAAAATTAATTTATCATTAAATAGACTTAAAAGTAAAAATTAAACATGTAAATATAGAAGTTTTGACTATTTAGTATTTACTTACCAAATTATTATCTGTATTAATTGTACTAAAAGTAGGTTCACAACCAGGCGGAAACAAGTTTTTTTTAATTTTCTTTAATTAACTTGAAATTAAATAACCTAATAACCTAACCTTACTACTTGTACCATTAAAAACAATAATTTAAATTTCAAAGTTACATACCTTAACTTCAAAATAATTATTTAATTTCATACAGCTCGAAACGCAATCGTTGATTTTCTGTTTCTTTTGCTTGGCCAAATTTCTGAACTTTGCGGCACTTGGTTTTCTTTATGTTCTGGAACCCCTGACATAGTTTAGAAAATGTATAAACAATTAAAAATAAAAACGAATAAACAAAACCGACGACAAAATTGTATTACATATTATTACATATCTGTAGCCAGTCCACTGAGCGTCTTTGCAGTATAAACTATAAATGTATAATAATAATTAATAATACATATTACATAATAATATTATCAGAAAGATAAAAAGAAGTAACAATAATACAAGCAAAGAAAACCGACATAAGGGTATGACTAAAAATAGAATTTTAATTCCACATTTACTATAGAAATAATTCTTTCCCGTATCATTTATGATTATGAATAAGTATAATGACTGTACAATTACTAGAATAGCAAATACCAAAATACTATTCGATAATTACTAACAAAAAAAAGAGATTCCTATAAAACCAGACGTACACGCTGTAATGATCCTCATTAGTTAATATTATATGATTTACTGTTTTTACATAAAAACACTATTATTGTAACACGCAGCGGCTTAATGTAAAATACAATATATGAACGCTGACGTTGTCATAAACAATATTAGAATACGTATATTTTTAGTTAATAGGGCAAAAGGGTTATGCACTCGCAGTCGTGGATAATGCTGATCTATGAGTGGCGTGATCATAACAAAGTGAAAAGTAGTAACATAAATAGCTAAGGGCAGCAGAGATTCGGGGAGTCTGCCTTGGGACACGAACAACGTTGTACTTGAGTCTTTTTGATTGTTTAAATGTATTGTAAAATACTTTGAAATATATTATATTTAGTGTTATTTATGCTAGTATACTTTATTTCCTTCCATACCTCAATTTTTATAAGTGCTTGCCGGACACGTTACAACATTTTGGTGGCAGCGGTGTGTCGAAATCAAGTAAAAAAAAAATTGATTTGGTTTATACTATATCAATCAGAAACTCGTCAAAACTAAGTCAAAATCAAGCCTAAATCAAGTCAAACTACAACGTTCAAGTAAATATAAAAAGCAGTCAACTCCAAACAGAAATCAACAGTACGAGTCATATTCAATCAACAGTACGAGTCATATTCAATCAACAGTACGAGTCATATTCAATCAACAGTACGAGTCATATTCAATCAACAGTAGGTACGAGTCATATTCAATCAACATTCAATTCAAATTCAATCAACTTTCGAATCAATAGCAGAAATTTCAGTCAAGTTCAGTATTTCAATTTTTGTCATCATTCAACAAGGACGATATCAACGTTACGATTATGCAAAAAATTTGGTAAATAATATTCTATATTTATGTCAAATATCGATTCAGAGTTAGAGTGGTTTTTTAATTTGTCTCGTAGGGTATCAGAGGGGGAACAGAGAGATAATTATCTTCTTCATTTACAAAATCTAGTAGGTCACATAGAAATCAGTAAGATCAATAAATTAAACTTTGACAACGCGATTAGAATGTTGCCAGAATTCTCGGGTTTACCGACCCAAGACTTAAATCTTTTCGAAAAGAAATGTGAGTTCGTGTTTAAGCACATTGACGAAACAATTGTGAATGACGTGTTAGAAGCGTTGTTGTGTAATTTATCAGGAAAAGCTTTATGCATAACGCAGCATAAAGTTATAACAAATTATAAAGATCTGATTACTATATTAAGGGCGAATTTTGGAAACAACTTCTCGGGGACATATTTGTCAAAGCAATTAAATTCCATTACTCAGAATAAATACGAAAAAATCCAGGACTATGCTGCAAGGGTAGAACTAGCATTATACAGATTATTAAGTGAAATGACTAAAGATAAGACAGATGCAGAAAGCATAACTATTACTAAAGTATGGACTTCACAGGCGCAAAATATTTTTATAGACGGGTTAGATTTCCAAATTAGAACTGTATTAAGGGCGATGAAATTAGATAGTCTGGAGGAAATGATTAAAGCAGCATTGGAAGAAGAACAGGCGTTAGGAAATTTAAAACCGAAATTTGAAAAAACTAACATGACTACTTTTTCAAAACCTAAGTGTTTCAATTGTGAGGGGTATGGGCATTTAAGTAAAGATTGTAGGAAACCTAGGAAATCTACGAGTAATGCTTTAGGAAATACTAGTACTTTTATTAAAAAGGAGTATAGCACCTCAAGCAGTACAATGTTGTGTAATTATTGTAAGAAACCAGGTCATATTGTTAAAGATTGTAGGAAATTGAAATACAATAATGAAAAAAAATCTAAATCTGGCGAAGGTTCATCGACATCGACCGATATTAAAACAATAGGCGATTTGAAAAACAACCAAGTTTTAATGTGCAAGAACAGAGGGAAACAGATTATAGAATTAGTTAAAAACCAGGTTAAAGTTCACTCACAATCATTTAAATCAAACGAAAATACATTTTTAATTGATACAGGTGCGGATTTAAATTTAATCAAAATCTCAGCCGTGAATAATAACGTACCTATAGAATTGAAAACAAGTAAATTAAAAGGTATTCACGAAACTCCTATCATTACTTTGGGCATAATTAAAATTAATCTTCGGATTAATGATAATTCTTATTTTGACACTATATTCCATGTAGTGGATGATAAATTTCCAATAGTTGTATCAGGAATTTTGGGAACACCATTTTTTATTAACAATGATGTGACATTGAATTTAAAGAAAGGCGAAATGATTATTAACGTCGAGCAAAATAAAGAAAACGTTATCTGTATTCCTCCGAGATCAAATAATGTTGTACCCATTAAATTTTATGATGATAAATTAAATAATAATGATATAATAATTGATAGGAAAAATATATCAGACACTTTATGGTTAGGTACTACATTAAGCACGTGCACCGATAGGACGATATACGCGAATGTTATCAATATCTCGGAAAATAGCGTAAACTTACAGGTGGCACAATTAGCTAATATGAATTGGGAGTTATATACAAACTCGTCGGAAATGAAAAAACAAGAAAGTGCATACTAATCAATTACGTCTATTAAGTACTTCGAAACTAATAGTGTAGGGCAAAGTCTAGACATCGATTTTACTGATAGGAATAAAACTATTATCGAACAACTAATTACTGACCACCTGAATCAAGAAGAGTTGAAAGCATTAACTGATTTATGTTACGAGTACTCCGATGTATTTTATGTGGAAGGGGACAAAATCGTCGGAACGGACTTAGTCACACACAGAATAATCACTCCACCTAATCACCCACCGATCAACATAAGGCAGTACAGATTGGCGGAACAACAGAAAGCAGAAATAAATAGGCAAGTTGCGGAACTGGAACGACAGGAGGTCATTACCAAAAGTAACTATCCATGGAATCATCCCTTAATTTTGGTACCAAAGAAGTGTGGAATAGACGGGAAAAAAAAGTTCAGGCTGTGCGTGGATTTTAGAAAACTAAATTTGATAACAGAAGGCAACTCGTGGCCTTTACCATTAATCACGGATATACTAGATAAACTGGGACACTCTAAGTACTTCTGCACTTTGGACATGGCGAATGGATACCACCAGGTAGCGATACACCCTGAGGACACACATAAAACAGCATTTTCAACCTCAACGGGTCACTGGGAGTGGATCAAAATGCCATTCGGTTTAAAAACCGCACCGGCAGTTTTTTCGGAACTTATGCACGCATTATTAGTGGGATGTGAAGATTTAAATATGTATGCTTATTTAGACGACATTGTCATAAGCGCAGAATCACTAAGTTCAATGATAAAAAAATTAAAATTAATTTTTGGTAGGTTTCGAAAAAATAATTTACAACTTCAACCACACAAGTGTCATTTTTTACGGAAAGAAGTGACGTATTTGGGACATAAGTTATCAGAAAAAGGAGTACAACCAGATGAAAATAAAATTGTTTGTGTAAAAAATGTACCGATTCCAAAAAACCAAACAGATATTAAAAGTTTTCTGGGATTAATGGGATACTACAGAAAATTTATTGAAGATTACGCAAGGATCGCAAAACCACTAACAAGTTTACTAAAGAAAAATACGCCATTCATCTGGGGTGATGCTTGTCAAAATGCGTTTGAAAAGTTAAAATATTTATTAACAACCGAACCAATACTTGAATACCCAGATTTCACGAAAGAATTCGTATTAACCACGGACGCATCAAATTTCGCTTTGGGCTGTGTATTATCTCAAGGAAAAGTTGGGGAAGATAAACCAATCGCATATGCATCCAGAGTGTTGAACAAAAGTGAAATAAACTATTCTACGATTGAGAAGGAATGTTTAGGTATCGTTTTCGGTATAAAATATTTCCGTCCTTATTTATGGGGCACGAAATTCAAAATAGTTACAGATCACAGACCACTAGTATGGTTGTTCAATGTGTCAGATATGAACTCTAGATTAGCACGATGGAGAATTCTACTTCAAGAATTTGATTATGAGATAATATATAGACCTGGTCGAGAAAATGGAAATGCGGACGCCTTATCAAGAATTTTGCTAATTACAAATGGAACTGAAGAATCAGAGATTATGCCGTTTGAAGAATTTATGGACAGCCAAAACGTTTATATTAATAAAAACGTTAAAGAGGTGAATGAACTGCACACAAATATTCCGGTTGATTATAGCGAGTTAATAACAGTATCAAGTGATTTAACGATGAGATTACACGTATTACGAGAATACATACAACAACTAGGGCATATAGGGAAGCAGGTATCACGAATGAACTCAGTCGAAGAGGTCACAGTAGTAAGCGATAATGGAAAAAAATATTTATACGCCATAACAAATGAAAACTTTAATCAGAGTCCAATGTATAAGCTATACAATACCTTGATAAATGTAAAAAACGTATGTATTCGAGAAGAAATATTTAAATTGGCTATTACAAAAATTATGTCGAATTTAAATTTCGATGTAATCAGAAGTATGATACGTTATATTTTTCGACATACTTATATTCAAATAAATATATACACGGATTATGAGATTAAGGAAGAGCAAAAACAAACACTAATCGAAGAACAACACATCACATGTATTGGCGGACATCAATGGGTGTCAAGAACAGTAAAGAGATTAAAGTCATGGGTTTATTGGAAAGGTATGAAGAAAGACGTACAGAAGTTTGTGAACAATTGTAAGAAATTCCAAGTAAATAAGGAGAAAGACGTACAAGGCAACCAATGGTCATAACGACAACTTCAACAAAAGCTTTTGAGAGGGTAGCATTAGATATAGTGGGACCTCTCCCAACTTCGGAATATGGCTATACACATATTTTAACATTACAAGATGACTTAACTAAATTCTCAGCAGCATTTCCAATCAAAGCAACAGATGCAACAACTATAGCAAAGACTTTTGTAGAAAAATTTGTCTGTTATTTTGGGATTCCTAATACCGTACTCAGTGACCAGGGTTCAAATTTTTTGTCAGATATTTTTAAAAAAATGTGTAAAATGTTGGGGATTAAGAAATTACAAACTACTGCTTATTCTCCGATGTCAAATGGAGCACTCGAACGAAGCCATAAGACTTTGAAAGAGTTCTTAAGAAACTTCAGTGATATGAAGAAAAACAATTGGTGCGAGTTCATATGTTTTGCTATGTATACATATAATACAACTCCACACACGTCACATAAATTTACACCTTATGAGTTGGTATTTGGTATTCAACCAACCATTCCATCACAGTTCTCGAAATTAAATAACAACGGGTATAATTATTGTAATTATGTGGACGATTTACGAACACGGATGCAAGATGCACGGCAGATCGCAAGAAAACATTTAATCGAAGCAAAGAAGAAAGCAAAAATTACGTATGATAAACACGTGAATGTAATCGTGAGTTTCGCTTCTAAATCGCTCTACTACTATAAACGACAAAAACTATTAAACGTGGCCGCCCGACTTGCTAGACACTCAACAAATCACGGGGAATATATTACGACTAGCCCGGGCGCCCGAAATGTTATTATTTATATATATTTGATTTACGTCATTTGGCGTTTTCATGCCTTGACCCTGACGTCGCACTATCCGACGAAGTCAGATTGCCTACCAGGGTCCAACGCCGAGGAAGGTGACTGACCTGCTAGACACCAAGACATAAACCATTTTTTTTGCACGTGACCTATAACTTAATTTTGCGTCAGAAGTCACACATTGTCCGCTATCCGACGCTTTACCCCAGATCCCCTGATAGACCCCAAAACATATTTTCGCGTAATTACGTCGAGGAAGGTGACTAGGAAGTAGTCGGATTGCTTACGAAATGTTTTGAATTTTCATTACTTAATTGATTTGGTGACTGTAATGGACGCTGTCCCGGCCTCACATTGCCTACCCGGATAACATTGATGGGTGACCTGCTAGACACAAAAAAATCAAACGGGGGCTATATGATTTGCACGGACGACCGAAATATTTTGAATTTTCTTCATGTAATTTATTCTTTAATTTTGCGTTTTCGGTAACAGTAATGAACGTCGTCCGCTGTTCGACGCGGTCGGATTGCATACGTGATGACGTGCCCCAGCCATCGAATATTGTCGGATTGCCTTCCAAGGTGACTACGACCAAAGTCGAGGAACGTGACCGACCCGCTAGACCCCAAACACTATTACTACGGCGAACGTCATTCTAGGTGTCCGAACTGATAGAAACCCACAAAAATACGACGACTATATTATTTTTTATATTACCTTTTACTATATTAGATTTTCGTAATCGTGTGTAGGTTCTGCGTTATGATTCATGTCCTATGTGCAGTGACGTCGAGGAAGGCGACTGACCTGCTAGACACCCCCACAAAAAGGCGGCTGTTGCACGAAGTCGGATAGCCCACCCGTATTGCTACGGCGAACGTTATTCGAGGTGACTGACACCTGCTAGACACTCACAAAAATTACTATATTATTTTTTTACCAAATTTCGAATTTCCGGCGGCGTTGTCGAAAAGACTCTGTCGAAGACTCTGCCCTGGCTACCACGTCGAACTGCAGTGGTCCTGGCCTTATCACACAAACTTATCAGGATACATCCTCTTCGCCGATATACCGTGTCGGCTCGAGACCGCACGTCCGCAACACGTCGAGACCACCGCAGCTTCGGAAATTGACAACACTCGGGGCCCGGTCACGGGGGTCTGGGGGTGTCCCCCAGCGACGCTCGGAGAGCTAGTCTCTATATATAAAGCAAGAAACCGAGGGCGCCCCCTATGTGTTAAATCTCAACTGCTTAGTGAACAAAGGAACGAATGGCGGTAAATCGAGGCGGCGCAGCCGTCGCTGCGTTATCACTCCTCCTTATCGCTTTTCGCGGTTTTTACCGTCTTTCACGATTTTTTCCCCGTTCGGACCTTATTCGCGTTTCTCGGTAAATTTATAGTCGGCGCGCGGCCCTACTTTTTTCCCGGCGGGCCCGCGGCGGCGGATGTCGCGTGCGATACGAGCGCCGCCGTCGCGCGCGTTTTTTGCATTTTTTTTCGAAAATACGAGTTTTAGGCATTTTAGGGCGTATCGACCTCCCCGTTTGGATCTTATTCGCGTTCCCCGCTAAATTTAACGTCGAAACGTGGTCCTACTTTTTCAAAAACGAGTATCCCGGCGGACGAATCGATCGCCGAGAGCGCCGCGTCTTCGCCGTTTCGACGGTTTTCTCGACATTTTCGACTAGAGTCGCGTTTGGCACCTCTACGAGACGTCCGACCTTCCCTACGGCGACGTATTCGAGTTCCACGCTAAATTTATAGCCGGCGCGCGGACCATCTTTTTCAAAAACGAGTCCCGGAGAGGTGCGGCGTCGCTTAAACGAGAGTAGGTACCGCTATATACAGGCATAAATACATGCGTTTCGTGGTTCGATTTTTTTCGAAAATCTCGCGTTTTATACGTCAGAGGGCGGCGGATCGCCCCCTCAAACGCCTTTTGACGGCCGTCCAAACGGCGTTCGCCTTTCGCGTGCACGGCGACGTGGCTTAAGAGTCATACATTTGACTCTAAATTTCATCTCAGTAGGTGGCTAGGTTGGTTAGGCGTAAGGACAAGTTACTCGAGGGTCGTGGTTTCAAACCCAGCAGCCGGGATTTTCGATAATCTGCGGCGGCCCTGTTAAATTTGAATTTTTTTTTTCGTCTTATTGTATTTAACGAAAATGTTCGGTTTTTTTTAAAATTCGAATTTTACCGCCTCTACGGACTAGACTTACTCGCGTTCCCCGCCAAAGCAGTCCTTGATACTTTTTATTACTATACACGGCTTGAATATATGCGTCGAAGAGTTCGATTTTCTTTTTTGCAGTTTTTTTCAAAAATTCGAGTTTTAGCCCGTGTCGGTCGTATCGCCCTCCCCGTTTGGGTCTTATTTGCGTTCCCCGCTAAATTTACTGCCGGCGCGTGGCCCTACTTTTTCAGATACGAGTCCCGGGGAGGAGTGGCGTCGCGGAAACGAGAGTAGGTAACGCTAAATATATGCGTCGAGTCGTTTTTTTCTAAAATTCCAGTTTTAGCCCTTTTCGACACGTCTGCAATCCCAGTTGATGACTTATTCGCGTTCCCCTCTACATTTACTCGACCACCGTCGAGTAGGTGTTACTATATACAGGCATCGAAATGCATGCGTCGAAGGTTCCTTTTTTTTTCTCGAATATCGCGTTCTGAACTCAGTAGATAGGTAGCACGGCCGCCGCCGGAATTTTTTTTTCACTTTTTTCTTTATTATTACTTTTCGATTTCACTTCAGCCTTATCATATTATAACGAACATTTTACGATTTTTTCGAGTTTCACCGTCGAAGGCTTATTCGCGTTCCCCGCCAAATGTATAAGTCAGTGCTTCGCTCGAGTCGAGTGCCGCGGAGGAGATCGGAGAGCGGACAGTGTCGTTATTACTATATACGGAAATGAAAATATGCGACGAAAAGTTCGATTTTTTTTTTCGTCATATAAATATGATTAACGGAAACGTTTCCGTGTTTTTCGGAGGATCATGGGGAAACAAAATCCCAATCAGCTTATCGAGTTTCGCTTCTAAATCGCTCTACTACCTACTATAAACGACAAAAACTATTACACGTGGCCGCCCGACTTGCTAGACACTCAACAAATCACGGCGACTATATTAGGACTAGCACGGGCGCCCGAAATGTTATTATTTATATACATTTGATTTACGTCATTTGGCGTTTTCATGCCTTGACGGCTTGACCCGGACGTCGCACTATCCGACGAAGTCAGATTGCCTACCAGGGTTGCTACGTCCAACGTCGAGGAACTTGACTGACCTGCTAGACACCAAAACATTTACCAATTTTATTGCACGTGACCTATTACTTAATTTTGCGTCAGAAGTCACACGTTGTCCGCTATCCGACGCTAGACCCTAGATCCCCTGCTAGACCCCAAAACATAATTTCGAGTAATTACGTCGAGGAAGGTGACTCGGTAGTCGGATTGCTTACGAAATGTTTTGAATTTTCATTACTTAATTGATTTAGTGACTGTAATGGACGCTGTCCCGGCCGCACATTGCCTATACATAGATGGATAACATAGATGGGTGACCTGCTAGACACCAACAAATCAGACGGTGGCTATATGATTTGAATGGACAACCGAAATATTTTAAATTTTCTTCACGCAATTTATTCTTTAATTTTGCGTTTTCGGTAACAGTAATGAACGTCGTCCGCGATTCGACGCAGTCAGATTGCATACGTGATGACGTGCCCCAACCGTCGAATATTGTCTTAAAGTTTGACTACGACCAAAGTCGAGGAAAGTGACTGACCCGCTAGACCCCAAATACTATTACTACGGCGAACGTCACTCTAGGTGACTGAACTGCTAGATACCCACAAAAATTACTATATTATTTTTTTTATCAAATTTCGAATTTCCGGCGGCGTCGTCGAAAAGACTCTGTCAATGACTCTGCCCTGGCTACCACGTCGAACCGCAGTGGTCCTAGCCTTATCACACATCCTTATTGGCATACCACCTCTTCGAAGATATACCGTGTCGGCTCGAGACCGCAAGTGCGCAAAACGTCGAGGCCACCGCGGCTTCCGAAATCGACAACAAACGGGGCCCGATCACGGGGGTCTGGTTGTGTCCACCAGCGACGCTCGGAGAGGTAGTCTTACTATATAAAACGAAAACCCGTGTGATGCGTTAAATCGGCCCTGACTTAGTCAACCTCGCCAATGAGAAAATTCCATGGGCGGTCTCCCGGCGGCGGCGGAGCCGTCGCTGCGTTATCACTCCTCTTATCACTTTTTAACGTTTTTTTTCGAAATTTTCAAAAATTTTCAGATTCTTTCGGCTTTGCCCCCCCTGGGGGGCCTGGGGGCCCCGTTCGAACCTTATTCGCGTTCTCCTCTAGATTTATAGTCGCCGCGTGGCCCTGCTTTTTTCCCAGCGAACCCAAGGCGATGGATATCGCGCGCGATATGAGCGCCGACGTCGACCCCGTTTTTTGCCGTTCTTTTCGAAAATTCGAGATTTAGGCGTTTTAGAGCGTATCGACCTCCCCGTTTGGATCTTATTCGCGTTCTCCACTAAATTTATAGCCGGCGCGCTGCCCTTCTTTATCAAAAACGAGTCCCTCGGCGAAAGAGTCGATCGCGGAGATCGCCGCGTCGTCGCCGTTTCAACGGTTTTCCCGACTTTTTCGACTGGAGTCGCGTTTAGCACCTCTACGAGACTTCCGACCTCCCCGTCGTCGACGTAATAGATGGACAGAGCGCAAAGATGGAAGAGAAGGCTGAGCTCGGGAAGCAGACCAGTTGGACGGATGTCGTCAGGAAAAATACAAGGAGAGGAAAAGGCGAAAAACCAGTCGACAAACCAGCTGAGCTGGCAGTCGCGGGAACAAGACGGACCAACCAGAAGAACCCGCCGATGAAGCGAAAACCTCCAGCATTATTGGTGCGCGTAAAGGAAGGAGATTACAAGAACGTACTCCAAAAAGTAAGAAACAGCGATGAGATCAAAGTAGTCGTGGACAAAATAACAGCGCTCACAAAAACCAAAAGCGGGGACCTCTAAGTGCGAGTAAACCCTGGCCAAGAAGGAATGGCTCCCTTAGCCGAAGCTCTGGGGGCGGCTGACGGAGGAAATGAGTTGGTCAAAGAACTGATGCAATATCAAAAGGTGGTGATACAAGACCTAGACGAACTGTCGAGCGAGGCAGAAGTGCTAGAAGCTATAGCAACCGCAACGGAAGGCACGGCAGGAGAGGCAAAAGTGGTCACCACGATAGCGGCCAACAGGGGACAGAAGTGGATGGTGGTCTCATTACCTACAAAGGCAGCTAGCATAGCACATGCGAGCGGAAAACTGCGAGTAGGGTACGTAAACTGCAGGGTGAGACAGTGGGAAGAACGCGGACGCGGCAGGTGCCCAAGGTGCTTGGTCGCCGGTCATGCCTCTGAGGACTGTAAAGGGCCAAATAGACGGGACTGCTGCCGCGCGTGTGGCGCAACAGGCCACTTTGAGGCTGGCTGCGGAGCAAGCGAAAAGGACAAAGCCACTTTCAGGGCTCAACTAACTTTGGATAGATCGCCAACGGCAGGTAATCCAAGCCAACAATGATCAAGTTTATGCAAATAAATGTGGACGGAAGAAAGAACGCTCATGATTTAATGATGGCCACAGCGAGTCAGCAGGGAGTCGACGTGCTGATAATCAGCGAACCACATCGCAGCGGGCAAGACTACGACGGATGGTACAGCGATGCGGGCAACAAAGCAGCTATCATGGCATTCAATCCGAGAATACAGGTTCAGGAAATTGGCCCAAAAGACAACCTAGGCTTCCGGTGGGTTAGGATTGAGAATACTACGATCTATGCCTGCTATTGGTCCCCCAACACGGACTACACGCTGTTTGTCGACTTCCTTGACAGATTAGAAGGCAGTATAAGAAACAAGAAGGGCATGGTGATAGTTGCCGGAGACTTTAATGCTAAATCACCAGCATGGGGGGATCACAGAGAGAACCATAAAGGAAAAACATTGTTGGACATGACGGCCAGTCTCGGAATGGCCGTATGCAACTCCGGCGACAAACCTACCTTTACAAGGGTGTACGAAGGTGGCATATCAAGGTCACACATCGATATCACATTCGTATCGGAAACGGAGAGCCGAGTAGTGAAAGACTGGAAAGTTTCGGACGAGTACACGGGATCGCTACACAGTTACATATATTTTAACATTTCACGGACGTTGCATGCAGATCGCGTTCAAGTAGAGGAAAGGTGGTCATGGAGGAAGCTTGACAAGTCCAAACTACTGAGCTTCATTGAGCGGACTCACTTTGAACCAGGAACAGAAGCACTATCTACTACAGAATCCCTAAACCGGTATTTAAAGGACGCATGTGACAGCTGCATGCCGAAAGGAAATTACCGTGGGGGGAAAAAGCCAGCGTACTGGTGGACCCAGGAAATATCTGACCTGCGTGACGAGTGCAAGAGGGCCAGGCGTAAGTACAAGAGAGGGCGCCATCGGCCAACGGAATTGCAGGAGCAGGCACGCGATAACTTTAAACAGACGAAAAAGGACCTGAAGAGAGCTATCAAGCGAAGCAAAGAGAATTGCTGGAGAGACCTCTGCGACCAAGTGGAGACGGGTCCCTGGGGCCTACCTGACCAAGAAGCTTGTGGGCAGGAGACCGATACCAGGACTCACGCTGCCGGGCAGGGTGGACTGCATCATCGAAGGATTATTCCCCAGGGATGAACCAACCGCATGGCCACCATTATGTAGCTAACAGTATAGCCCGTTATAAATAGATTACAGCGGTCTATACTTTAATATATATAGTATATACACATAATATTTACTTAAATAACAGGTGAAGGTATTATTATCAGGAGTTAAATACTTCAACTACGTTAAAGTTAATTTAAAGTTCTTGCTGAATTTCTATTTTATACAAAACTAGGTGATCCCGTGCACTTCGTTTCCCGTTAAATGTACCAACTCTATATGACTCAAACATTGTTCAATGCGTTATTTAATATTCGGTGTATGATGTTCTAGATTTATCTTAACTTTTCTGTTGCCCGGAATAAAAATTCTGAATTGCAGCAGTACATTATCAGATAGGTAATTTACCTGCGGTAGATCGCGGACCCCGTACTGTTTGTACGTAAGTGTATGGTTTAACTCAAAAAGTACCAAAGTTATACCAAGTTTGACGTTTTTACTTAATTCCACCTACCTATAAATCCTAACCTAACATAACCGTACTGAAATCCACTGAATAAAAAAAACAAATTTAACCCTTTTTAAATTAGCGTATCTTCTTCCCATAGGTCTAATCTACACACCGTCATTAATCCAACGCCGCGGTCGCGGCGCAGAGCTAAGTAAAAAAAGAAAGAAACTAGCGCGCGACGACGGTATATATTACACGAGAGAACCAACTTGTATTTAACCAATGTTATTTTACGAAAATCATGTCGACCACCCTGTAGCCTAAACTAATGAACCAATTGACTTGAAACTTTCACGAATAGCTCAGTTTGGTGTGTAGATGATTCTGTGAAAATTTAAAGTTTATCGGAGTATTACAGCCTTAGTTACATGCTAAAGTATTAACATAATAATTAAGCAAAACGCTATTTTTTTCATCAATTCCACAATGTATATGTTCCGCGGCGTTGGATGTTTGTGCTGGCCGCCCATTTTTCCCCTTCCACTCGTCGGTTGAAATCACTCGTTGCGTAATCCGTCGTCATGGCGCTGCGTTGAACTATCTGGCCGTCTGAATTTCCCTCTCCATGCAACGGGTTTACGTCTTTTGTGTATGAGTGTAAATGTGAAACGAAACATTTGATAACCGACAGTTGTACTGTACTGTACTGTTCCGTGCCCGTTGTACATTAATTCGCCCTGCGTAGTTGTGTACCTACTTGTGTTTGCTTTGACGTCTACCTCGTGTTGTGTGCCTTTCTAACCTATAATTACGGCGTTCGTTGAAATTATTGTTACAAAGCCACAAAGGCGTTTTGCGGTGAATAATTCGCAATTTTGTGCATTTTAAAGTGTGCAAAAGTTAATAGCATAACATGGTGTCCAATGCTTATAAAAAAAAAATTAAAAAACGTGAAATAGCGAGTAAATACAAAGACAGAAGAGTAGCTCTTCTTAAATGTCGCATTCTATCTACGGCAAATCGTAAATTAGAATGTAATTTGGTTGTAAATAAAGAGCATAATATTGAAAAAATAATACAGAATAAATTGTCTAAAAAACAATTGAGTTCTAAAAGAGCAAAATTAATTATTTCTAATGAATCGACAGATCAACATGTAAGAAAAAAAAAGCAGAGTAAATTGTCTAAAAAACAATTGAGTTCTAAAAGAGAAAAATTAATTATTTCTAATGAATCGACAGATCAATATTTTAAAAACAAATGTCGCATTCTATCTACGGCAAATCGTAAATTAGAGTGTAATTTGGTTGTAAATAAACAGCATAATATTGAAAAAATAATACAGAATAAATTGTCTAAAAAACAATTGAGGTCTAATAGCACAAAATTATTTCTGTTTAAAGGATCGACAGAAAAGTGGACCAACAAAGTTATGAGGTCTTTAAAATGTCCCCTTTATAAAGCGAGAACGATTGCAGAAAAATGTATGAAGTGGGCTTTGCTTTGCCGAAAAAGTAAAATTAAGTATTACAAAAAACACGTGAATTTATTAAGAAAAACTATTAAAAATAATATTAATCATTCGGTAGCTATACCCGATGATCACCATTTGAATTTTGAATTCCTGATTTCTATTCTAGGTAAATCACATCACTGCAAGCATTCTGAACAATACTTTTTAGATCCAATTTATAAAGTATTACCTAATCAATTTAAAACGAATTTACAAATAAACGAACTTGGTCAAATTATGAATTTGTTCCCTTCGATAAATGACGATGTAGGAGTTACGTGGAGCTGTAATAAAGATATATGTAATTTCGACTATTTTTATATAATTCCAAAACTGTTGAAAACATTTAAATTATTTATAATTCTAAAATTACACGACTTTCCACAAAAAATTAAAAATATTGATTTGTGTAGTAGTGAGACTAAAAGTTCGATTAAACTGGGGCATCCGTTTGCATGTCATATAAATTTCAAATGTAGTTCAACATTATTATTCCTTAAAAGTTTAGGGTCCCATTTTCCAAGTCTAAGATCAATTGTTTTAATAATATACAAATTAAGGAAAACGCAAAGACAAATTGAAAAAATTGATAAAGCTATTTATACGTCAAACGTGACTGCTCTTAAAAACATCGAAGTAGAATTCTCTAAATCGGGGCAAAATTTTCATATGGGTGATATGACATATCTAAATGAAGATGCAATAATTGGAGGTCATCAATTGGCTTTTCAAAACTTTTATAAAAAAGCGCTTGATCTCCCAACTCTTGGCTGTATTTCTTGTCATAAATTGTGTTTCAAAAAAAACCTTATTGAATTAAAAAATATGAAAAGTCCTATTCTCCATGAAGACTGGAGTAATCTTATTGAATTTGTTCAAGAAAATAATTTACCTAACGAATTTGTGTGTAAAAATTGTCTGAAAATATTTAGATCTGCTAAAATGCCTGCCCAATGTATACTTAATGATTTGTTTTCGCCAACGACACCAGATGTAATATTCTCATTAAATCACTTTGAAAAAATACTGATTCAACGTGCTAAAATATTTCAGGTCGTTGTTAAAATGAATACGGTATCAGGTAGAAATCATTGTCAAAATAATATGATTCAAAAAGTTATAGGTAAAGCCTTTCATTTGCCTTTGCCATTAGAGGAAACATTGAAGAAATTACCTAGCCCTCAAAAACCTATAATAGATCATGAGCTATTTATACTTGTACGTAGCCTCCCAACTACTAAAAAAAAATATGGGAGAGTATAGTCAACGTTAATAAAATATACAATGCCCTTATATGGTTTAAAACAAATAACCATCTTTATAAAGATATAGTGTTACCCAGTTTCGATACTATTCAAGATGAGATACATAATATGGAGGTGGAGTATTTAGAATGTGAAGGAAATGATTCCCATACGGAAGTCGAAAATGTGCCCCTAATTGAGAGTAGTAAAGATGATTATGTCTCAATAAACAAAGAACATGGTGCTATGTTAACCCAGAAGCAACAAGACGATAAATATTACGAACATTTTACAATTCACACATTAAACGAACCACGAAAAAATGTAAAAGCAACAGAGTTGTTCCAAATGTTAAAAGTTAACGAAAATCCAATTGATCAAAGAGACATAGAATTGGATTTAAAGTGTTTTCCTACATTATATCCATTTGGTAGAGGTGGTCAGTATGTCAGTAGACCAATCAAAATATCAGCATCAGAATTTATAAAATCAAAAATGATGTCAATAAACTCTATATTTAGAACCAATTCTCAGTATTTATTTTTCTTGTTACACGAATCGAACATAAGAGCTCTAAAAGCGGGAATTTATCATAAATTAAATGTGTCTAATACAAAAGAAAAATTAACTTCCTCTGAATGCTTAAAACGGCTTGAAAATAATGAACTAGAAGGAAATCTTACGACCATATTTGCTCGATTGCGAAATACGAGTCAATATTGGCTTACTCCTCGGTCAGACATTGAAATTATGATAACTTGGTACGGGCCTGTTACGTTTTTCCTAACGTTAAGTCCAGCAGAATATAATTGGGAACGATTAGACAAATATTTGAGAGAAGTAAATAGTGATGTACAACATGGAAAAACGACAGCTGCTTTAATAGCGTTGGATCCGGTTTCAACGTCTCGTATTATAGAAAACGAATTTAGAGCAATGCTTGATTTTATCTCTTCTGACGATGGTCCAATCGGAAAAGTTGTACACTATGCTTGGAGACGTGAATATCAGACTAGAGGTTTACAACATTTCCACATAGTTATATGGGTTGATCAAGCTCCCGTACTAGGTGAAAGTACTAACGAACAAGTAGCTGAATTCATAGCAAACACCATAACGTGTCGATTGCCTGACAAAAATAATTACCCTACTCTATTTGAACGAGTGAATACTTATCAAATGCATAAAGACAATAGTTATTGTTTACGAAATAAGAAAACTAATGTTGGTTCGAAGAGTATTTGTAGATTCGGCTTCCCTAGAGCTATAACCGATAGTTTAGTTGTACGAGATGATGTTACCACTTCAATTGTTGGTCGAAGACAACTAAAAACTAAAAGTAGATCATACGATTTGCCAAGAAATGCTAATGAAACGTACATTAACGATTACAACCCAGCTATATTATTAGCATGGCATGGAAACATGGACATACAATATATAGGAAAAAAATCAGGTGCACTTAGTTCCTATGTCACGAAGTATCAAACCAAGCCAGAAAAAACAAACAACGCGGAAACTTTTGATGTAATAAATAGTACAAAATCGTTAACTAATAAGTTGTGGAACATTGCATTGCGGTCCCTTGGAAATCGAGAGTGTGGCTCGTTGGAAGCCAGTGACACATTACTGGGGATTCCGTTGTTCGGCACTGACCCAGATACAACAATTAAATGGCTAGGTGTAAGCATTAATAGAAATAGAAGACTTAAAAGCAAAAAAGATATTGAACAATTAGATACCGAGTCAACAGAGATATTTTACGCGTCACTTATCGATATACATTATCCAAACAGGCCTATTGAGTTAGAAAAATTGTCACTATTTGAATATGCACGAAATTATGATATAGTAAAACTAAAACCTACTAAAGAACTGGTTAAGTATTGGATATATCCTGGTTATGGATACGTGAAACAACGGTCTCGTCCTTATTTAATAAAAAATCCAAATTACAACCCAAATACAGAACCTGAAAAATATTTTCATTGTTTATTAATGCTATTTAAGTCGTGGCGACAAGAAACCGATATACTTGAAAATCATATGACTTACGTTGATGCATTTCTTGCTTGTAGAGAAACAGTAGAAGGGGTTATAAATTATCACGAGCGATTGCGATATCTTCGAAAGTCTAAAGAGGATTTAAATATACTGCTTCAAGAATTATTAAAACCAAAAGTGTTACCTGAAAACTACAATGATTTTCAACAAACTGAAGTTCAAGTAGCTATGAATGAACTAAACTTTAACTCAGAATATCACGAAGATGTCAATAACTTAATAAATAACTTAAACAGTGACCAATTAAGGGTATTTAATTTTATTAAAGAAAGTTTATCATCTAAAAATAAGCAACCTATAAGACATTTTGTTTCAGGTGTTGGAGGTACTGGTAAATCATTTTTAATAAAGACGATTAAAACTTATATTAATACAGTTGTAAAAAAAAATGTCGCAATTACTGCCCCGACTGGAATATCAGCTTATAATATTGAGGGAATGACGATACATCGTCTGCTACAATTACCAGTTGAACATGGCAATACTCCATCGTATCGACCACTATCTAATAATGTTTTAAAAATAATTCGTCATACCATGGAAAACGTTGTGTTGCTTATTATTGACGAAATAAGTATGGTTTCAAACATAACGCTTTCCTATATACATCTTCGATTATGTGAGATATTTGACACAAGTGATAGCGATAACGGTTGGTTCGGACGTATAAATATCTTAGTTCTAGGTGATTTATTGCAACTTCCACCTGTAAATGAAGCATCTCCGTTTATAACATTAAATTCTACGCAGAGCAAAAAATACTTGAATTCACTAGGAACAGTTAACTTATGGGCTACTTTATTTACTTATGACGAACTAACTCAAAATATGAGGCAAAAAAATGACCCAACATATGCAAACATTTTAGGGAGAGTAAGAGTTAATGCAGTGACTTTAACTGATATTGATAAAATAATGTTACGAAAAATCGCATTTAAATCGAAAACAAAGAAAGATATGATTACACAATTAAATGATTTATTTATTACACTACCTAGAAATACAATTGCATTACTTCCAACTAGAAAACATTGTAATACGCTAAATGAGGGGATACTCTCGTTATTACCTTATGATAATATATCCTTAAAAGCAATTGATTCCGTAGATTCAAAACCATCTCTTAAAGCCAGAGCTTTTAAAAAAGTGTTAAAACTTAAAAATGATAGTTCCCGAACAGCTGGCCTCGAGCAATGCATAACCATTAAAATTAATTGTAAAATAATGTTACTAAGGAATATAGATGTAACAAATGGGTTAGTTAATGGCACTATTGGCTATGTAACAGGAATTAATAATGGGTTAGATATGAATATTGAAAGAATAGTGGTAAAATTTGGCACTAAGTTACATGAATTAGAACGCGTTACAAGTAAATTTGAAGTATTTCCGGGGGCGTATATATATAGAAAGCAGTTTCCAATTACAATTGCTTATGGTATAACCATTCATAAAAGTCAAGGAATGTCACTGGAAAACTGCATTGTTGATATAGGGAATTCAGTGTTCTCTTGTGGCCAAATATATGTAGCATTGTCTAGAGTTACTTCTTTGGATGGCTTACATATAATAAATTTTGATCCAAGTAATATTAAAGCCCAAACTACTGCAATTAAGGAATATAACAATTTAAGACATAAATATCGACCAGACTTACCTAATATACAAATAAACTATACTAAAAATACTCACATAAAAGACTGTATTTGGATAAAAAACATTACACCTGATATACAAACTTATAACCTACCTGAATCTGTTGAAGATGACTTAAATATACATATTCCAGGTTTTATAAATTCTGATGGAGTATCATGTTATGCAAATGCAGCGTTGCAAGTTATTTTTAACTGCCAACATATCATGGGCTCATTAATACAGCATAGAAATCAATCTCAATTACAAAATTTGGCTTATTCTTATATTTCACAAGGAAATAATCTTAATTCGTTACTTTTACGTAGGTCACTTGGTCATCCTTTCGCAGAAAATCAGCAGCAAGATGTTGCTGAGTTTATAAGTTCACTAATTCAAGCTAATGAACCATTGCAGGATAATTTAATACATGACTTTAAAACCATATTAACATGTTCAAATTGTTCGTTGAGCAGGACACAAATTACTGCAAATTATATCGTCCAACTTACTGCTCCTACCGACAAGTCTAAAGTGACATTGAAATCTATGTTTGAAATAATTTCAGAACAAGTTCTGATAGATAATATTCTGTGTGAAAATTGTCATACATATTACCCTCATACACAAACATCACACATATTAAATGGCAACAAATATATATTTTTACAAATACAGCTATGGTCAAATTCAACCACAAAAATCACCGACTTAGTCATGAATGGATTACCAAATGAAAAAATAAATATTGATGGCAGCATGTATAAATTACACTCGGTGATTTGCCACCATGGTAATTCAATGGCATCAGCTCATTATACATGCATTATCCGATTTCATAATAAATGGGTTAGATGCAATGATTCTAATATTTATTACGACCGGTGGCCACGTGGTGCTAAAGACGTATATATAATCATTCTCCAGCAATAATTAAAACTTAAATTATATAATAATATACCTCCCCTCTCCCAAACAAATACATTTCATCACCGCTTGAAAAGAATTACATATATCTAAAATTGTAATTAAAAAAATGAGTGATATCTCATCAAAAACACTCCGTGTAAAAACATCGCTAAGTAAAAATAAGCACTTAAATTACAAAAGTTGTGATATCAAAAATTGGCTAAGTAATTTCATAAATTCATTAATATAAAAGTATTTATAACTGTTTGTATGTATTGTACCTTGTGAATTTATTCAGTGCAAATAATTGTACTTAGCTTGGCGGCTACTAGAAGAATGTATTTAAATATTTGTATTGTTCTATAGTTTAACTATAGTAAAAATATGCAAAATTATGCGAATATTTATGTAGAAATCGAGACATTTGGGTTCTTAGTTATAGAGACATAAATAATAGTAACTGCGCCAAGCTAAGTACAATTATTTGCACTGAATAAATTCACAAGGTACAATACATACAAACAGTTATAAATACTTTTATATTAATGAATTTATGAAATTACTTAGCCAATTTTTGATATCACAACTTTTGTAATTTAAGTGCTTATTTTTACTTAGCGATGTTTTTACACGGAGTGTTTTTGATGAGATTAATATATAAGATATATTTACAAAAAATTAAAATACAAATCAACAAACATGCCCGATTAACCAATAGCAACCAATATAATATAATACACCATAGAGTAAATAAAGACAACGGTATCGAGTTCAAATCCCAGACATCAATAAATAGGTTTTGCAGTTTTTCTAATTATTCGGTTGACTTTTTAAAAATTTCTTTCGTAAAAACCTTCACCTGGCAATTACGAACATCTTAAAAAAAATTTGAGCAAAATCGGCCCAGCCGTTCTCAATTGATGCAATTTCGAATTTTTTGTCTCCATTTTTATATATATAGATAATACCTATATTGTTAATTTTACATATTTTTCATTTGAAATAAAACAAAGTACCTGCACAACGTAAATGATCCTCTTCTCTGTGACCATATCGATTTTCTTTAATGCATGATTGAAACTATATTATATCCATCATAACTTAAGAAAACATTAAGAATAGCTACCAAATAATGTAAGTATTGCTAATTGCTATGTATTAAATAAACGTTCAATTAATAACATATAATATGTGTTGCAATGTAATGAATAATAATATATGTAAACGTACCTACATAATAATGTGGTAATAACCACCAATAATATGATATAGGTAGGCACCTACCTACATAATATTATATAGTTACAAATAATAATTTCAAGAACTGAACTAACGCAAATACACGAATATTTTAAGAGATTTAAAAAATGTAAAAAAAGGTAAGACTGTTTTTGAGATATTATTGATTATGAACTTTGCACAATATTTAATTTGACGAAGTGAAAAATATTTTTAACATTTTATTATATTTTGTAGTATACTTTATATACTATGGAGTATATTAACATGGATATTAGCTACATAATATTATAACGTAAAAAACATGTTATATATAATATAAAGGTATAAATAAATAATACATTTGTTTTAAAGAATAAAAGGTTTCAAAAAAAATTATTAACAGGGTAAACAATTGAACATGGGTGAGTACTTATTAATGAAAATTGAAAATAATTGACATGCAACATTTAGTCAAAAGGATCTATGAACAAATTTTTTTTTTGGTGGTTACAAATGATAACAAATGATATTACATAATTTCCACTAGGTTTCAAGTACCTACAAGTCGAACTTCTGTAGTGGCGGGCTGTAGTGACGTCACCGTGGCCCCGCCACATGGAAACTTCATTTTGAGCCGAAATGGGTGGGTTACAAATTTTTTTTTTTGTGGTTACAAATGATTACAAATGATATTACATAATCTCCACTAGGTTTCAAGTACCTACAAGTCGAACTTCTGTAGTGGCGGGCTGTAGTGACGTCACCGTGGCCCCGCCACATGGAAACTTCATTTTGAGCCGAAGTGGGTGGGTTACAAATTTTTTTTTTGTGGTTACAAATGATTACAAATGATATTACATAATCTCCACTAGGTTTCAAGTACCTACAAGTCGAACTTCTGTAGTGGCGGGCTGTAGTGACGTCACCGTGGCCCCGCCACATGGAAACTTCATTTTGAGCCGAAGTGGGTGGGTTACAAATTTTTTTTTTGTGGTTACAAATGATTACAAATGATATTACATAATTTGATATTAATTTCCATTTATAAATCGTAAGTGGCGGGGCCAGGGTAACTAACCTATGTACCTATTATTATTAATTTGAGTATACAATAGGAAGGTTTATTCATGAGCATAGAATCAAATTAATAAAGAGATAATTGATAAATACCATATGTACGTTACTCAGACACTGTCAATAGTATACAGTGATCGTTTTGGCGCTTGTAATTTAATTTGGAGTGGACTGTATAAATCAGGGCAAGAAATAAATCAGTTGTGTAATAAAATTATGTTAATGACATGGTATATTATAACACCAAGTTATGTACTGTGTGTTGGCTCTATATTAGCACAACAATATAATAATAACAATCAACAGCTTCAATTATATGTGCACTACAATAGCATAATAATACAATAGGTAATAATAATTAACAGTAAATAAAATATGTGCTCTACAATAACACAACAATATAATAATTAACAGTAAATAAAATATGTGCTCTACAATAACACAACAATATAATAATTAACAGTAAATAAAATATGTGCTTTACAATAACACAACAATATAATAATTAACAGTAAATAAAATATGTGCTCTACAATAGCACAACAATATAATAATTAAATAACTCAGGACTCGTCAGCCCATTACCTTTGCAGCTACACGAACAATTCACAAACACGACGATTGTTGGGTTCACAGTATGACACACTAGTTGCCGCCCAAGAACATACACACCAAATAACAATGTGGGTATCGAATGGACACTAGAAATTGGCCACGAGGTCGTGCCAGCTCAACTCACAATGCTCTACAAAATGGAATAAAGGTTACTAACAATCAAATTAACATAATTCACGATACCACCCGTAGAGTCCACACTACAACATATAACACTGAGCTGGCCTCGACGACAGTCGAAAACGCGAATTCAAAATAAAACACTAAAAAAACATGGAACTTGCAGTTGACGGACATCTGCCGTGTGCCAACGACAAAACTATGAGTTTACATAACCACAAAAAAAGATGAACAAAAATTAAACCACAAACATTATTTATACATTGTCGTGTACCACAATTACACTTCAAAATACAACTTTTAACATAAATACGGTGCCACTGACTACATGATTTGCACTTTTACATAAAATACAAGGGAATAATATCAACTTTATAATACACACAAAACAAAAATTTTAAACAAACCAGCTATCACACATTTATAACGGCGGTACAGGAAGGCCGACGCACAGCTGTATTGATAACAGTGCAGTCGTATCATACCTATGCCGACTGCCGCTATCACATTAAACACTCTTAATTTCGTTGGCGGGACATTCAAACTTAGGCTGGCGCCAACACCATATTTAATTGACAACCACAGTTATTGCTTTTATTATCTACATGTATGAGCAACGCACCTAAATCGTTTGACATGGGCTCGATTAAATATAAATATAT
This sequence comes from Macrosiphum euphorbiae, assembly GCA_949089665.1. Classification (NCBI taxonomy): domain Eukaryota; kingdom Metazoa; phylum Arthropoda; class Insecta; order Hemiptera; family Aphididae; genus Macrosiphum; species Macrosiphum euphorbiae. Next base: position 66,386 of record CARXXK010001128.1, read on the forward strand.
AATATACTATGTAGTAGGTACTTGATACAGCTATTACAGTTTTTAGGTCAGTAAGATTTGATTAGATTAGAATACTGCTACAGATTATAAATAATACAATATTAATAAAAAAAAAATAGCTACTTGAATAGACAATAGTAATATAACCAGCATACTTGTAGGTATACTAGGTACTACTTAATATATTACAGTTTTTAGGTGAGTCAAATTACGTATATTAGTAAACAAAAAATTACTAACTATATTATGTATTTAATTAGATTCTGGCAGTTAAATTGTATAATGATATAACATAATTAGATATTGCTCAAAATATAGGTAGGGCGATCATACATATTTACATGAGTTTCAAATCAATAAAACAAATACATACCTGTATTTGTAATTAATAAATGATGAATAACAAATTTATATTATATATTATGTATTTACATATGACTTATGTATTAAATATACAATATACACTACATTCATACACATAATACATAAGTCATAACACAGTGATGAACCATTATAATTATGCAATTATAATTACTAAATAATTTAAAACATCATAAATATCATATGACATTCAATAAATTGGTAGGTAGGTACATAATATATTATATACAGTCATACAATATAACAGCAAAATATTATGATAGTAGGTACTTACTAAGATAAGTGCCAAAAAATACAAACTATATGCATTGTACAGTGTATACATTTATACATACCTACGTGTAATAGGATAGTATTACAGGTCAATAAAATTTGCTATTCACCAATAAAATTATCTATTTGTTAATTTGATTTAATCCTCATAATTAAATAAATATACATGCTAGGAATATTTTAGAAAATATTATACAAATATTATATAATTTTACTACCTACAAACTTTACATAAAAATAATAATAATAATAATAATAATTTATTTATTTATTGGACATAATATGATCACAGTATAGTAGTTATAATAAAAGAATATCGAGTATAATGGCTCAACACACCACTGAGGAAAAAACCTCTTATTGGTGAAATTGGAATACTAATAAAAAACCTAAGCAATTAAAGTAGTATAAACATTAAAATTAAAAATGGAAACATTAAAAGACAAAATAAGAATAATAAAAAAAAAATAAAAAAAAAAATTAAAATTAATTAATCGGTTGCTATATAATATAATATATTAAATTTTATCAGGTTCACATCATATATTTTATATTAACACTGAACACTATGACTCAGATGCTTGGGCTATGGTTTAGCCAAATTTTAACTTTGTTTTTGTATTGTTCATAGGATTTGCTATTTATGATTTGCGATGGTGCTTTATTCAGTAGCTTAAGACCTACCTGTGAAAAACATGGGCTTGATTTTTTAACGAGACAAACTCGAACGCCCTAACCCTAAGCCCGTAGCGCACTCTCGTTACCAGTCGTCATCAATTATATATTAACTACCGCGACGCGCTCTCGCGCAGTAATTACGCGCGGAACACCGCAACAGCCGTTCCCGACGTCCGTCAGACCGCAACTCCGATATCGCCGGTACGCCGCCCGCTAAGGAAAGATCATTTTCAGACAAAACCCCGTAACGTAAAACCCTTTCGAAAGCACCATAAAAATCAGTAGAACGTAAAGAATACGATGCATATTTTACATTGGTTTTAAGTTACGCGGAAAAACACGAAATCATTAAAAGTGTTTTACCTGTTTTACCCACCAAGAAGAGGACCCAAGTAGCATATATACTACCCAGAAAACGCTGTCACAGTACCAAACTCCCCGCTGAGTATAGTATATCAGTGAGCCGGACGAGCATACCACTCTTTATACACGGACACTGTTTACTATACGTCCAACAGCATTTTGCCCCAGACTAACACAAGTCGGACGAGCACACCACTCGTTATACACGGATGTGTTTACAGTCTGAACCGGCATTCCCACTATCGCCACGTCGAGACGCCGCGTATCACTGTCCAGTCCGTGTTTTCTCGTGCCGTGAGACGTCGCCAGTCCGAGTCCGCCGCCCTTTGAAAATTCAACAGTATACATTTACGTCGAGCCGTCGCCCTAAGCCGCGCCGTCTGATATCTATCCGCACGCTGTCGCCAGGATATCCAACCACATAGAGATCATAAACAGCAAAGACCGTGAGTTTTATGTTAACCACCTTGTCCCCCCTTATATGTAAACCCATATTAAACTATTTTTATTGTTAACTCTCCGGAAGATAATTGAAATTTTTATAAAAGAAAATAATGTTATAAAACATTTTTATCAAAATAAGATGATGAGCATATTGGTTCAAAATAAATAAACGAAAATAATCATCAACCAATAGCGTTTCATTACAATTTAATCGACCGGGTTAAAGGGATCTCTATGTTATTCTCCTGCCATGTATTGTAGAATGTTGGTTTTAAATAAATTAAATAAATTTTATATATGAAATAGAGGGAATTTCTTTGAAATAATTTTTGCACAGTGTGAACATTAAATTCCTTGTATAGTTGTATAGTCGGATATGTTTTAGGTTTTTTAGTATTATTTTTATTATACTTTTTTGGGCTCTCGGTATTTTATTGCTAGCAACGATACCTAATCCACCCCATGCAGTTATACCATATTGAAGGATTAATTGTGTCATGGAAAAATATATCAAACGAAGTGTTTGTATATTTAGAAATTTTCTTGCATTTATATAAAAGTGTTGTAATTGTAATTTTATAATTAAGGTACTTAAGTGTCCCATTTTATTTCTCGGATTGCATACGTGATGACGTTCACCAGTCGTCGAATATTGTCGGGTTGTCTTCCAGGTTGACTACGACCGAAGTCGAGGAACGTGACTGACCTGCTAGACCCAAAAAAAATCGTAACAAAAATCTTTGTAATATTTGAATTTTTTTACGTGATTAAACAAAAGTAAAAACCTTTGACAGCTATCCGGTGAATTGATCCATTGGTAAACTAATCCACCATCCTCATCACTAATCTAATATCCTTATCACAAATCCAATATCCTTATCACTCATCCACCATCCTTATCACAAATCCACTATCTTTATCACTATTTTTTATCACAAAACCACTATCCTTATCATAAATCCAATATCATTATCACTATTTTTATCACAAATCCAATATCCTTATCACCAGACCCCCACATCACCCATACCCCGAGTCAGCTGAGACCCACGACCGCACCACGAGACCACCGCTGCTTCCGAAATCGAAAACACTAATGACCCACATTGGGGGTCTGGGGGTGTTCCTCAGCGACGCTCGGAGAGTTAGTCCTAACTATATAAAGCGTGAACCCGAGGGCACCCCCTATGCACTAAATCCGTACTTTATAGGGAACCCTCCAATGAGAAGAAGTTTCCCCGGCGGGCGGTCTTCCAGCGGCGGCGGAGCCGTCGCAGCGTTATCACTCCTCCTTATCGCTTTTCACAATTTTTCTAGAAATTCACGATTCTTTTTCAACATTTTCGACTCTTACCCCCCGTTTATACCTTATTCGCTTTCCTCGGTAAATGTACAGTCGGCGCGCGGCCCTACTCTTTTCTCGGGGGGCGTGCGATACGAGCGCCGCCGTCGAGCGCGTTTTTTGTCGTTTTTTTCGAAAATTCGAGTTTTAGGGCGTATCGACCTCCCCGTTTGGATCTCATCCCCGCTCAATTTATAGTCAGCGCGCGGCCCTACTTTTCAAAAACGAGTCTCCCGGCGGACGAATCGATCGCCGAGAGCGCCACGTCGTCGCCGTTTCAACGGTTTTCTCGACTTTTTCGACTAGAGTCGCGTTTGGCACCTCTACGAGACTCCCGACCTCCCCGTCGGAGACGTCTTCGCGTTCCACGCTAAATTTATAGTCGGCGCGCGGCCCTACTTTTTCAAAAACGAATCCCGGGGAGGAGCGGCGTTGCTTAAACGAGAGTAGGTACCGATTGGGTATCGAGTAGGTACCGCTATATACAGGCATAAATACATGCGTCTCGAGGTTCGATTTTTTTTCGCGAAAGTAGTATGAATTTGGGGCTTCTGAGTTAATTTTTACAGGGAAAAAAAAAGTTCAAGGGGGAAAGTCCCGCTTGCAGCACATTCGATCACCGTATAGGTAAAAATTCTAAAAAGTATGGTTGGGGCAGTTTTCAAATTCCATACAACTTTTTTAGTGGTTCCGAGTTCAGGATATTCAAAAGTTTCAAAAGATCTAAAAGGGATAAATAGAGTTTTTTTTTTTTCTATAAGTTTCAATAATTTTAATCTTTCTTCATCGTCAACAGTGATATGTGGGACCTTCCAGACTATTTTGTTTAAAACGAATTTACCTTCAGTAACAGTTGCACCAGTTTTACAACGTTTAATATGTAACACGATTGTCAATGCCTCACCAAAATTATCAATCGGATTATGATCTTGATCAACTAATTGAACAGTTATCGAATCAATATTTGTTTTATTCAATTTGTAATATATTAAATTTGGCGATGACTGAATTACTTTCGACCCTGTCCTTTCACTCGGGAAAAACTCATAAATCGAATGACTGAAGATGGTTGTTGAATGATCCTTGAGCTATATTGCACATTACTTTTATAGAATTAATTGTGTTTAATTTACAGCTTTTTCCGATCGAAGAATTTCATAGTATGGCTTATATACTCGTTTTTCAAAACCAAATACAGGTGCTATACTATATGGATACTCAAAGTGTAGTATCCCATTACATTTTATATACGATCTGAAATCATTAGGATCAACCGTAATGTCAAATGTTAAATTGGTTAAGTTTTTCTTATTATAGACATCTATTTGCTTCTTAACTCGTTGCTTAATATCTTCAATCTCATAACAACCCTCTTCCAATTTAATAAAACATATCATAGAATCATTATTGTTTTCATTATCAACTACTTGTATAGACAATTTATTATTATTTTCATTAATATTTGGGAATGAATTAAATTACTGTAACCATAACAAAGCTATTTCTGAGTACTCGTAAAGGTATATAGGTGGACAATAATTTACAGATAATATGGTAGCATTCCCAGTTAAACTTAAAATAACTGACTTATACATTACAAAATAAAATTTTTATAAATTTAATGATGAGATCCGTGACGTTTAATATGCAGAACAACTGTTAACGTCTCGTTAAAATTATCAATTGGATTATTGTTTTGGTCAACTAACTGAACAGTAATTAAATTAATATCTGTTTTGTTTAATCTGTAATATAAAAGGTTTACCGGAGATTGAACAACCTTTGTTCCTGTTTTCCCACTCGGGAAAAACTCATGTATCGAATGACTTTGAAGTTGGTTGTAATTGGATTTAAATAAATTGGATTGTAATTAATTGGATTTATAATATTTGGAAATGAATTTGAACGTTTGCAAAGATAACAAAGCTATTTCCGAATTCTCGTAAACGTTTAGAGATGGAAAATAATTTGCCGACAATACAGTTGAATTTCCAGTAAAACTTAATGTAATAGATTCATGCATTGTAAAAATTCAAGACATAAATTACCACAAATAAATGTTTTGAAGTCTTGATAGTTGGAATAGTTGTATACTATTTTGAACTGTCTGAAATAATGTTGTAATTCAATTTGTGGTGACAAACCACCAAAGCTATCAAAATATACAACTTTGTCCTTATTTTTATAAAACGCTACCCAATGGCTTCCGTCGCCTGAAGATATATCCAAGTTAAATATACCACATTCAATCATATGCGGTTTTTTAAGTAAGTTATCACGTGAAAAGACTCCACGGAAATGATTGATTTTCAACTTTCCGGCATATTTTATAATATCTTGAGACGAAAGCGGTCTGTCAGGTAGCGTGATCATCAGTTTTTTTTTCTTAACCTATTCTTGTTTGATTTCAAACCACTACCCTTTTTTCTTTTTGAATTTTGAACCGCATTATACACACTAGCACCTCCAGACATCAAACTACCAAGTGCTGACAATCCCGCAAATATAGGTATTAAGGGAATTACACCTCCTGACTGTCTCGGTGCTAAAATCAGTCTTTTACCACCATTCTTTTTCTTTAAGATTCTTTTTTTCTTCGCTGCTAGTATACCATTAGTTTTTATAGCACGTTTCCGTTTACAACCCATACCTATTTTTCTTTTAGCTTTCATCGCGTTTGTTACTGCGTACGCAACTAATTTCTCTTTCCTAGGTGTATCTTTTGCTTTAAATCTTTCCCAAGCACGATTTTCTAACACTTTATCAGCTTTATGTCTATCGTCTAAATTCTTACTCGTTGCATACACAATATCGTGATCACGACAAGCAGCATCCAATGGGTTTATTCCTTTATCACCACGATCTAGTCTCTTTTTTAATTTCGTGCCAGGACCACAATACTGATATCCTGAAACATGGGCTTCGAACGGGAGACTATTTATAAGGGAGTTTACAAATCCTTTACCAGTCTTGACTGACTTACACTTACGAGTTGAACACATCTAATACTGGCTATAAATTGGAAAATTCTAGAGTATTTATAAGAAAATAATATGGATTTGATAGAACAGAAAGATAAATTGGATGTTACAAATGTAGATGTTCAGGTAGTAAAAAACCCTTCACGACATGGTTCGTTATTACCCGATACTATACGTGCTATACTAGTTGGTCCCAGTGGCTCAGGAAAAACAAATATAATGTATAATCTGATCACACATGCAAACGGGTTAAGATTTGAAAATATTTATTTATACTCGAAAACCTCTAATCAGGAAAAATATGTTTTATTGAAAAAAATACTAGATATGAAAGGTGCTAATTTTTTCATATTTACAAGCGCTGATAAGGTTATAAAACCAAACTTAACGAAGAAGTCCTGGTGTTAAAATCAGTCTCTTTCCACCATTCTTTTTCTTTAACGTTCTTCTTTTCTTCGCTGCTAGTATACCATTTCTTTTTATGGTAAGTTTCCGTTTACTTTTACAACCCATATTTATTTTTCTTTTACCTTTCATTAGTATTTATAGGGAAGTTTATAAAATGCTTTATCAGTCTTGACTGATTTATACTTACGAGTTGAACGCGTTATCTATAACTGATTATAAATTGGAAATTATAGATTATTTATAAGTAAAATGGATTTGATCGAACTGAAAGATAAATTAGATGTTATAAATGTAGATGCTTGGATAGTAAAAAAACTGTATAGTTGGTAGTTTAGTATAGTTGGTCCCAGTGGTTCGGGAAAAACAAATATAATGTATAATCTGATCACACATGAAAATGGGTTAAGATTTGAAAATATTTATTTATTCTCTAAGACTTCTAATCAGGAAAAATATGTTTTATTAAAAAAAATAATAGATGATATACAAGGTGCTAATTTTTTCATATTTACAAGTGCTGAAAAGGTTATAAAACCAAACTTGACTAAGAAAAATTCTATTATAATTTTTGATGATGTGATATGTGGTCCGCAATCTGTAATCAGAGAATACTTTAGAATTGGCAGACATTCAGGTGCTAGCTCTGTATTTTATTTAGCACAAACATATTCTAAAATACCGAAACAGTTAATAAGAGATACCGCAAACTTTTTAATGATACTGAAACAAGATGATACAAATTTACGACGTATATTCAACGATCATTCGTCTGCAGATATGGATTTCTCAGAATTTCTCATTTATGTTGGAATCACTGTGATTATGGTTTTATAGTTATCGACAAAACTCGAGAAATGAATGAAGAGAGATATAGATGAAATGGATTTTCTGATATTATAAACCATTACATAAAGAACCATATAAAAATGTATCCTTAATATTATTTTAATAAAATACTATATATATACCGTAACACAGTTATTATTTTCATAGTGTAACCAGTAGTCATACGATACGGTTATATTACACTTTTTATTTACAATGAACAAAGAAAAAGCCTTGTTGTTCAACAACAAATTTAATAACATCAAAAAAAAAATATTTAACGAAAAATAATGGAAATGAAACGTGGTGTTATAGATTCTGAAAACTATTTCCGTGAAGCATTTAAACCAATAATTGATCCATTGAGTACACGTACAGAAAAAAATAGTCAATGTAACTCGCAACAAGCTGATAAAAAAATATGGAAACCTCGTGCACTAGTGACGAAGATGATGATAAATTAAATTCATCATTTAAACATTTTATAAATAATAAAAGACCAACATTACAACGTTACAATAAATCCAATGGCATGTATTATGATAGAACTAGTGTCTTATACAAAATAGGAGATAACTCAGTGACTTTTAACCATGGTAACTTACAGTTCCTTAATAAATACTATAAATGGACTGAAGGACTATGGTCTTTATTGTGTGAGAAAGTACCAAAAAATTACACTCTAGAATATACAGAATCTTATTATAACATTTTGAAAGCATCACGTGTTTATTTAAAAGCAGATGGAAAACCTAAAACCTCAAGATACTTTAAATGGGTACAAATTGTAAAACCTCTGTATGAACGAATGAAATTTATTAGGAAAAACAGTTAAACGAAGAAATAGCTAAAATTAAAATCCCACGATTTAACTTAACACCAATTAACAAACATTTATCGAGCTCTAAACGTAGTAATGTGGTTAATAATACAACTGTAACAAATTAACCATTTAATTTTGATCCCGTAGCCAACAGTTCTATGGTTATAGAACCTGAAGCTCAAAATATGTTTAGTTTTACTTCATTATCACAGACTAATAAGTCAGGTTCTGGTTTATATAAAGATGTCTTACCTCAAACCCAATTAGTTTATTATGACGATCCGAATGAACTAGTAACTAGATTAAATCTTTTAACATCATCACAAAGTGCTGGTAATACTGGTGTTAATAATGAAATTATATCTATTTTAGAGGAACTACGTGAGAGAAATATAATAGTATAATGACAACTTTAGAAAATATAGCTAACGAGCTAACCAGCGAGAAAAATATTTCCTAGACGTAGTGTAATAACTCGATTTAAAGATGATCTTTGGCAATCTGATTTAATTGATATGCAGACACATGCTAGAAAGAATAATGGTTTTAAGTTCATTTTAATTGTTATTGACACATATACGAAATATCTTTGGTTAGAAGCACTGAAAAATAAAACCGCAAAGGAATGTACTAAAGGAATGATAAAAATACTAAAAAAAAATCAACCAAAATTATTACAAACAGATAATGGTACAGAGTTTTATAACAACGAATTTCAAAGTATTATGAAAAAATATAATATTAAACATTATTCAAAATACAGTAGTATAAAAGCTGGAATGGCTGAAAGAGTAATTAAAACTATAAAAAATAAAATTTACAAACATTTTACATCAACAGGTTCATGGAATTGGTATAATTCAATTTCAAAATTAGTAGGTATATGATTATAATAACACAAAACATTCGACAATAAAATGTACACCACACGAAGCTCGGAACAAGCCGATTACAATAAAAAGAAATATAAAAAAAATTAATACATCAAAAAAATTTTAATTTAAAATTAATGATAAAGTAAGAATATCAAAGTATAAACATAATTTTAGTAAAGGCTATACACCAAATTGGACCACAGAAGTTTTCGCTATTTCTAAAGTTTTAAATACAGATCCAATATCATATCAACTGAAAGATAGTTTAAATAATTTAAAATTAGGAAATTTTTATGTACAAGAATTTAAAAAAAAAACATTTTTTCCCGATACCTTTCTCATTGAATGTGTTAAAAAAAACAAATTAGATGTAAAATGGCTTGGTTTTGACAATAGTCATAATTCGTGGGTAAATTAAAACGACACTTTAAAATAGTTAATAAGTGAATTTGTAATTAAACGAAATGTATCAATCAATACATATTGTTCAGATTTTATAAACTATATCATCATTACAATGTACGGTATTGATTCAATTAATTAATTTAATTTTTAATACTGTATATACTTTATAATTGTATTAAATCTGATAGACGTTTAACCACTAAGCCTCTAGCAATTTTCCATTCCTTATACAACTCTACGTTACTGCAGTTATCACGTTTTAAAATGTAGCAACCTCTATCTAAATCAAAATACAGTTCCCTGAGTTTTTCAATATCGATTTCCATCAGATTTAGCATTTTAGGTTTGGATCGAATATTAGGTCTTACAGAAATGATAGGTCTGTGTATTCTAAAAAAAAAAAAATGTAATGTTATACAGCTTATGCTGTATAGTTAATTGTTTAAATATGAATTTTGAAATAATAATAAAAATGAATTAATGTTTTGTTATATTATTTGCGTTTTTTTATTTCATTATCTATATTTAATTTACATAGTATTAATTTTTTTTTTTTTACATATTCACTTTTATTCAATTAAAAAATAAAAGACATGTACTACCTATTTTTTTAAAAGATAGTGTCCATACGCAATAGTATTAATATGGTCATGCATAATAATTCTTTTATCATCGTTAGCACTAAGAGCAACTTTATTTACAGATTTAGAATAAACAAAATGGTTTTTTGACTGAATAAAGTTCATAGTTTTACATATTTTTTGATCAGACAAATTATTGGTATAAGCATTTAATATTTCTAAATATTCGCTGAATTTTATGTGTTTATCAATTACATACTTTTTTACACCCTTAGCTTTTTTAACTTCTTCGTTATTAGTTTAGGACGTAAAGCAATGAATTCTAATAATATTTCAGATTTAATTTCATCTTTAAATTTCCCTGGGTTTTCTTACATTTTCCATACATTTTCCAAACACACTGTTAACCAATAACTTCCAAAATTGACGTTCAAACTCATTTCGTGACTTAACCCTCATATTTGTACATAACTCGATATATGGTGCCATCCATTTCAATTGTGAAAAACGAAGAATACTATGAACTTTTTTTACTTTTAATCCATTGGCAATGGATTGTTTTAAATTTCTATAGTGAACTACATAATTCAATTTTGATTCTAATGTTGTTAATAGTTTTTTTACTTTAGAATTTGGTGGACTATTATTTTCAGGTAAAAATGGAAAATCGTTATGATTTTCATGTAATCGTTTGGGGTAAATAACATCTACTTCTAAAATATAACCATATTCAGCATCATCGTCAATTTGTGTTATATCTATAGATAAATCGTCAAACCATTCAAAATTTGTATAAGGTAAAGCGGATAGCATAGACTTTCCATATAGATTTACACAGTCCAGGTAAGCTAACCACGTTACAGGCTTATTCGAATCATAATTAATATTTTCGATATTAGGAATGTTTGCTTTTACATGTCTTTTAACCGAATGACAAATTCCACCGCGTAATCCAGTCTCCAGAAATAATTGAAAATCGTATTGTTTAAGCCGTTCTAGTCGGACATTAGTATGTTTCAACATGCAATCAAATGCAAATCCTGGGGCAGTCATGTAATGTGATGCATCTAATTTAAATGTTTGCAAACAAAGATCTCTGAAATTTTCAAAAACGTCAGCAAGTAAACATACATCGGTTGCTAAATATAAGTCACTATATTCTCCTAATGTTTTTAAATTAAATCTTTTCCAAACCTTATGAGCATGTGTATAATCTTCGTCACTAATGTCTTCGTCTTTTAACGAATTATAAAAGGCTTGTTTTGGTGGCAAACATGTATCATTAATTACTAGGATGATCAATATATTCATAAGGAAACACACCTTTACGTGCAACTAAATTTAAAGTTGACATAGAAAATATTTTTAAGGTTTCACTAAATCTAGTTTTGTCATAAGACAAATTATCAGCTAATGAACTAAGAGACTCTGACATAAAACGAAATGTATCAATAAATTTTATATTAAATTTATCTTGAATTGATTTACTAAACGATATATATTTTTCTGATGAATTAGGTATTACCTGAATATCATTTTCATTACAACCAAGTTCACGAACAATGAAATGACTGTCATAGGCTAAGTTGTGAAAGTATATCGGTAGAAACGAAACGTTACACAATTCAAACAAACAACTGATCTGAAACGTCCTGTAAAATGATTATGATCTCTTACTTTAATTTATTTATTTTTTTTAAATGATTTGGAACAGTATTCACATATTTTAGCATTTTGAAATTTAAGCTCTTCATCGTTAGTTAATTTATTCATAGGTATATTTACTTGGTAAAGATTATAAACCTTTGTACCTATATCTATCATGGTCTTTATGAAATGTTTTGCAGCACTTTTATTTCTATAAACATGAAGTTTCGTTGGAATTTTATATTTTTTTATCAAATATTTAGGTATAATATTATAATCTATTTTCACGTAATATGCATAACTCATTGGTTTGTGTTTATGTGTTATCAGTGTTTTAATTTTACAATTTTGTTTGGCGAATTTAGGTTTTAAATAGCATTCAAAGTCAGAATAAATTACTATCGGTATTCGTTGCGTTCTTTTGAAATTTTTAAAATAAATAAAATCGTCTTCAAACATTACAGGTCTTCCTAGTTTGTGCTTCCCGCAGGTTTTTTTTATGTTTTTTTAATCCATGAACACCCCAAAATTTATATTTACAAGGAGTATTACTAAAAACTGTAAAACATATTTTACATATAATTAATTTAGATTTATGTTTTGTCTTTTGACTACTAATAAGTCTACTAAAGTTATTAATAAAACAATAATGCGATGTTTCACCACGATTAATCAAAAGCAGATCGAAATGATTTTTTCTTTCCAAATTATTCATTTATAATGGGAAAACAACATTTGTATCATCTAAACTAAACACATTAACTGACACATTATTTAAACGTTCAAATATTTTAATTTGTTTAACAGGTGTCGGATAGTCGATACAGTGAAAATTTAAATCACTTTTCTTTTCGAACATTTTAAAATATTGGTCATTAAATTGACTCTTATTTGATTGATTATTATACTTAGATAAAATTGCATATTTAAAACATTTTTCATCATTGTTTTTTACATTTATAACAGATTTCTTATTACGTATTGAGTCAGGTAAGATTAAATAACTAGATCCGGTTAACGGGTTTACAATATTAATCCTTAACCGTAAGACATCAATTGAATCTAAACTCCAGCCACTTCCTCTGGTGACAAAGTCAGATTCTTTCTTAATAAGTTTATTAAACATTTTTTTTAATAAATTTTCGAAATTTGAATTTGTGAATGACAACATATTTTCGGTTTTAAATGAAATATCTCGACGTTCCTGTGTTAACACATGCACGTAAACACAGTCGAGATACAAGTTAAATTTAATACTTGATTGCTGTGTCATTTTTTTTAATTTACAAACTATCATATCAAAACCGTAGTCAAAAAATTTGATAAAGTCTATAAAGTTATAATCATTTTTTAAGATATACGTTTTTGAACATTTTTTAAACCGATTTATCTGAATGAGTCCGCTTCCAATTACGTTCATGCGTGTTTTTTTTTGTTACTAAATTTCGCTGCATTTTACTGTAATAAAAAAAAAAATAAATAAAAATCAAGGTTTTTTTTTTTATTTATTCAAAATTAAATGTTTCAGCATAATATGAAGTATTATTACAAGTCTTAATCTAATTACAAATTATAATATGATTTAAAATAGTTAAGTTATGTTATTTAAATGTTATAATACTAAGTTATTATATATTTTTAATGATTATTAATTATTTTACTTAATATATGATGATAATTGTTTTTTAAACATAAATAATTGAAAATACATTTTGTTAATTTTACATCATTAACTGCATCATGTATACAAGTTATATTATGGTTTTGTTTACAAATTATGTCGTGTGTTTCTTTCAAAGATAATAATCTACCATTTTTAGTTATATAACCTAATTTATGGTTTAATATAATTTCATTACTTTTAAAATTAATTAATTTTCAATAAAATATTTTATTATTATCAGTATCATATGCAGTCATATTCAACATTATATGGGTATTAAAACCTAATCTCAGTAAAATAATTGAATTTTGATTATTAAAATTAAGATAGTTTTTGGTTAAATTCGAAGTTTTTGTTTCCATAGCTAAATTTAATTCATTTAGTATAACTTGAAGCTGGTCTGGTTTCTTTTCAAAAATTTTTAGCAACAAATCTCTGGTTTTCAAATAGGTATAATTCATTAATGTTATTCTTCCATCAGGTGATATTATTAAAGGTCGACCTCGCATACGTTCAATTTTTGATTGCATATGTTTGTGAATTCCAAATCAATAATTATTATTTTATTTTTCGGTTTTTGTCTGTAAATATAAAACATTTATTTACAACATTAGTATTATTTTCATCTATTTAATATAGTATATATTTAAAGAAATGTAAAAAACACAAACATAGTATTTATTTTTTATTTGTATTGGTTAAAATACATTATAATAATTTAGTTTAGTTCAATTTATACTTGATTTTTATGAATGGTATCATACCAGTTACAGTAGTTAACCTATAATATATTATTAAAAATAAAATAATATTTTTACAATAATTTTTACATTTTTCAAGTTTATTTTATTTTTTTTTTTTAATTATTTCTGTTCTACTAATTATATTTAAAATTAAACTAAATTATTAAAATTTTTATTTTATTTAAAAATATTTAATATTCAATTTTATTTCATATAATATGAATTAATTTGATATTAAATATTATGTTATTTCATATTTCATTAATTATAAACATTTAACTTACATGTTATCGTTCATATTATCCAAAAAATCTTCAATTTTCAATGTTTTCAGTTTGTTGACGTCGATTAGGCGGTTGTAAAAAAAAATGAATTGTCACATACACAAATTATTTGAGAATTAGTTATATAACTTAATAGTTTACTAATGATATTTACTTGTAAATAAATAACATATATTAACAATCATAGTATTACAAATATATTATAAACACAACATAAAGTTCTGAATTATTATTTTTTAAACTTTATTTAAATTTCAGATTATTGGTTATACTTTATAAATTTTACACAACACAATTTAATTTAATATTTAATATTTCATTATTAATTTGATTTTAATTTCACTGAAATTTGAAAATTATGTGTAAGACATATTTATTTTTATTTGATTAATAACTTACATATAATAGCAGGTATTAATCTACTTGTTTGTTGAATAAATCTTGAATTGCACGTTCACGTTGAATAGATAGTGATGAAGATGAATTGGTACATACACAAATTGTTTAAAAATTTGTTAAATAACTGTAATCATAGACCTAACAAACTCTAGAGTCCAATGAAAAATGAATCTGTATTTATATATACTATCATATTTATTGAAATTATACAGAACATCATTGAACCACATCAGCACAAGTTAATAAATTACTAATATTAGATGGTCTGATGATGCAGTTATTATACGTAGGTATTGATGTTTTTTTGTATAGAATAGGAATTAATGTGTAGATAAAAAGTTTACAATTATAAATAAATCTTTACTAATTATTAAATAAAGTAGGTAATCTGATAAAATGATGACAAAAGTGTAAACAATTATTGTAGCAAGCCTAAAAACAAAAAATGCCGCATTGCATTTATTTTATTTATATCTAATTAGCAGTTTACCAGAAAATAAAATAATCATGCAATATTACATCACAATATAATATTAGACTAATTATAAACTGCAAAAGGGCATTTTTTTTAATCAAAAGTTATTTAAAGTTATCATAGGTAACTCCCTCTCTTCATCACAAGCCTAGCTTAAAGGAGAGAGGTTAATCGAATCTGTTATATGTATTTGTCAATTTGTTTGAATGATAATAAAAAAAAAAAAAAAAAAAAAATAGGTAATCTGATCAAACAACCTCTATGTTCAATTGAATGTGGAAAGCCTAAAAAAATGAGTACACTGCATTTATTTTATTTATACCTAATTATCTGACAATAATACATAAACCGATGATCACTTTACACACTCACACAGCCTTATTAGATTGCATATAAACAGTCGACATACATTGATTATAGACAGTGTTAAATCTCAAAATTAACTATTGGACTTAATGCGTCTTTGCTTCACACCGTTACAAGACTACATAACAAGTAATATACTTTGATCTGGTATAAGTTTTAAAAACTAGTATATTAAAAATTTAAAGTTACAAATTTTTATTTAAGGTAAAAAAATATGTCTTCATATACCTATGTTACTGGAGAAAGCTGGTAAAACGAAGATGTAAGTATTCCATTTGATTGTGTTTGTGTGTATGTGTACCATCAAATACTATATACGATAATACAGGACACTGGCATATAAAAACTGGCGAATTATTTCTTATCATTGCCCCGCGAGATTGTTAAAGTAGTTGCCTATTTTACTCCTTGAAATGTATATAAATACAAATTATTTAGAACACCGATTTCATTTTATTGTTTATTTTCTAATGCCAAATGCCAATCAACGATTATAATTTTTAATTAGAAATATTAAATTATTTAGATTTTAGATTATATAGTATTTGCATATTTACACATACTTAAAATCTCCATAAGTTCATAAATCATATTGGGAAATACGATACCTAAACAATATAATGTTAAATGTAAGCTTTATAGTATGTATTAATTAAATGTAATTCAAAACATATATTATACTTATATATTTTACTTTTTTCATAATAATTATACAACACAAATCAAAATATGAAATTATAACATAAGTGCTTAAAACTGATGGTGCTTAAAACTGAATATCTCTTAATAATAATTTTTCAATTAAATAAACATTGTACTCAAACGTGAACTACTTTTTTCAACTTTCTATTTTTTGAACATTTATATTGGTTGAATGAATCATTGCATTTCTTCACATAGCAATTAATACTCACATTTAAAAATGTATCCAAAAATTGAGAATTTCAGTCTTCACATATACTTCGTGAGTACCTTTTACAAATATGGCTTATAATAAGTTTAAGATCCTTTTTTAAATTACATTTTTTTTTAGAATAAGGTTTTCAATGTTTGCATGAAAAAGTGCAGAAACATGTTTAGTAAATTCCAATGTTTTGGCAAGAGGATAAAGTAAACTGCAGCCATCAATTCCTACCGAGGAACTTGATAAATGATAATATTTATGATAAAAAACAAACAATATTACTATAATATTAGTAATTTAGTATTATAATAATATAATCGTATATAGTATTTGTAATTAATATTCAAAAAAAGCGGGAATTTATACCAGATTAAGGGGTAAAATAGGCAACTTTTATAACAATCTCGCGGGGCAATGATAACAATTTGTTCGCCACTATTTTAATACAGAGTGTCCTGTATTATCGTATATAGTATTTGGTACCATGAAGAATAAAGATAAGGAGCTCGAACTCGCTGATAAAACCAGGCCAATTTTTGCTCGTACAATAAAAGTTGCGCGGAGGCGGAATAACCACGGGTCGCGCGTCGTTCGATGGTTATACTAGAAATACTTGAATAATATGACGAATGCATACAGACCATGAAGAATAAAGATCTTTATTCTTCATGATACATACGTACAGTAATATTATGGAAGTTTTTGTCATTTATTTGCAAAATAAAATAATAATTAACTGTAAACTGGTGTTTAATAATTATTATTTAGCAGTTATGTACATTTGTACAATAGGTAATAATTATCAAAAAAATATTAATGATTTATTTTTTTCTGATCTTTATACATAGTTGAAATAACTATTTATATAAAATTAAGACTTACAAGTTATAACTTATTATTCTAGTTATAAATTTAATAGTTGGTTCACAATCTGCCAAGTCTTTATGGAACCCTTTCAATAGTTGCATAGCTGATGCAACAGGCTCACCGAAAAACTATATAATATATTAAATTAGTTTATATAGAAATAAAGTAATAGTTAAGATATTAAATAATTAATCACAATATGTATTAGGAATAGTGATGGTAACCTGTTATCAATACTGATAACTGTTATAATCTGTTACTGTTACTATCAAAATAACAGTTAAAATAACAGTTACTGTTATTGACTGTTATTTTTCGGTATAACCTGTCATATACTTATATGCAACATAATCTTACCATAGACTTATACTATTATTATAGTATGCATTGCTAAATTGCTGAGTAGTGATGGGATATTGCGTGGCAGCGGGCTACCCGCTATTTGCGTTCCTTTTGTAGAATCGTTACAACTTACAATAAAGTAACGATTCCAAAAAAACTCATTAGGTACCTAATATCTACATAAACGTATCTACGTAAAAAAATTATTTAGTTACACGACGTGTGTGGTTTACCTATTTGGACTGGACTTGTTACGTACCGAGAACGATCAAATCAAGCCATCAAGGTTGAAGATTTAGGTTTAAACATGTAATTCCTACTTGACAGAAAATTTGAAATCATAATATTCTTTAATGATAATTACAAGTTTTTATTAATGATATATGTCTATCAAATGTATTGTTATTATAATATATTATATTATGTACTATTGTTCAAATAATGATTTTATATTTTTTATACAATTTATATTTTACAATTGACATATTATGTATTTTACATACTGTATTATAACCATTAAATATATAATATTAATTTAATAAATTTAGTCTGTGTTTTATATTTTTACTTATTAGTTATTAGCTTATTACCAATATAATAGTATAACAATAATA
The DNA here is from genome assembly GCA_949089665.1 of Macrosiphum euphorbiae. Lineage (NCBI taxonomy): Eukaryota > Metazoa > Arthropoda > Insecta > Hemiptera > Aphididae > Macrosiphum > Macrosiphum euphorbiae. Next base: position 85,069 of record CARXXK010001128.1, read on the forward strand.
ATAATTTGCAATTTAAAGCTAAATATGTATTATTACTTGATTATTAGTTATTACTATATAGGGTTCTATGCATTATGATATGTTATGACATGTCAAGACAAGTTAGATATTGCAATACATCAGCCACCCTTTTACCCACAAAACAAATAATAAATATCATTCACTAATCTTCTAGTGTCCAGTGTACTGTGTAGCTACTGTTGTTATTTAATAAATACACTCGGTTTAAAGTTTTATTCTTCAAATTTGAGTTGTGAGATTTATTTGTAAAAATAATAGTCATGGATAGGAGAAACAGCTCAGTATGGTCATATTTTACTATTGTAGACAACGTTTATGCAAAATGTGATATATGCAAAAAAGATAAATCATATAAGTCGTCATTAACCAATCTTAAAAAACATCTATCTAGTTGTCATATGATTTTCTTAAAACATGAACAAGGCGTAAATAAAGTAAGTAAATTACAAATTAATATCACATTAAACAACTTAATTTTTAAATTTAATTAATTATTCCTAATATTATTAAAACTCTAGAATCAATCCAGAATTGTAACAGATATTGATGACCCTAGTAGTATCCATCATAGTATTAACGAGCCTTCAGTAAATTCGACTTCCCCATCATTGCCATCAACTAGCTCTGTACCTGGTACTTCTCATCTAACTTCATTAATTGATCCATCAAATGTAAATGTCTTTACTCAAATCCAAAATGGTCAATCCCAAATGCAAGCTGAAAATAATGCAAAAGCACAAAAGCGTAAGCAACTGTCTATTGCCACTTACATTCCGAAAAAACTTACCATTAATATGAAGAAAGATATAGACCAATCTCTTTTAAGTTTATTTACAAAAGATTATCAACCTTTTAAAATAGTTGAAGACAAGGGTTTTAAAAGCTTCGTTAAAATGTTGAACCCTAGTTATACACTACCAAGTCGCCAATCAATTTCTAAAGAACATATCCCAGCCTTATATGAAAAATGCATGAGAGAAATGAAAGAATTGGTATTGAAAGAAGCAGAACATATTTGTTTAACTACCGATTGTTGGACATCTCGCAATAACGAAAGTTTTATGGCCATCACCATACATTTTGTTGATTCTAATTTTTTGTTAAGGTCGGTTCTTATAAGTTGCTCTGCATTTAATGAAAGCCATACTAGCAATAATTTGAGTGCAGAAATAAAAAAAACTGTAGACGAATGGCAACTTGATGGTAAGGTAGAATTGGCCGTCTCTGATAATGCTAGTAACATAAAAAATGCATTAACTTCATTAAAATTTAAACACATGGGATGCTTTGCACATACTTTAAATTTAGTAGTTCAATCGGCTCTTACTTTAGAAAGTGACCTTGTAGATAAAGTTAAGACAATCGTCACACATTTTCGCAAAAGTACAGTAGCCAATAATAAACTCAAAACATATCAAATCAATAATGGCGTAGACGAACCAAAAAAATTGCTACAAGATGTTCAAACACGGTGGAATGCCACATATTATATGTTACAACGTTTTATAGAACTAGAAAGTTCCATAAGAGGGACATTGGGGTTGCTCGATAAAGCACCTCAGAGTTTAAATTGTGATGAATGGACATTATTAAAAGAATTGTGTACTGTACTTAGGCCTTTTGAAGAGGCTACTAAAGCAGTAAGTGGTGAATCTTATATAACTGCATCAATAGTCATTGTATTGGCTCAAGGTTTATTAAATGCATGCAAAAAATTGTCGACGATGAAATTTCAAAATAGAACACATACTGTTATAAAAAAACTTATTAGTAATATGGAAAATCGTGATGCATGGAAAAATTTTGACATGAGTAAAACTTTATGCCGGTGTACTTTTTTGGATCCTCGTTTTAAAAACCTCCCATTCAGTAACAATGCTGTGTTAAACGAAACAACAAAAAATGATATTATTGAAAAAACGTCCAACATAATATATTTAGAAAGATCCAAACAAATTGATGAACAAAATCAAGACCAACCTGAATATATTAGTGTAGACACTGCATCAACTTCAAATAGCCTATCGATTTGGGAAACTATTGACACTAGCGTAGCTAAATTAATGCCTTCAGGGACCTCAAAGTCACGTGCAATAATTGAGGTTCAAAGGTACTTGGAAGATGGTATACTGAAAAGAAATTTAGATCCACTTAAATGGTGGAAAGATCATAGATATAACTATCCTTACTTAAGTATTTTATCTAAGAGGACTTTATGTTGCCTTGGTACTTCAGTTCCTTGTGAGCGTATTTTTTCAAAAGCCGGACTCATTTTAAATGATCGTCGTTGTCGTCTCAAAAGTGACAAAGTAGAGATGTTATTGTTTTTAAACTATAATTCAACATAAAATTATAATATTTAAATGTACATTGTTATTTTATATATATATTATTTAGTTTTATTTTGACCTATGTTATGTACTTACATATTATTATTTATTGTATATTTTTGGTATAAGGTATTAACCAACAAGGAAGCTAATTTGTTTTTATTTTTAACTATACTATATATTATTATGTAATATTTTAATAATTATTATTTATTATTCTAAAGTTAGGTACTCATGTTATTTTATATATATATATATATTATTTAGTTTTATTTTGACCTATGTTATGTACTTACATATTATTATTTATTGTATATTTTTGGTATAAGGTATTAACCAACAAGGAAGCTAATTTGTTTTTATTTTTAACTATACTATATATTATTATGTAATATTTTAATAATTATTATTTATTATTCTAAAGTTAGGTGCTCATGTTATTTTATATATATATATATTATTTAGTTTTATTTTGACCTATGTTATGTACTTACATATTATTATTTATTGTATATTTTTGGTATAAGGTATTAACCAACAAGGAAGCTAATTTGTTTTTATTTTTAACTATACTATATATTATTATGTAATATTTTAATAATTATTATTTATTATTCTAAAGTTAGGTACTCATGTTATTTTATATATATATATTATTTAGTTTTATTTTGACCTATGTTATGTACTTACATATTATTATTTATTGTATATTTTTGGTATAAGGTATTAACCAACAAAGAAGCTAATTTGTTTTTATTTTTAACTATACTATATATTATTATGTAATATTTTAATAATTATTATTTATTATTCTAAAGTTACTTATGTTATTTTATATAAACATTATTTAGTTTTATTTTGAATTTTGAAACAGATATATTAAATTGCCAACACATTAAAAAAGGTACCTATAGAGTAAAGGACTACTAAATGTATATAATATATATTATAATTTAGTTATGAGTTATTTTGTAATAATTAGTTGAGTTAATTTTAAAATTAATTGTTTGAAATTTTGAATATAATATAATATTTAATACATTTAAAATACATGTTTAACTATTCAACTATTACAACAAAAAAAAAAACGCTATCAAGTCAGTAAATAATAGAATAATAATTGTAATACGTTTAATTTTAATTTTTGTCAGCACTAAAATAGTAAAAGTTGGCAATTAAAAACACAATGATAAGTAATAAGTGATTTAGACTATTTAAGTAGTGACTAGTAGACACCTAATACCTATTACCTTTAATAGCTGTTGTAGTTACATACAACAGTAAGAGTAACAGTTGTAGTTGACACTTGATATTTGACAGTCACTGTTACAGACTACACTACTACAGTAACAGTTGTAGGTAACACTTGATAGTTGATATTTGACAGTAACAGTTTGTAGTAACAAAATAACAACTAAGTACTAACAAGTAACAACTACTTTAGTTACAAGTAACAACCTTTCAGTATTCTGTTAAGATGTTATCATGTTATCGGAGCTTATAACAGAATATCAGTGAGATCGTAGAAAAAAAATTAGTAACTGTTATTTTTTCTTTTGAGTAACAGCCTGTTATTGTTACTCGGTATATAACTGTTATAAATCACAGTTCCTGTTATTTGTTACCATCACTAATTAGGAATTACTTGAAATGCCATAGCCACATTCATTTTTTGATAATGTTTTGGTCTGATGTGATTACTTGTTAATTTATATGCAATTTTTAAATTATATGATTCTTCATGCTCTAAATCCAATAGTGCTTCCTTTTTTAAAAGCAAGTTATATTTATTTAAACAAAAATGTCCTCATACCTCTTTAACTCAAATCATGACTTAGTGCTTTAAATAAAAAATATGTTATACCTACTCATACATGTTTTTTTGTGAAAAACAATATAAATAAATGATACAAAAGGTTATCAATTTTAAAATGTAAATAATTCTACGTCTTCTATAATTCTAACTACCTTAAAATGGTAATTATTTAAAGACCTTCATAATAAATTATGAAATTTTTAAAACCATTAATAATATATTAAAGCATTAACACTTTTTTTTTAAAGAAATAACAGTTGAACAAATAAAGCGGTACCTTTATTTTCTTCTATATAATACGTTTTTTACAAATTTTAATTCAGAGCATCTAAAAAGTTTTTCTTCTTTTCTTCATTTTGGCAAATGTTTCAATAACATTGCTGTAATCCATATCTTCAGCAACATTTCTTTCTATGCTTAAAACCGCCAAGTTAGACAACCTATCCTCAGCAATTGTAGAACGGAGGTATGTTTTTATAAGCTTCAACCTACTAAATGACCTTTCTGCAGTTGCACTACTTATAGGCAGAGTATAATATATTTTATATAATGTTGATAAATTTGGATATGAAGAAATCATATCATTTTCTATCATGAATTTTAACATATTGTTGTCAAATACTTTTTTATTTTTTATTTCTGCAATTAATTGGTTATAAATAGAACAAAACGACTTGTACTCCAAAATAAGATTTTCTTGTTCAACATCTACTTGATAAAATGTAGAAAGTTCTATAAGGGGTTCAACTAAAATTTCATTACTGGGTCTACCTTCAAAAGATTTTTTTGGATCAAGGATTTCAAATTTTCTTACAATACTAGAAAAATCTTCAAAGCGATATTTTAAAACATTGGTAAATGCATCTAAAATGACAAAATAAGTATTGATCCTAAATCGCTCATCAACTGAACTTATTGACTGAACTTCTGTACTTTCACCAAAATTGGTTTTTATTTTTTTACATCTAGGTTCATCAAACTGCTTTCTACCGTCAAATCCATTGCAAAACACTATTGCCTTTTCTTTAACTTCCATGAATACTTCAATTGTTCTCATAGAGTCAATATCAGTAAAACAAGCTTGAATCATGCTATGAGCTGTTAATAAAATAATTGAAGAGTTCTGTAAATAATTTGATAATATGTATACTTTGTCTAAAATTTTTCTCCACATAATTAAAAAAAAACTGAATTTAAAATTTATTATATGTAAAAGTAAACCCTGAGTTTCAGAAACAGTTTTTTGTTTTGTATTAGGAATTTCTCCTTTGCTAATTTTCTTTTATGTTTTAACAATTGCAGGTAAACTAAAATAAACTGCATTTACAGCACGTTTATGACTAGCCCACCTTGTCTCTGAAAGTTTTTTCAATGTCAAAACAATACCTTCTACTTGTTTTTTTTGTTCTTCTTCCAAAATATGCAATCTGGGCGAACTGCTAGTTAAAAAAGTATACAATGATTCTAAAGTACCAAAGAAGGAAACTGCATCGATGGAAGATTTGATAGAATCAATTAAAACTAAATTTAGATTGTGAGCACAGCAATGAATGTACAAAGAAAGGGGTGATAATTCTTTGACTTTTGATTGTAGACCAGAATAACGGCCAGACATTGTACTAGCACCATCATACGACTGACCTCTACACATAGAAAAATCTAAATCAAATTTTTTTAAACATTTTTTAAGAACATCAAAAAAGTTATCTGCAGAAGCCCCTGGTAACTCTTCAAAACACAAAAAATGTTCTCTAATTATTCCACCTTGATCCACAAATCGTATACTTAAGGAAAATTGATCATCTCGACTGATATCAATAGTTGAATCAATTATGAAAGAAAAATATTTTGCTATCTTTACTTCTTTCAATATTAACTGTAACGTTTCTTGAGCCATAGCTTCAATTATATCATTTTGAATTAAATTACTTAGGTAAGTTTGGTTTCTTTTTGACTCTAATAGATGTTTACATAATACTGCATCATACTTTGCTATAAGCTTAACAAGTTCTAAAAACAGTCCATTATTTGATTTTCCATCATTCAACTTTTCTTTATGTCCTCTAAATGGGAGACCATTTTTTGCAAGAAATAGGGATACATCAATTAGACGTTTTAAAACATTACGATTATGTTCTTTTTCAGACTTTTCTGCTCGCATTAAGTTATGTATAATTGTATTATCATTTTGTAATCGTGCTTTTAAAACTAAATATTCTTTTACAGTATTTGTATGATCACTAGATGTCTCATGTTTGATAATTTTTTCTAGTCCTTTACGAAAATTATTCACTCCTTCGGCAGGGTCAGACCAATTAGAATTATGTTTTGATAATGTGCGACATAAAAAACAAGAAAAGCAGTACATTTTGTTACTTTTAGGAGAAAATACTAGCCAATTTGTTTTGAAATGGAAGCCGGATCTTGATTTAATATCATACCAGTCTGGATTAAAACAGTTACCTTTTTCATTTTTTGGAAATTTGAATTTTTTTTCAATTCCTGGCTGACAAGGACCTACTTCAATAAGAGCTCTAATTAATGCCTTCGACAACGTAATATTTTTGAATAAATATGGATCTGAAGGGAAATCTTGGCATTTATCAATCAAAAATGAAAAGACTAGGTATGTTCAGTGATTTTTTATTGGTATATGGTTGTACTGAAGTACCTGATAAAGAAATTTTTTTTATATATATTTTTTTTATAGTTATTTTAATAAAACAATTTAATTTACCTTCAAAATCATTATTTCCATTTTCATCAACATTTGTTGATATAACAGCTGTACTATTATTCGGGTTAATAAGCAATGGACCATTATTAAGAACATAATCTTTTTCTCCAGATGAACTATCTTCAACATTTGTGATTGTTGGCTGTGGCAGAACTAAAAGAAAATTATTTAAGTAAATAAAAATTTAAATACACATTAAAATTTACTATTCTAATTTGTATTTTTATTATTTTAATTAAACAATTTGAATGCAGTAATTTTTTTGAAAATTGTAATTTATATACTAATAAAGTTGTAACTAAGTGCAAATAATTATGCATTTACAATTTTTTTCTTTAAACTTAATATAAAGTATCTGGGTAGCATGAAATAAATTTTTTAACTTTTAAAATATAAAGATAAAAATATGTACCTATACTCTATAGGTATGTCAAATGTGGCATCAATTTGCATACTCTGAATTATTTTCCTTTCAAAGCATATTTACTTCTATTTACACCTAATCTACTACATATTATTTACATGATATTTAACATTGAACCATGTTTTTTTTCACAATAGGTAGCTATAGTATTTTAGAAAATTGTATTAATTAAGTTTATAGAAACAAAAATTTAAATTATTTTATAAATTATTATTTTAATATTTTAGAACAGAAATGTCTTATACTTATTTTGTTTTTAATAGTTTAAATTTATAAAAATTGAAGCAAAATAAAGTAAACATTTTTAATGCATTAAAATCCGCCCTTCAGTAATAAATGTATGCTGATTGCTGTGTATAATAAATTGCGTTTTTTCCAATTGATTTACAAATAAGTTACTCTACATACCTTTTTTAAAAGATAAGTGATTAGTAATATTTATATATTTTATAATGTGAATAATAAATAATTAATATTTATTGGTAGGTACTAAAACCTTAATTCTTACCTTGTAATATAGAAGGTGTATGTGTATTTATAAAAGATAAAATACTAGTATTTCCTTTAACCATCTTTTCTTTTTCTTTTATTATTCTTCGAGCTCCACCAGATAGCCGTTTTTTTTTCATGTCAGATTGAATGGGTTTCATAATTAAAATTTAAAAAAATTGCGAAAAAAACACAGACAAAACAACAGAATTAACAACAATATACAACGATTTTATAAAATCAACGCTTATAATATGCTCAATGTAAATACGAAAATTTTATTAGCACCCATATTTATTATTATTATTTATTATCACACAATATTGAATATTGTTAGTATCTGCTCACTGCTGAAAATCTATAAACGTAGACACTCTCGAGGAGTGTTGATGCACGACATGTAATGTAAATATAGGAATTCCCAATACATTGTGTTCGGTTATTTATTATTAGAGACGTTATCATTTCATAACAAAGCGTCTTATACGAAATACGAATTACCTATTACGGTGTGCCACTGTACCACAGTCCACAATATTACTTACAATAATATTATAATTTATATTTATACTATTATTATGCACTACATAATATTATTTACGAGTCGTAAAGCATAATATTATGACATTAATCCAGGAGGAATTAGATTACCTACTAGGTTTGGGATTTTTAATTTTGAGAGGCCAGTCGATTACTAATTCAAATGAGCGGAGGGTCAATTGACCTCCCAAACCTCCTACTAAACACGCCACTGCAATAAGCGATGATCGGCGGCCGAAAATCGGGGGAAATAATTCAAAAATAGTCAATACATGTCTGGGGAATTTGTCAAAATTAAATGCGATCGTTGGCCGCTATTAATAAATATTAAATTATTATGCCACCGCGTAGGCGTTGAGGTGAGCCTTGCCTGGACAACATTCATTCTGCAATTTGGTCTCAACGAGTCAAAGAGCGAGCTCTGTTTGTCAGTTGTTTGAACACTCAAAAGTCGTAAGTAAAATGTTGAATAGTATTAAAACTATTTTATTAATACTCTAGTATAATATGATATATTTAATATTTTACGAATCTTTATACACCGATTAAATTTTAAATAAATATAATGATTGTACCTGTTCAATTTTTTAATACGTTTGAATATTTAAAAGAATACAATTTGACGAAATACATTTTTTAAAAATTAAAATATTTCTTTAGCATTCAATAATATTTTTTGTTGCTTCGAGATTTCTTCAATGTATAGGACGTGTTGTATTTTAAATCTGTATTACATCAAATTACTTTACACAATTTAATTAAATCATTATTAATTTTGGTTTTTGAAATCATTTAACATTGGTTGGTTTGATTTACAAGTATTGTTATGACACATTGTATTGCTAATAATTTAGTATTACTTAAGAGGTTGTAACACTGGTATTTGTTGTCTCCGTCTTACAAGTGCATAACATAGCACATTTACGCTCAGTAGAACACGTGTAGCTTCGTCAGTTTAAACATTAGAGTGAATTGACCTATTATGAAACTTAATGGTAAGAACATTATCTGTGTTTGTATGTTGGTTTTTTAGGATACCTAGTTCAATTTTTTAGCAAGTTATACGTATACAATATACCATAAATTAAAAATGCTCATAACTCACTTAAAAATTGAACTATCGTAAAAAACCAATATACAAACACAGATAATGTTCTTACCATTAAGTTTCATAATAGGTCAATTCACTCTAATTTTTAAACTAACAGAGCTACACGTGTTCTGCTGAGCGTAAATGTGCTATGTTATGCACTTGTAAGACGGAGACAACAAATTTCAGTGTTACATCCTCTTAATTCTGTACAATTTAAAAATAACAGTTAATTTTCCTTGGTTAGTATAAATTCAAATTTATTACATTAATTGGTAAGTAGGATAACTAAGTATTTAACTTTCAGCGTATCTATTGTGGTTGAATATACAACTAATATTGATCATGTTGTAAATATTGTTAAATTTATTATTTTTATTTTTAAAATTGAAATCATTCATCGTAATATTTATATTCCAAAATAACAACATTTATTTGATATAAATAACTAACTAATTGTAGTATAGTGTATACATATTGAAATATTTTGTCTCATTTATTATATAAACTTTATGCCTATAATTTAACTTATGTTTAGATGTCAACATATGTTTACAATTTATTATGGTGGTGGCGGAGGCGGTCGTGGTGGCGGTAAAGCCCCCAACAGAAATAGTAAGTATATATTATCATATGATACCAACTAATTGGTTATTTACTTATCATGGATGTGTTTTAATTTTGATTACTAAACGCTCTTCATCTGTATCTTGTGTATTGCGATGTTCTGTAAACACAGCACTGGAGTGTTTGCCTAACAAATACCAGCGTAAACTAAACACAAATCGTAAGTTTTTTTTTAATATTTCACAATGTTCAGTTATATTCTGTATGATAATTTACATAGAAATAAATATGTATATTACAAAAGCCTACCTATATTTAAATTCCATTGGAGACATATGGTTATTTGCCCCAACCATTCCTTTAGTATAACTAAAAAAGTTTTCCAATACATCAGAATTTACTTTCCTTGTCATAATATATTTTATATCTTTGTACTCTATTTTAAGATCCTTTAAAAGATTTCTTAGTGATTCATTTGTCACTAAAACACCTAGATAATATATTATTAAATATGTACATATGATTAAAATGTATTAGGTATTAGACATAATTATTTTCTTATTATTTTTAGATTCTAAGCTGAGGGATGACACTTGACCGCAACCATTATACAGAAAAGAGACTTCCCAGGTTTTATATTATTTATTATTTTATTATTGTTTTTTTCTTTTTTGTTATACCTGTTTGAAATGGAAGTCTACGATTAGAGCCATGTACTTTTAAGTCTTTCATCACTGTATCCATTTTATTAAGAATTTGGTTTTGATTATCCAAATCAAGACCATAACTTTTAGTAAATCCGTCAATTAGTAACTGGGTGTTTAATAAATCGAACCAATCATTAATCGTTTTGAAAAGATCCACTGTCTAAAATAATTTATTACGTGTGTTTATGATTCCATACTAATTTTTCAAAAAAATATTTTATTACCTGTTCCCAATGATTATTTTTGATAATGCTCTTTTCTCCACAGTATTTAATAGCTGTACTCATTGTATTGGAAAATAATTGGGCAGCCAATTGTACGTTTTGTCTCTGTGTGCCCATTACATTTAGATGTTTCTCTGTAATTTTATATGCCAATTTAAAATCTGAGTTTTTTGTTGTACCTAAATATTCTTCAATAATTTGCCTTCCAATATATGTATTATTTGAAAATATAAATCCTCTATCAATAAAATGATTTCTAATCAATTTTAATAGGTGAGGGACATCAGCAAAGACATGTATGTTTTTAAGTGTAACTGGATTTATGAATGAAGGTGATGATGGTGTTATGTTTAATGACTTCCATAAGCCAATATTAGTTGGACCCGTGTCGCTGACAAGAGCAACTACTTCAAATCCCACTTCAAAATGTTGCTTCCAGTTACTTAAAAGTCCTATAAAACATGAGAGAAATATGTATCACATACCATATTAAAAATTAATATTAACATTTTTGCTGAACTGCTGACTAACCTCTTGCCATCACTACTTGTACACATTTATACGGTCCAATAATCTTATCTTTGCCTTTATCATAACATATTTTGCGTGATATATACGTCTCATCAAAAGAGATCACAGTTATTTTGTCATTACGAGACATAGACTCTCCTATAACACATTATAAAATATGTTTTTAAGTTATTAAGCACGGTTTTAGATAGAATTTCTATCTAAAGTCATACCTACATGATATAACGTTCATAGTAATATTATAAAGCTATATTACAACGATACATTGTTATTATTCTATTTTATTTTATTTTATTTTTTTATTTTAAAAAAGAAGTGGTAGCAGAGCGTGGTTAGATTGTGTTGTCATCGGGATAAACTCGAACTAGTATTTTCTGTGTGTAATAAAAAAAAATTTATAATTTAACTGTAATCAATATTCATGTATATTAAAGTTTATGCTCATTGTGAACGTTTTGCTTAGGAGTGTCACTGCGTGGGTTCACCCTCTTCAGCGACCGTCGATTAGGTATAGGTATTCCCAATCTGTGCGTTGAATTAGTTTAAAAAAATTAGTCTATGATCCCAATGTAATAAATGGGTGTGTGATATAATTAATCGGCGTTGGGAAATTATTCGTATATTAATTTTACTAACTTGTACCTACCCTTTTGTTGTGGTTTGCCAGTTTAAGATTGTTATACCTATACTTTGTAATTATGGTTGATCCGGGTGGCCAAGAGAGTGCGCGTGACAATAGAGTGTTACAACGAACTAAAACTATAGCTTTGGTAGCTCGGGAAAGCACTGTTACTCGAATTAACTCAATCGCCGAGCTGGCAAAAAAGGTCGATAAATCCCCGGATTTAATTCCGCAGTTTTTAGCAGCTGCTGAGGATCTTGACTCGCTGTGGGACACCTTTGTTAGTCAGAACGCGGCTGTACTAGAAGCTCTACTGGATCTAGATGAATCGCATACGTACTCTACTTCACTCGAGGCCTAAGTCCGTTCGATTTACATGGGTGTGGTAATTGTAGTGGATAAATATAGAGCCCCTCAGACTGCGGAATCCAATGCTGTAAATGAGGGTAGTCGTGCAAAAGACTTATGCAAAAGACTTATGTATAAAATGGGACATACCATTAAATAGTTCACAAACTAGACAACGACTTGCGAAAAAAATTTTTGATGAAGTGGATGGCGACCGACCGTTAAATATCACAGAAAATAATTTTAAAATAAAAAATTTTTTTCCCCTTATTGATACTATATTGGTGCAACTTAAATCAAGATTTGAAAGTTTTCAAGATGTTTGTGATACATTCAAATTTTTAAAGCCGGAATCAATTATTAAATCTGAAGAAACTGAAACAATCAAAAGTTGTTATGATTTTGTTCAAAATTACAAGTCGGAAGTTGGTTCCGAGTTAACATATCAAATTCTGTCTCTCAAAGAAATAATAATAAATAAAAAATTGAGGTCTATTCGTGATTTAGCACTATTTATTTTAGAAAATGATTTATCCTGTAGCTATTCAGAAGTTTTAGGCGCTTGTATTATTTTTTTGACTTTGCCAGTCACGGTTGCTACTGCCGAGAGATTATTCTCTAAACTGAAAATAATAAAAAATTATTTAAGGAACTCAATGGGACAAGACCGACTATCAAATATTGCAGTTTTAAATATTGAACAACAGCGTACTAAAGACAAAATTATCTATAGACAAAATCTATCGTATCTTTAGACAAAATTATAACTGACTTTTCAAATTTAAAAGCAAGGAGGATGAAGTTTTAAAGTTAAGATTTTAATTTAATTGTTAAAAATAATACTTACTTTTAATAGTTACTTCGTATATTGGTTATTATTGTTAAACTACCTAAGTAAGTGATATTTCAATATATTTCTAATAATACAATTTGTGATGTTTATGTTTTTTGTTTTGTTTACTGAACACTTATGTAAACAAATTCGAGAAATCATCTTACGATACATCACGGTTATAGTATAATTGTGGTAGGGTTGAAAGCATTTTATTACAGGAGGGTGATAATATGATGTACGGACAATTGGGGCACTAAAACTTCTGCTGCCCTAGGGCCCAAAAGGCTTAGTTGCGGCACTGATGCTAGTGGTCCATTGTCCATCTTTATACAACTCCACGTCGTCGTCGTCGTCATCATCACTAACTAGTTGCTGGTTTAAACACGATGTGCCTTGACAATTTTTACATATTATGGAACATCGCATTCCCGCTTTTTTACAGCCACAATTTTTCTCGCATGATTTAGTGCAAGCACAACTTATAACCGATAGAAGGGAGTCTGTTGCTGGTGGTTTCTTTGTAAAGATCGGTATTATTTTTTTATCTACTTTTTCCCAGCCCCAGTCTAACGGATTAAGTATTTTCCCACGCCAAAGTTATACTTGTAAATAAACCCTAAACAAATGCTGCTTTGCTGAATCGACTGTTGGAGGGAGTCGAGAAAGTTTGACTTCTTTTTTGCTGGAAGCCCCTGTTTTTCGGAATACATCATACCTGTGACAATTCAATGTATTAGTGTTTGCTGGTGCTTTAAATAATTTTAACAAGTACTTTTCTCCCGCACGCAAAATGTCCTCATGTGTAGCTGATTCATTGTTAAAAACTAATAATGAATCGTGTAGTTCTGGATGTGCTTGAACTTTTTTTAAATGTTTAATTTTCCCTTGTTGAAAGATAGCTGACGTTGTATTACACCCACTAATTACATGTACAAACAAAAAATAAGGAAGTTCAACTTTAAATTGTAGCCTTAAATGTTTTATAGAGTATGATCTAGTTTCCGTACTTCCTTTGCCTGGTTTTTTAAAAATAATCTGTGAATCATCTGGAGTTAACGTCAAATCTACGTCCTCTCCAATGACCACAACTTTTGTGTTATAATTTGATTTTTGTATTGCCGTATGTACAATATTTGTGTCAGCATCGTCTTCTGCTTGTAATACGTTAATACCTGACTTCAATAATTTAATGTTAACATTGATATCAGCTTCAACTTATTTTTGTCATTTGATAGAAATGATTCTTGCGAAATAGTTATGTCCATCGTCTCTTCGATCAATATCCAAGGATAGTGATTTATAAGTAAAAGCATTGTAAAAGCACCCTTTTGAAGGCGGGGGGGGGGGGGGGTAGAAGGGTAAGCACGAAGGGTAAGCGTCAGAACTTTAAGTATGAACATTAATGAAGTATATAGTAGGTGTATGCCAATATTCAGCTTTCGGTGAATTTTTACATTATGTTCGAACTTGGTTCGTATTATCAACCGTACAGATATAACACAGCCGCATCGTATATAACAACAACCACCTTAAATCTTAAGGTAATGAATATAAAAAAAAATAAAAAAAAAAGTATATTATGTAAAAACAAAGGGCTATCATTTTTCTTATAGGTCATTTTGGTTTAAAACTATACATTTAGGCTAAAAAAAAATTTAAAAAACAATTCAGTTTTTTTTTAAAAAAAAAGTTTACTTAAAACTACAACGTTAAAATTGTAGTGATTACAATATTATATTCTTATAGTAAATTTTACGGTCTTCAATTTTGGTCCTATACTTTTTTGTCGTGAGTTCAATGGTTAACGAGTTATAAGAAAAATATGGGAGGGTAGATTTCACCCCTTTTTGGGGGGTGGAGAGATACGCACAGGGGTTAGGCGTCAGGACTTTTAGTATGTAAATTGGGAAGGTACATTTTAAGTGTGTACCAAAATTCAGTCGGGGGCGAATTTTTTCCGATCTTTTTCCTAATTTGACTGGACTTTTATTAGAATAATTGTCTTCATTAAATGGTTTATAGTTATCTTCTGAATCAACATAATCCAATGATGATGATGAATAACCTGTTAATTTGAAAATGCAAATTAATATAGTAATATAATGAATCATTAGATAAAAAAAAATATTTGAAACAAATTTATAAGTAACATACTATTTAAATTGACTTCTTGGTGATGATTTACATTATTAGGAGATGTAAAAGGAACTGATTTCTTTGGTAACATGGTACGCAAGTTATAATGATTAATTAAACAAACATTAATAATAGTCTTAATGTTTACCCAACATTATAAACAATATAAAATAAAATTATTTTATGTAATCATTAAAATACAATATAATTACCTTTGAATGCTTGATTTACATTTGTTTAAGGTTGTGGTTTGGATTTGTTTTTATTGTGGTAATAAAAAATTCGATTAGTTTGATGTCACACTGACGATTTTACATTTTATTAAAAAAAAAAAAAAGTATGTACACGGTTTTATCATTTAATATCGAAGGGTACGGAGTTTAAAGTGCGCACGACGGGGTGTTGGAACTTACCGAACGGTATGACAGTAATTAAGAAAGGACGTATTAGTTAATTATAATAACATAAGCACGATAAGGTTGAGATTGACGGGAGGGCAGTGATGTGCTTAGTTATCTTCGCAACTGTATGTGTGAACAACATTATTATTTTTATTTTCATCAGAGCATTACATAATATTTTGATAAGGTCCTTGTAAACAGTGGCGCCGAAGTTTTTAAAATGTGGTCGCGCAATTTTAAAACTTCCCGGCCTCAATATCTTAATTATTTAATATAAAGGTACCCTAATATAAATTTATTCATAATCACGGTTTAAATTTACTCATGCTTATAATAAAGTTATGATGTAAATTAAATATGGCCGGCCGGCCACATTTTTCAAAAAAGAGGTCGGGCCACGGCATGGACTTCGGCGCCACTGCTTGTAAAGGTAAATCATCACTTGTAAATACATCAGTATTAATTTCTTTTAGATCTATAAACAAAATCGAAAAATTTAATTTTTTAAAAACAATACATTTTTATACTATTGTTATACCTATATTAAACCGAATATTAATGATTCAAACTACAAATAATATACGAGATTTAGGTATAATACATATTATGTATGACCAATATTATTATGAACATTGAATATTTTATAATATTTACCATAATTATTCGTGTTATTTTTAGGAACAATATCTCTGCTCTTTGTACACAACTTCATCCCTAAAATTAAATAAGCTTAACACTCTGCCAAATAGTTTAAATTAAAAAATTACATACTTTTATATGTTGCATCGTCTTCGCTTGCTGTTTTAGGCAAAGCTAATGCAACTATTCTTTTGCTTCTTGACATTTTTCTTGACAACTTAACGTTTAGGTATAGGTATATTTTAAAAACAATATACAGCAAGACATAAATATTAATGTAGTTATCATATTATAATGCATAATATTCAATGACAATGAAATCGTAAATTGAGCGCGAATAAAATTAGTTTGTTATTATAATCTGTGATTGTTGTGTAAAGTCTCAAAATACCGGTAGGTAATACAGTTTATTTTAACAACTATTCTATGTAATGTATGTGATAACATAATTTGAATTGTATTTTCTTGCCAAGCTATGATAAGTGGTATCTTATTAAGTCTTTCCAAACATGATAAGTGCCCAAATAAAGACTTATCATATTTTGCCACAAAAAAAAAATTATTATCCATTATGATAAGTAACATATTATTATAGATAGACACAAACTATTTTTTCTTCCACGAAACATATCATTTTAATTATTGCTGAATATCTCATTTGATAATAGAGCTACAGATATTATATTTTGACACAAAAAAATATTCATCGTTTACTACAGATAACACATAAAACCTGAAAATTGAATTTTTTTCACATATCGGCTTTTGGCTCCCAACCACAGAATTAAAAGAACAACTTCTACATTCTAAAACAACATTTACAGATCCGGCTGGTTATCTTAGACATATCATGTGTCCACTCATCTTGAACCAAAATAATGACTGTAAATATTGTAACAAAGCTATACGGACTATTATGCGCAAAAGGCACTGTTTACATAAAATAATACTACTCCAAAGAGAATTCATATTTTATCTAGTTCCAAAGTACAACAACTTCGTAAAAATCACAAATTAACATTGCAAAGGAAATATCGAGCTGTAATACTCAATAAAAAGCTAAAAAATAAATTATTTAATATACAAGGTGAAATGTCAAAACTGACCACAATGAGGCTTGAAGAAAGGCTAACAACTAATAAGATACCTACTAATCAACGGGTTGCCTTACATGAAATTTTGTCCGCATTACAAGTCCTCAATTTAAAAGGTCGCAGATATTCCGAAGATTGGATCCTTTTATGTTTACTATTTCATATGCGTTCACCATGTGGCTATAATTTTGTTAGAAATAATGACATTATGCCATTACCTTGTGTAAGGACCATAAGAAGGTAATACAATAATATTACTTGTTTAAACATTTTTATAAATTAAAATCATGTTTAAGGTACCTATCATCTATCGATACACAATGTGGGTTTGATCCAAAATTTCTACAGATGTTTTCTCTTTATATGGCACAAAAAGAAGAATTCAAACGCCATGGTTTGCTCGTGTTTGATGAAATGTCCACTCTCGAGAGTATTGCAGTTAACTCGGCGAATCTTACATATACAGGTAAACAATGAAATACAGATAAAATTGGTATTTTCTCATATTATTTTCTCATATTTTCTCATATTATTGAATACCTTACAGGTCTAGTCGATTTTGGTGAAGAAGGTGAGAAAGGAAAAACTTTCAGTGATAAAGCAAATCATTGATTAGTATTTATGTTCATACCATTAGAAGATAATTATGCCCAACCCGTTGGTGTTTTTGCATCAAAAGGACCGACTAAAGGTGTAGTACTAACTCAGTTAGTAATAAAAGCTATCACAGTACTTAAAAAAGCAGGAGCGTTCATCCATGGAATTGTATGTGACGGGGCAGCCCCAAATCGAAAATTTTGGAGCGAAATGGGAATATGTGGAAAAAATTAAAAAAGTTAAAAATTGGTTTGAGCACCCAACAGATGAATAACGGAAAATATTTGTGTTCTCTGATACGCCACATTTATTCAAGAATATGAGAAATAGGCTCTATAATAATAAAGAGCTCAAGGTGTGTTGTTTTGTTGATATATTTTAATATCTAAGAACAAATTCCACTAAAAATAAGTATTATAACTCTCAACCTCCAACACAAGCTTTATTGCTTACAGGGGGTTGATAACCCATATATTTATTACTGATAAAATATTAAAATATGTTAATTTATATAATAAATGGTTCTTATTAAAAAAAAAAATTAGTTTATATAACATTATATTGCAATACTTAAAAGTTAAAAATGACAATGGCTGGTCTATGTTGGTTATTATAAATTTAATTTAATTTATTCATACCAATATCTAAATAGATTTTTAATTTCAAACATTATAGTAAACTGACCAGTAGTAGAATTTAATGATGAGAATATTTCAAAATGAATTTTGAAATACTTTTTTTTTTATAAATTAAAATTAAAAACTATAGATTCACTATGAACATTTTTAATAATGTTCAATGTCAGATAAAGGGAACAAAATATATTAAAAAGTAACCAGAATTCAAATTTTTAGATTCATGAAAATGAACCACCAGTAAAATGGGATCATTTTGTAAATGTTTACAATTTGGATAAACTGAATTTCTTGTTTGTCCTAAATTATCTGCATCTCATTTAGTTTTGAACAGTTCTGCAAAAATGCGTGTTCGTCTTGCTGTGCAGGTAGCATTATTATTCATTATTTTATTTTTATAGACATTTATTGTTTTAACTAATAATGATTATTTTATGTTATAGATTCTTAGTACCTAACTCAATGGCAAAGAGCCTTGAGTTCTATCGCTCTTATAGTCCTCAGTTAAGTGATTCTACGGCAACTGAGAATTTTTGCTTGAAAATGAATTCAGCGTTTGATGCATTAAATCGAAAGCTAAAGAATGAAGGAGTGTCGCCAAATAGTGATGATTCCCGAGTAGCAATTTCCGCGCAGTAAATGTGTAGAGTGTATGAGTTTATGATTAAAAACACTGTGCAAATATTCGTCACTGCACTGTGTTTATGTCCATTTTGAATACCGATTTTTTACATGGGTTACACCTTTGTGTTAAGGTCAGTTTAAACACTGTGTATTACGGTGGTGTAATCACGGTTAAAGACATCAGTGCCATAACCGTGCAAACTGACTGTGTTATAACCGTGTTAATAATCAGTGTTATGAGTGTGTTAATGATTTTAAATTACCTTTCAATATATATTATTAATATTAAATATATATATATTATATATATTAATATTATAATATATTACACATGAGCACATAACTGTGAAATAATCATACTACAAACTGAATTATTATATTATTCATAATTTATTAGTATTAGGTAATAATACTTTGTTTTCTCATTTTACAAATTCCATAAATATATTATATGAGGAATAAGTATTTAAATAAAAATAATAATATTTCTATAGAAGGCTAATTACTTTATTAAATTTATTATGCAATTAATAGTACATAATATTTTACAATATATTATATTTTTATAATTATAAATAACATAATACATACAAACAGAAATTTTTTTATACCTAGACACCTATTATAGGAAAATCTTACAAAATAAAATGCATTGCATACACATAACCAATATGAAAAAAGTAATTATTAATTTCTTTATAACAAAATTATACACAACAAAAGTAATAAAATTTAGTTTAATACAAAATAACTTTAGCTTTAAAATATTATAAAAATCAAAATACTATTAATATTACTTTATAAGCATTATATTAGCCATCAACTTTATCGATACATATTGTTTTTGGAGCGTGTCTTGTATAGTTGTCGGCTACAGTGTGAAATTGTTTTTCATCAAATGGAGTTTTTCTGAACCCAGACAAGGCTTCTAAAATAAAATAGCAATAAATATATATTATTATTTTATAATTTATACAACTATTTCTATAACAAATGATACATTTGACACTTACCATAAACAACCATAAACAATTTCAAATCAGTAAATTTGTTTTTGGTCTTCCCTTTATAGCTAAAATTACTTAGAACATTGTAGTTGAAGCAACAATTGATTGCTTCTCTTATTGCAGCTCTGAATGAAGACATACTCCCAACTTTAATAAGAAGATAATTTTTCTGTAAATAGTAATTTAAATTAACTATAATATATATTAATATAATTATTATGTAGGTAAATCAAATAGTGTTAATTAGTTTTAAAATAATAATAAAAACAATAACTCTGATCTGTAAAATTTGAATTTCAATGAAAGTAACATGATTTAAAATTAATTTTACCATCCCCAAATGGAATTATACAAAGTATTTAACATTATTATTTAATTTTAATATCAACCAAAACTAGTGAAAATGTAATAGTTAAAACTTTTCTTTTTTTATCTAGCACCATGACTAATATAAAAATGTACATTAATAGTGTTTGAAAATATGTTAAATAATTTTATAATGAAAATAATGTTACTGTTAGATTTCAATCTAAGATAATTTAGTATGCAGACTTAAATTAAGTAATGTCATACGTACTTACAAATTATAATAATGAATGGTTTACATTTAATATACTTATAATTTATGAAAATTACTGTCTTATACTCACTAATTGTTCAATATATTCTATTTCATGTTCACCGGATAAAAGTGATTCGATAATATTAACTTCATCCATATTTTTGGCTGGTAAAATATTAATAAAGGCAGGTGGTAGAGCAGGAATTGGCTAAGCTAATGCTCTCATCCTCGAATCAGCCTTCATAATAACTAATAATTTTTGATCTAAATTTTCAATTGCTTTGCATATTTTTGTATTAGAATTATTTAGCATAGTAAGCTGAACCAACATTTGTTTTTGTATTGATTTGTTGGATTTTTCAAGCTTAGTTATTTTAGAACTAAGTTCTAACAAGATACTCTTAAAACATTTTTCTAAAACAAAAATATCAAACATATAGTTTTCCAAACAAAATAATAAGTAACCATGCGTAGGTATATTATAAATCATGTTTTAATTTACCATTATCCTGAAGTTCAGGGAAATCCATAGCGATATTGTTTTGAGAATTAATATTAGTATCCAATACACTATTGTTTATAATAAAATCATTGCTATCAGCACCAATTAAAAAATCTGTTAAATGGTTATATTATTGTTATTATAATTTGAGTAAAGGCCTTTTTTATTATGACTATAGAATGCTAAATATAATATATATTTAAAAGATTTAATGAATAAATATATATAATAATTATATTTTACCTGCTATCAACTCATCTTAGGTTGTAATGTATGATGCTGCATGATTAGTTTTGTCAAGATTTAATACATCATAATCTGCAGATGATTTTAATTATAAGTAATAAAAATAAACAATAATTATAACATGCAAATATTGCATAATACACTAGCTAAAATTACAAATAATAACCTGTATTTTTATCTTTAAGAGTATTACATGATATACTTTCCGTTTCTTGAAGACTTAAATTTAGGTCAAATTTAGTAGCAGCAGGTGATTTAAACAGTGATTTTTTTGTGTTTACTGGTGTCACTTCTAAAATATAAACAAAATTTAAACAAGAAATGTATATTGCTTTTAATAAAAATATTAACCTGTATTTTTATCTTCATTATAAGTACTACAGGACATGTTTTCGGTTTCTTGAAGACCTAATAAGTCTTGGTCAAATTTAGTAGCAGCAGGTGATTTAAACAGTGATTTTTTTGTGTTTACTGGTGTCACTTCTAAAATATAAACAATATTTAAACAAGAAATGTATATTGCTTATAATAAAAATATTAACCTGTATTTTTATCTTCATTATAAGTACTACAGGACATATTCTCGGTTTCTTGAAGATCTAAGAAGTCTTGGTCAAATTTAGTAGCTGCAGGTGATTTAAACAGTGATTTTTTTGCGCTTACTGGAATCACTTCTAACAAAAACATAAAATTTAAACAAGAAATGCATATGATATTGATAACGAAAATTTACCTGCTATTTTATTCTCTTCGTCATATTGTAATTTCTGAAAATTATTTGAAGTATATTTTTGGCCGTCAGTATGATGATGACCAACAACTATTTAATGTAAAATAATATTAATATATATATATACATATATGTTATAATATTAGTTACTGTACTCACATTTCATCTTAATTGCTGAATTAGTATGGTATAATTATAAATACCATGTATATTTAATTTGTAAATACCATAAATTTTGTAAATACCATATATATATATATTTTGTTATATTTTTAATTTATACATATCATGTATATATATTTTGTAAATACCATGTATATTTTGTAATCTATATATTTTTAATCTATAAAGGGTACCAATGTAAAAAAAAAAAAAAAAAACAATGTTAAAATATTATCATGTTTTATTTTTAAGAATTCTTTATAAACCATTTTCTTATAGCAAAAACTTTATAAAATGTACATTGTTTAGGATTAAATTCCATATGATAAATACAACAAGGTAGAGTTTCGTCATCGCATATTTGTTCCAAACGAGGGCAGCCTAAATCTTCAATGTTGATGAGTGCGACGTGTGGCATATACTCCATGAGAACTTGTTTTTTCTGATCGCCCTTGACGTATATGCATCTGAACTTTAATGAATTCAATATTCTACTTAGTTCTTCATACTCGATATCACCATAATCCAAGGATAGTTGATGATAGTTACGTTCCAGCCACTTGTTGGTTTTACGACTCTTGTTGTCTTGCTTTAGTTTTGAATTTTTAAAAATCCAATGTTGGGTCGCCCATGTTTCTGTGTCTACAATAGACATTTCTTTAATCATGTATTTATTGTCCATTCCAAGGACGCATTGCATGTCCAAGATGGCCGAAGACATTATGGTTTATTTTTCAACGTGTCTGTATTTTCTTTGATATAATGTAATGATGCTTCAGATTTTTTTATGTAATCTATTATTATTAATTGAAGCGTTTCAGTTTGTTCTTGTTGTATATTAACGGATTTTCGATTTTCTTCAAGAAAATGTTCCATTTTATCTAATTTAGACGAAAACGATTTAACAATTTGTTCGAGATTTACTAAAAATTTATTAGTTTCACTAGACTGAGAACTACCGAACACGTTCATATCTGTAGCTCGAATGACGCTATTTTTTAACGTCACGCATATTTATCCAACTATTGTGTGTATTATCAAACCCTAACCATTTTACAAACATTTGATCATCCTTCTTACATATAATTTTTTCAATTAAATAATCGAGAATTTCGTTACTTTTTCGAAATACATAAGTAACGATTTTACGATCAGATTCGTGGATACATTTAGATTGGGATTCACTGCTGACAAACCGGCAAAAATCGGTATGAGCGGCAACACCCCACCCTTTTTTGGAATTGATATAATCCTTGGAACTTTAGTTTTTCTTTTTTTGAATGTTTTTCGTGCGACGGTTAGACATTTTTTACTTAACTTCATCAGGTTTTTTTCACCGATATTTTTCTTTAAAGCGTTTTTAGCTGCTTTGGTGGCTGCTTTAAACCCACATCCAGCCCCGATTTTACGTTTTGCTTTCATGGCGGTTGTCACGCAGCAAGCTACAGCTTTTTCTTTTAAATTTGAATCTTTAGCCTTAAACCTATCCCAGGCTCGCTGCTCTAATATATAATCGGCTTTGTTACGATCTGCGAAAGAATTACTATTTTCATACGCAATGTCGTGGTCTCTACAAGCAGAATCCAGAAGGTTTATACCTTTGTCACCATGAGCTATCCGTTTTTTTAAATTTGTACCAGGACCACAATATTGATAACCTAAACAGAGAAATATTATTATTATTATTATTACTAATATACGCATATTATTATGATCTCACCAGGTACGTGAAGCTCGATTGGTAATTTGTTTATAAGCGTGTTGATAAGACCAGCGCCTTTATTGTTGTTCCTGCTTCGAGCGAGTGAATGAAGTGTTTTTAGTAAAAACATTAGTTTAAATAACGACGAACGTATCGAATCCGTGACGATATCGCCCATTGTCGCGTTCACTGTCTTTGTTTATGACGATAAACTCAAATCTCCCTTTACGCCAGCATGAAGTACAAAAATCTTTAAACTCTGGATATGACATATCACCAGAGCAATGTTCCATGTAAAAAAACAGGTCTACTGAAACTACTAGAAAAAAATGTTATCCCAAAATCGTATGCATTTTTTTATGAAAATGTGTAATTTTTTAAATATTACGACTTACAATAATTTTAATTTATGACGTTCCTAAATTATAGAACAAATACAAGGCTGTTATTTTCATGTTCTAATAACTTATTTAATTTTTATAATACTAACGAAGTTCCTAAGTACAGAACAAGGCTGATTCTACTGTTATTTTATTTTTATCAATAAAGTGTTCAATTTTTTTTTATTATTTTATTTCTATTAAGGTTTATAAATATTTTAAATCTTTAATATAAAATAAAGGGTTGTTTATGTCTTAATTTATATTATATTTGTTGTTTTTATTGTATTTATTAATGGCATTGTTATTAATATTTATATTATTATGATAAAATATCACGAAGTGGTGATATAATGTTTTCAGGAAAAACGTCATAACTCACAAGAGGGATGAAAATAGAACAATTTAGAAGTTTATTCTTTATTTTATCAAAATAAACTTGTTATTGTTAGGATGAAAGGTAAATAGTTTTATTGATACCAAAAAAAAATTTTTAAATTTTAACGATCCTACACCGTGATGAGCTATACAAGAAACGGGGAATCTTTAAACCGCTGTACTGGAAAATCTACTTTTTTGAGTTATGTCACTATTCTTGTGCACCGACGATTTGTAGACGATGGTTTAATCGCTGCAGACAATGCAGAAATAATAGATAAACTTTTAACAAACTTGGAGAAAGAATTTGAGGTTAAAAAAGGAAACTTAGATTATTTCCTAGGTATGCAGGTAAATATAATGAAAAATGGTTCATTATTTGTGCATCAGACAAATTATGCATGTAGCATAATTAATAAATTTAATATGCTGGACGCCAATGAACTTTCAATACCAATAGACAAATCACATACACTTGAACAAAAGGAAGATACGGAAATATTGAATGAAGATATTCCTTATAGGTAGGCAGTAGGTAGCTTACTGTTCTTATCACAGGTAACAAGACCAGATATAGCATATGCAGTAAACTTTGCTAGTCGTTACTTAGCAAAACCAACTAAAGCTCATTGGAACTTGGTAAAACGGATTATACGATATATCAAGCGAACATTCAATTATGGCTTGTACTTTAATAACAAAACAAAATTGTCATTAGAAATATTTAGCGATGCAGATTACGCAGGTGACATTCAGACACGACGTTCAACGTCAGGATTTCTATTCAGGTACGGGTCAAGCATAATTTCATGGACATCGCAGAGACAACATTGTGTGTCGTTATCATCGACAGAGGCTGAATATATTTCGGCCAGTGAAGCTGTCAAAGGGATCTTGTGGATTACACGGTTGATAACAAGCTTATCGAAAACAGGTGACAAACAACCAGTTTTATTTATAGATAATCAGAGTGCTATTCGTTTAGTTAAAAATCCAGAGTTTCATAAGCGGACAAAACATATAGACGTACGGTACCACTTCATACGGGAGAAATACGAAGAGGGACAATTCCAACTACAGTACATTGGAACAGAGGACCAGATTGCGGACATTCTAACCAAGCCTTTGGTTAAGGAACGATTCGAGAAGTTGCGGTCAGCCATAGGAGTGACTACAATTAAAGAGATTATTAATTGAGGGAGGGTGTTGAAATATACAATTAATATGTAGTACATGTAGTCAGCCTTGACACGTGTGTACAATATAGTAACTAGTTATGTACGAGCATAAGACTCACTCTCTTTACGGATGTAACATGACCTCGGTCGTGCATATATATAGGGCCTTTGATGTATGTAATATTCACTTGCACAGACGCTGTCATACCGAGTGTACGCGGTGTGTGTGTATAGTCACAGTTTAATTGTCCAGTTGTACGTTATTATATATTATACTTATACATAATCATATTGTCGTGTTATTCTTATTATATTAATGCTAACATCATTAGTCCGTCAAGCTTCACTTTCAACAAATCTTACATTTGAAAATGTAATACAAGATTACTCATAAGTTTGTCTACCTTTACCAATAAAAAAATCTCTACCAGACAGTCAAATTAAATTTTTATGAGCGTCTGAAATTCAAATTTTTACAACATTGGATGTTCACTCGATTTCTCATGTAGCGATTTCCTTATTTTGTTGTTGTTTATAAACGAATAACTATAGATACATGAAAATTTCACTGAATGTTTATATTAGCATTTCCTATACACCATACAATTTTGAAAATATTTCGACTCTTTTTGAGCTGTTTACGGATATTTTAATTTTTTAATTTTTTTAGTTTTTTTTTCTATGAATATCAATCAAGTTTTATCTGTTGGGCCAAAAAGTGTAAAAATTTAATAGAAGTCTCCTGATATATTGTTACAATAGCAGTTGAAAAATATTAAAAATACATAGGCACAATTTTTTCTTATAAGCATTTAAACATCGAATTTTGGCAGAATTTTTCAAAATCTCGAAAATTATTAATCATCGTAATTAATAAATTATAAAATGTTCAGTTTTTATAGCTAAGGATTGCAAATTTAAAACAAAGGTTCTTATAAATAGTTCATACTGTAACCAAAAAATACAAAAAATATATCAACACAGTTATTTTTTACATACATTTTAAATTCAAATTTGGACGAAATTACATATTAAAAAACCTAGAATAACTATTTTACTTATTTGTTGTGAATGTATAATATTATTCGTGGGTACTTGAAACTTCTAAAGTGTACTATTACATATATCTATGATAGTATAACGGTTTTTGTTGATGTATAACGCGTTATAAGTACCTAATGGATATTGTGATATGATTAATTTTAAATTTATTATAGGTACCTCATTATAGATATGTATATAATATGTCTCAGTTTCGTACATTCAATTGTATTATGGGGGGGATTAAATAATATTATATACATATGTTTATCAGATTGCTTCGCCCAATTCAATGTTTTATCAAAGACGAAACACCATAGTTGTTAAAACATTGAAATTTCACACTCATTTTTGTAATAATACTTTTATTAAAAAATTGAAAACAACTTAAATAGGTAGGCATATTGAATAATAATAATATTATACTACAACAAAAATTCCAAACGTCGTTTCTTGTTTGATAATTCAATAAGAACTTCGTTTGCGCTTATATCGTGATGACGGTTTATGGATAACATAGCTAAACCGTTAAGTCTTCCCTGTTTAAAAAAAAAAGTAAGTTTAATAAATTTGAATTAAGTACTAATATAAATTGTATATTTCAACAATTATTAATGTCTAATCTAAATCTATAAAACAGAAACCCGAGGGGGCCCCGCCGCCCCCTATGTGTTAAATCTGAACTGCTTAGTGGACAAAGGAACGGATGGCGGGAAATCGCGGCGGCGTTATCACTCCTCCTTATCGCTTTTTAAAGTCCAGCCCAGAGGTCTCTGCCGGCGCGCACCACTTCCAGGTTGGTAAGTGCGGCCCCCGACCGGCCAGCGCCCCGCAGCCAGAAGACCCTTTACGGTCCCCACGGTTTTTCGGCCGTAACTCCCCAACGGTTGCTCCTAGAGTTCCGGGAAAAAACGCCACCCTAGCGGCTCTCGAGGGCGCCGACCAGCCCCCGCAAACCCGGACCCCCTATCCCCCCAGGGGAGGAGTTTGGGTCCCCCGATAGGGACAGTAAAATCCGCACCGCCACACCGATAGGGACAGTAAAGGAACGAATGGCGGGA
This sequence comes from Macrosiphum euphorbiae, assembly GCA_949089665.1. Lineage (NCBI taxonomy): Eukaryota > Metazoa > Arthropoda > Insecta > Hemiptera > Aphididae > Macrosiphum > Macrosiphum euphorbiae. The sequence continues at coordinate 113,425 of CARXXK010001128.1, forward strand.
AATCGTGGTTTCGACCGTCTTTCACGATTTTTTTTCAAAATTTTCGAGTTTTACCCCCAATTTGGCCCGGCGGGCCCGCGGCGGCGGACGTCGCGTGCGATACGAGCGTCGCCATCGCGCGCGTTTTTTGCCGTTTTTTTCGAAAATTCGAGTTTTATTGGTTTTAGGGGGTATCGACCTCCCCGTTCGGATCATATTCGCGTTCCCCGCTAAATTTACAGTCGGCGCGCGGCCCTACTTTTTCAAAAACGAGTCCCCCGGCGGACGATTGGATCGCCGAGAGCGCCGCGTCGTCGCCGTTTCGACGGTTTTCTCGACTTTTTCGACTAGAGTCGCGTTTAGCACCTCTACGAGACGTCCGACCTCCCCGTCGGAGACGTATTCGCGTTCCCCGCTAAATTTATAGCCGGCGCGCGGCCCTACTTTTTCAAAAACGAGCCCCGGGGAGTAGTGGCGTCGCGGAAACGAGAGTAGGTACCGATTACGTATATACATACTTTTTCAAAAACGAGGAGCGTCGTCGCGGAAACGTGAGTAGGTACCGTGTATGTATCGCTATATTATACAGGCATAAATACGTGCGTCTCGAGGTTAGATTTTTTTCGCGAATCTCGCGTTTTATACGTCAGAGGGCGGTGGATCCGGAGGTCCGCTCGCCGAAGCGGTCGGATCGCCCGCTCAAACACCTTTTGACGGCCGTCCAAACGGCGTTTGCCTTTCGCGTGCACGGCGACGTGGCTTAAGAGTCATACATTTGACTCTGTAATTCATCTCAGTAGGTTGCTAGGTTGGTTAGACGTTAGGATAAGTGGCTCGAGGGTCGTGGTTTCGAACCCGGCGTCCTGGATTTTCGATAATTTGCGGCGGCCGTGTTAAATCTGATTTTTTTTTTCACTTTTTTTTTCGTCGTTTCGCTATCACTTCCGTCTTATCGTATTTAACGAAAATGTTCGGTTTTTTTTTTAAATTCGAATTTTACCGCCTCTACGGACTCCGAAGACTTATTCGCGTTCCCCGTCAAAGCAGTCCTTGATACTATTTATTACTATACACGGCTTGAATATATGCGTCGAAGAGTTCGATTTTCTATTTTTGCAGTTTTTTTCATAAATTCGAGTTTTAGCCCGTTTCGGTCGTATCGCCCTCCCCGTTTGGATCTTATTCGCGTTCCCCGCTAAATTTACAGCCGGCGCGTGGCCCTAATTTTTCAGATACGAGTCCCGGGGAGGAGCGACGTCGCGGAAACGAGAGTAGGTAACGCTAAATATATGCGTCGCGTCGTTTTTTGCCGTTTATTTCTAAAATTCCAGTTTTAGCCCTTTTCGACACTTCTGCAATCCCAGTTGATGACTTATTCGCGTTCCCCTCTACATTTACTCGACCACCGTCGAGTAGGTGTTACTATATACAGGCATCGAAATGCATGCGTCGAAGGTTCCTTTTTTTTCTCGAATATCGCGTTCTGAACTCAGTAGGTAGGTAGATAGGTAGCACGGCCGCCGGAATTTTTTTTTCACTTTTTTCTTTATTATTACTTTTCGATTTCACTTCAGCCTTATCATATTATAACGAACATTTTACGATTTTTTCGAGTTTCACCGTCGAAGGCTTATTCGCGTTCCCCGCCAAATGTATAAGTCAGTACTTCGCTCGAGTCAAGTGCCGCGGAGGAGATCGGAGAGCGGACAGTGTCGTTATTACTATATACGGAAATGAAAATATGCGACGAAAAGTTCGATTTTTTTTCGTCATATAAATATGATTAACGGAAACGTTTCCGTGTTTTTCGGAGGATCACGGGGAAACAAAATCCCAATCGCTTATCGAGTTTCGCTTCTAAATTGCTCTACTACCCCTACTATAAACGACAAAAACTATTAAACGTGGCCGCCCGACTTGCTAGACACTCAACAAATCACGGCGACTATATCAGGACTAGCACGGGCGCCCGAAATGTTATTATTTATATACATTTGATTTACGTCATTTGGCGTTTTCATGCCAGATTGCCTACCAGGGTTGCTACGTCCAACGTCGAGGAAGGTGACTGCGACCTGCTAGACACCAAAACATATTATACCAATTTTTTTGCACGTGACCTATTACTTAATTTTGCGTCTGAAGTCACACGTTGTCCGCTATCCGACGCTAGACCCTAGATCCTGCTAGACCCCAAAACATATTTTCTCGTAATTACGTCGAGGAAGGTGACTAGGTAGTCGGATTGCTTGCGAAATGTTTTCAATTTTTTTTCACGTATTTCATTACTTAATTTTGCGTTGTCGGTGACTGCAATGAACACTGTCCCGGCCGCACATTGCCTACCCGGATAACATAGATGACTGACCTGCTAGACACCAAAAAATCAGACGGTGGCTATATGATTTGAATGGACAACCGAAATATTTTGAATTTTCTTCACGTAATTTATTCTTTAATTTTGCGTTTTCGGTAACAGTAATGAACGTTGCATACGTGATGACGTGATCCGGCCGTCGCACATTGTCCGCTATCCGTCCAAGTCGGATAGCCTACTCCTATTATTATAGCGAATGTCATTCGAGGTGACTGACCTGCTAGACACCCTAAAAAATACGGCGGCTATATGATTTGCATGGACGTCCAAAATTTTTAAATACTTTTCAAGTAATTTATTACTTTTTTGGTTTTTCGGTAACAGTAATGAACGTCGTCCGCGATTCAACGCAGTCGGATTGCATACGTGATGACGTTCCCCAGCCGTCGAGTATTGTCGGATTGCCTTCTAGGGTGACTACGACCAAAGTCGAGGAAGGTGACTGACCCGCTAGACCCCTGCAAATACTATTACTACGGCGAACGTCATTCGAGGTGACTGAGGTAGACACCCACAAAAATACAACGACGATTTATAATTTTTTTACGGAATTTTGAATTTCCGGCGGCAGTAAAGAACGTTGTCGTCGAACGTTGTTGCTTACCGGGGGGCTACCACGTCGAACCACGGTGGACCTAACCTTATCAGAGTTCCTTATCACACACCGACCAGCTCGAGACTGACGACCAGACCAACAGACCACTGCAGCTTCCGAAATCGAAAACACTCATTACCGACACCTGGGGGTCTGGGGGTATCCCCCAACGACGCTTGGAGAGCTAGTACTTCTTTAATATAAAGATGTATATACCTCAGATGTAGAGTTTCTCAAGTAAGTTTTAATTCGCTTGAGGGCAGAAATTGACCTTTCATTTGAAGCAGATTGTTGAAATATACAATTAATATGTAGTACATGTAGTCAGCCTTGACACGTGTGTACAATATAGTAACTAGTTATGTACGAGCATAAGACTCACTCTCTCACGGATGTAACATGACCTCGGTCGTGCATATATATAGGGCCTTTGATGTATGTAATATTCACTTGCACAGACGCTGTCATACCGAGTGTACGCGGTGTGTGTGTATAGTCACAGTTTAATTGTCCAGTTGTACGTTATTATATATTATACTTATACATAATCATATTGTCTTGTTATTACTTATTATATTAATGCTAACATCATTAGTCCGTCAAGCTTCACTTTCAACACAGATGACACCGGAAGAGTTGCTAATATTTGCAAAAGCTTGAACACATTTGGAAACATAACTATGTTACACATAGAAAGGCATCGATCGCATTTTTTGATTTATCCAGTTCCGGTAAATTTTTGAGTTTCCTTTGCCAAATTTAGTCTGTTAGTCTGTCGTTTAGCTGTCCTCGGAATCTTAATTTCAATATCAAATTGTGTAGTCATTAATTTAACTTGTTCAAACATTTCTCTAAAATAAGTATCAGCATTTGCTCGGATCTCTTCTAGTTCTTGTTTTGTGTTTTTTGCTAAGGACATGGCTTCTTTAAGGTCAATACTTGTTGTTTGAAGACACTTTGATAAGGCCAAACCTAAAGCAAATCCTTTGTTTAAAATTATCAAACTCAAAATAAATTCTATATTTAATATACAGCTTCTTAGACGTCTTGCCTTGTCTGATGTATCATTATCATTCCACATTGATATATCTTCAAACGCTTCTTCGACAAATTCGTAGAGTTCTAAGAAGTCGTGAACCGCATGATATCGCTCAATCCATCGAGTCTCACAGCTTCTTTTTAGTGTTTTTTTTTTTGGTGATAATGAAGAGCTCTCGATTTTTGATGTTAATATGAACTTTCTTTTTGGAAAAATAAAAAAATCACGAATTTGCCCTATTGTTCCCAAACAATCGCGTATTTCTGGTACACTGCAAGATTTGGAAACTGCCAAATTTAATAAGTGAGCAGAGCAATGCACATAAATGGCATTTGGATATATTTCTTGTATGTGAGCTTGGACACCGTTATATTTTCCTGACATTGCTGCTGCCCCATCATAACCTTGTCCACGTAAATATTTTGTATCAACTCCAAATTGTTTAAGACTTTCTAAGATTAAATTGGCTATTCCCTTTCCTGTCATATCAAATGTTGGAACCAATTGTAAAAATTCTTCTGTAAGAGTCAATGTGTTCAGTTCGATATATCTAAAGCATAATTATACTTGCTCGATACCTGAAATGTCAGCAGTTTCGTCTGCTAGAATTGAAAAGCATTTCGCTACATTGACTTTAGAAACCACTTTATTTAATAACACCTTATTACAAGCATCAATCATGTCATTTTGGCTTCGGTGACTAATATACTTCATTTTTCCAGGACCTTCTAAATTAGTTTGCATTTCAATATCACCCTTGGCACGGTAACGTAAAATTTCTCTGAAGTTACCCTCATTGTTTGAAGAGTCTGTATCAATCTTTCCAGAATCACGGTGTCCCTTAGAGCTAGATTTTGACGACCACATATGATAATGGCTTCAATTATCGGAATTATATTTTTTCGATTTTTCAACACTTGTTTAGATTTTTCAGTATCAATTATTTTATCAATTGACTTAGTTGGATTTTTTAACATGTTCAAAAAATGGTCTGCATCTAATTAACATTTTTTGTGGTATTCAAAATTTGAATGATTTTTCAAATCTTCTAAGGCATGCCTCCAATCATCATACTTTTTTAACACCAATGCTCCCAATTTTTGATTATTAACGCCTGCTTCGTTCTTAGCAAATGCGACACAATATTTGCAATATGCACAACAAATCACGGGGAATATATTACGACTAGCACGGGCGCCCGAAATGTTATTATTTATATATATTTGATTTACGTCATTTGGCGTTTTCATGCCTTGACCCGGACGTCGCACTATCCGACGAAGTCAGATTGCCTACCAGGGTTACTACGTCCAACGTCGAGGAAAGTGACTGACCCGCTAGACACCAAGACATATACCATTTATTTTGCACGTGACCCATTACTTAATTTTGCGTCAGAAGTCACACGTTGTCCGCTATCCGACGCTAGACCCTAGATCCCCTGCTAGACCCCAAAACATATTTTCGAGTAATTACGTCGAGGAAGGGGACTCGGTAGTCGGATTGCTTACGAAATGTTTTGAATTTTCATTACTTCATTGATTTGGTGTCTGTAATGGACGCTGTCCCTGCCGCACATTGCCTACCCGGATAACGTAGATGGGTGACCTGCTAGACACCAAAAGTCAGAAGGTGGCTATATGCTTTGAATGGACAACCGAAATATTTTGAATTTTCATCACGTAATTTATCCTTTAATTTTGCGTTTTCGGTAACAGTAATGAACGTCGTCCGCGATTCGACGCAGTCGGATTGAATACCTGATGACGTGACCCGGCCGTCGCACATTGTTCGCCTACTCCTATTATTATAGCGAATGTCATTCGAGGTGACTGACCTGCTAGACACCCTAAAAATTACGGCGGCTATATGATTTGCATGGACGTCCGAAATTTTTTAAATACTATTCAAGTAATTTATTACTTTTTTTGCTTTTTCGGTAACAGTAATGAACGTCGTCCGCGATTCGACGCAGTCGGATTGCATACGTGATGACGTTCCCCAGCCGTCGAGTATTGTCGGATTGCCTTCCAGGGTGACTACGACCAAAGTCGAGGAAGGTGACTGACCCGCTAGACCCCAAATACTATTACTACGGCGAACGTCATTCGAGGTGACTGACCTGCTAGACACCCACAAAAATACAACGACGATTTATAATTTTTTTACGGAATTTTGAATTTCCGGCGGCAGTAAAGAACGTTGTCGTCGAACGTTGTTGCTTACCGGGGGGCTACCGCGTCGAACCACGGTGGACCTAACCTTATCAGAGTTCCTTATCACACACCCACCAGCTCGAGAGTCGAGACTGACGACCAGACCAACAGACCACTGCAGCTTCCGAAATCGAAAACACTCATGACCGACACCCGGGGGTCTGGGGGTATCCCCCAGCGACGCTCGGAGAGCTAGTCTTACTATATAAAACGAAAACCCGTGTGGCGCTCCCTATGCGTTAAATCCGAACCATCGTAAGAGAGAGCCAATGAGAAAATTCAATTTCCCCGGTGGGCGGTCTCCCGGCGGCGGCAGAGCCGTCGCTGCGTTATCACTCCTCCTTATCGTTTTTCACGATTTTTCTCGAAATTCACGATTTTTTTTCAAATTTTTTGTGTTTTACCCCTCCCGGGGGCCTCGGGCGGTCCCGTTCGGACCTTATTCGCGTTCCCCGCTAGATTTACTATTACGAGTACGCCGTACTCTTTTCTCTGCGGGCCCTCCTCGGCGGATATCACGTGCGAACCGAGCGCCGCCGTGGCCCGCGCTTTTTGCCGTTTTTTTTTCGAAAATTCGAGTTTTAGGCGTTTTAGGGGGGATCGACCTCCCCGTTTGGATCTTATTCGCGCTCCCCCCTAAATTTATAGCCGGCGCGAGGCCCTACTTTTTCAAAAACGAGTCCAGGGGAGGTTAAACGTGAGCGGAAACGTGAGTAGGTACCGAGTAGGTATCGCTATATACAGGCATAAATACATGCGTCGCGTCGTTTTTTGCGTAGCCGCCGCTGCGTTATCACTCCTCCTTATCACTTTTCACGATTTTTTTTCAAAATGTTCGACTTTTACTCCCCTCGGGGCCTCGGGCGGTCCCGTTCGGACCTTATTCGCATTCCTCGCTAAATTTACTATTATAAGTCCGCCGTACTTTTTTCTCTGCGGGCCCTCCGCGGCGGATATCACGAGCGAACCGAGCGCCGCCGTGGCCCGCGATTTTTGCCGTTTTTTTTTCGAAAATTCGAGTTTTAGGCATTTTGGGGCTTATCGACCTCCCCGTTTGGATCTTATTCGCGTTCCCCGCTAAATTTATAGCTGGCGCGCTGCCCTACTTTTTCAAAAACGAGTCCCGGGGAGGACCGGCGTCGCTTAAACGAGAGTAGGTACCGTTGGGTATCGAGTAGGTACCGCTATATACAGGCATAAATACGTGCGTCTCGAAGTTCGATTTTTTTCGCAAAGTACGGGTATTATACGTACGAGGGCGGCGGAGCCGGTCGTATGCTCGCCGACGCGGTCGGATCGCTCGCTCAAACGCCCTTTGCCGGCCGTCCAAACGGCGTTCGCTTTTCGCGAGCACGGCGACGCGGCTTAAGAGTCATACATTTGACTCAGATTTTCATCTCAGTAGGTGGCTAGGTCGGTTAGGCGTTAGGATAGGTGACTCGAGGGTTGTGGTTTCGAACCCGCCGCCCGAAAATCGATAATTTGCGGCGGCCGTGTTCAATGGAATTTTTTTTTTCGCGTTTTTTTTTTCGTCACATTAATTATTTTTAACGAAAGTGTTGTGATTTTTTTCAAAACTCGCGTTATTATATTAAATATATCGGTATTTATATATATTATAATTCGTTTAACTATATTTATTTTGCAAAAAAATATAAATATATAATAAATTAATATATTAAATAATAATAATAATATTAGCATTTAATTAATACTTGATTTTATCGTGACCAACGCACCTATATGTTTCTTTTATAAATACAATATAATATAACTAACCTATATGACATATATTGTAGTACCTTCTTGATATATTACGGTTTTTAAGTGATTCCGATTTGGTTAAATATTGTTTAATACGATATTAATAAACTAATAGATCTAAAAGAACTGATTAAACTCTGGCATTTAAGTAGTACGACTCTATTATGACTGCTCTTTTTGCCGTTTTTTTTCGAAAATTCGAGTTTTAGCCCCTTTCGGTCGTATCACCCTCCCCGTCGACGACTTATTCGCGTTCCCCGCTAAATTTATAACCGACGCGTGGCCCTACATTTTCAAAAACGAGTCCCGGCGAGGAGCGGCGTCGCGGAAAAGAGAGTAGGTACCGATTACGTATCGTTATATACAGGCACAAATACATGCGTCTCGAGGTTCGATTTTTTTTTGCAATTCTCGCGTTTTATACGTCCTAGGGCCGCGGAGCCGGTAGTCCGCTTCCCGACGCGGTCGGATCGCCCGCTACGACACTCTTTGACGGCCTTCCAAACGGCGTTCGCCTTTCGCGGCTTAAGAGTCATATATTTGACTCTGGTTTTCATCTCAGTAGGTGGCTAGGTTGGTTAGGCGTTAGGACAGGTGACTCGAGGGTCGTGGTTTCGAACCCGCCGCCCGAAAATCTATAATGTGCGGCGGCCGTGATAAATTTAATTTTTTTTTTCGTCGTTTCGCTATCACATCCGTCTTATCATTTTTAACGTAAATGTTCCGATTTTTTTCAAAATTCGAGTCTTAACGCCTCTACTGACTTCGGACCTCCCCGTTGAAGACTTATTCGCGTTCTCCGTCAAATGATTTAGCAGAGCGGACAGTGTCTTTATTACTATACATGGGCGTGAATATAATATGCGACGAAAAGTACGATTTTTTGATTCAAGAAACTGCGTTATTATATTATATTTTACTGCTTACACGATCTACCCACAGAGTCGGTCTGTAGGTACCTGGTACATGCATATTATAATATATAAATTATAAATATATATTTATCAAGAGTTGATACTCGGTGGCTGGGTTGGTTTGGTTAAATTATATACTTTATAAAATATTATCCCAGCTCGAGTCGACGATGGATGTCACAGAAACAATAATATAAAATAATTATATATTAGGTATTATTAATTTGAGTATACAATAGGTAGGTTTAATCAAATTAATAAATTGATAATTGATGAATAACAATATTTAGATAATTGACAACCACAGCTATTGTTTTTATTATCTACATTTATGAGCAACACACCTATATATTATATATAGTACCGGGAAAGAGTGGCGTCGCGGAAAATAGAGTAGGTACCGTGTAAGCATCGCTATATACGGCAATAAATACATGCGTCGCGTCGTTTTTTTCTGTTTTTTTATAAAATTCGTTTCTTGGCCCGTTTTAGTGGTATTACCCTTCCTGTTTGGATGTTATTGGCGTTCCCCGCTAAATTTATAAGCCGCCCGCTGCAGAGTCGGTCTGTAGGTGTACCAGGTACATGCATATTATAATATATAAATGTATATTTATCAAGAAATGATACACGGTGGCTGGGTTGGTTTAGTTAAATTAAATATACTTTATAAAATATTATCCCAGCTCGAGTCGACGATGGATGTCACAGAAACAATAATATAAAATAATTATATATTAGGTATTATTAATTTGAGTATACAATAGGTAGGTTTAATCAAATTAATAAATAGATAATTGATGAATAACAATATTTAGATTATTGACAATCACCGCTATTGCTGTTATTATCTACAATTATGAGCAACGCACCTAAATCTTTGACATGGGCTCGATTAAATTTTAAATAAATAATATACTATGTAGTAGGTAGGTACTTGATACAGCTATTACAGTTTTCAGGTCAGTAAGATTTGGTTAGATTATAATACTGCTACAGATTATAAATAATACTATATTAATAAACAAAATTGAACTTTATGTATTTATTTAAAGTCTGGCAATTAGATTGTATAATGATATGACTATATACTATTTGATATAACTTATAAAGGTAGGTTTGAATATGAGTATTATATGAAATAAACCATTTGTTATTATAACTATGGTTATTTTATACCTACATGAATAGACAATAGTAATATAACTAACCTACATGTATTTATACTACTTAATATATTACAGTTTTTAGTTGAGTCAAATTATGTATATTAGTAAACAAAAAAATTACTAACTATATAATGTATTTATTTAAATTCTGGCAGTTAAATTGTATAATGATATGACATAATTAGATATTACTCAAAATATAGGTAGGGCTATCATGTATATTTACATGAGTTTCAAATCAATAAAACAAATACATAATTAATAAATGATGAATAACAAATTGATACTATATATTATGTACTTACATATGACTTATGTATTATAACATAGATGTATTATTACTATTATTATACCCATAGATGTATTAAGTGTACAATATAAACTACATTCATACACACTTGCATACACATAACAGATAAGTCATAACACAGTGATGCACCATTATAAATGTGCAATTATAATTACTAAATAATTTAAACTATCATAAATATCATATGACATTAAAAAATTGGTAGGTAGGCACATAATATATTATATACAGTCATACAATATAACAGAAAAATATTATGATAGTAGACCTACTCAGTAAGATAAATGCCACAAAATACAAACTATATGCATTGTATAGTGTATACATTTACACATACCTACGTTTAATAGGACAGTATTTTTCAGGTCAATCAAATTTGCTATTCATCAATAAAATTATATATTTATTAATTTGATTTAATTCTAATTATTAAATAAATATACATGGTAGGTATAACTTTACTATATATGTAAGTAATATCAAATAGTAGAAAATATTATACAAATATTAAATAACTTTACTACCTACAAACTTTACTTAAATATATAAAGATCTTTTTATTTATTAATATAATAATATATATTATATAGAAACTGTAGCAGTATTTGTATGCTACATTAAATTATTAATTACCAAAATAAGAAAATGGCTATTTGATTACCTCAACCAATCAACTCACCTGACAACTTTAATATTATATTGATATGTATGCATTTATTAGTTCATAACAAGGACTGGAACCGTACCGAAATTGACCGGTATTGGACCGAAACCTTTTGAAAATCTTAGGACCGAAACCGGACCGGAACAATTAAATACATTGTTTTAAGAAAAGAAACCGAAACCTATATTTTGATGTAGAGGTTTTTCCGGAAAATCCAATAGATATTTCATCTGTGGTGAAAATAGGTAATAACTAATAACTAATTATTAGTAATAATAAATAATTATAAAGTCGTAGACCTAAATTTTGGCGTAATGACGTCGAGGAAGGTGACTCGGTAGTCGGATTGCTTACGAAATGTTTTGAATTTTTTTTCACATAATTCATACCTTAATTTTGCGTTGTCAGTGACTGTAATGGACGCTGTCCCGGCCGCACGTTGCCTACCCGGATAACATAGATGACTGACCTGCTAGACAACAAAAAATCAGACGGTGGCTATATGATTCGCACGGACGCCCGAAATAATTTGAATTTTCTTCAAGTGATTTATTCTTTAATTTTGCGTTTTCGGTAACAGTAATGAACGTCGTCCGCGATTCGACGCAGTCGGATTGCATACGTGATGACGTGCCCCAGCCGTCGAATATTGTCGGGCTGCCTTCCAGCTTGACTATGACCAAAGTCGAGGAACGTGACTTTATATTATTTTTTATATTAGATTTTCATAATCATGGTAGGTTCTGCGTTATGATTCTATGTGCTGTAACGTCGAGTAAGGCGACCGACCTGGTAGACACCTAAACTAAAGGGCAGCTATAAAACTCGGCCGTCGCACATTGTCATATATCCTAGAAGTTTTACTAAGGCGGACGTCATTCGAGTTGACTGACCTGGTAGAGAGGAAAAAAATCGGGGCAACAATATGTTTTTTTACGGGATTTCGAATTTCCGGGGGCATTCGGCGAACGTTGTCGGCGAACGTTGTTGCTCACACGGGCTACCACGTATAACCACGGTGGTGCAAATCTTATGACACAACGACCGGCTAGACCGACGACCAGATGATAGTTTTACTTAATTATCCGTTTTCGGTGACAGTAATGAACGGTGTCCGCGATTCGACGCAGTCGGATTGCATACGTGATGACGTTCCCCAGCCGTCGAGTATTGTCGGATTGCCTTCCAGGGTGACTACGACCAAAGTCGAGGAAGGTGACTGACCCGCTAGACCCCAAATACTATTACTACGGCGAACGTCATTCGAGGTGACTGACCTGCTAGACACCCACAAAAATACAACGACGATTTATAATTTTTTTACGGAATTTTGAATTTCCGGCGGCAGTAAAGAACGTTGTCGTCGAACGTTGTTGCTTACCGGGGGGGCTACCACGCCAAACCACGGTGGACCTAACCTTATCAGAGTTCCTTATCACACACCGACCAGCTCGAGACTGACGACCAGACCAACAGACCACTGCATCTTCCGAAATCGAAAACACTCATGACCGACACCCGGGGGTCTGGGGGTATCCCCCAGCGACGCTCGGAGAGCTAGTCTTACTATATAAAACGAAAACCCGTGTGGCGCGACACGCGGTCCTTTTTCGCATCGTACTTAAGGGACGGCCAATGGGGAGCCCTCCCGTCGGCGGCGGAGCCGTCGCCGCGTTATCACTCCTCCTTATCGCTTTACGCGATTTTTCTCGAAATTCACGATTTTTTTTTCAAAACTTTCGACTCATACCCCCCTCGGGGCCTCGGTCGGCCCGGTTTGGACCTTATTCGTTTGCTTCGGTAAATTTACAGTCGGCGCGCGGCCCTACTTTTTTCCCGGGGGGCCCAACGCGGCCGATATCGCGTGCGATACGAGCGCCGCCGTCGAGCGCGTTATTTGCCGTTTTTTTCGAAAATTCGATTCTTGGGCGTTTTAGGGCGTATCGACCCGAAATATTTTGAATTTTCTTCACGAAATTTATTCTTTAATTTTGCGTTTTCGGTAACAGTAATGAACGTCGTCCGCAATTCGACGCAGTCGGATCACATACCTGATGACGTGCTCCAGCCATCGAATATTATCGGATTGCCTTCCAGGGTGACTACGACCAAAGTCGAGAAACGTGAATGACCAGCTAGATCCCAAATACTATAACTACGCCGAACGTCATTCGAGGTGACTGACCGGCAAGACACCCACAAAAATACAACGACTATATTATTTTTTATATATTTTACTATAATAGATTTTCATAATCATGTGTAGGTTCTGCGTTATGATTCATGTCCTATGTACAGTAACGTCGAGGAAGGCGACTGACCCGCTTGACACCCAAACAAAAAGGCGGCTATAAAACTCGGCCGTCGCACATTGTCGGATATCCTAGCCGTATTACTAAGGAGGACTTCATTCGAGTTGACTGACCTGCTAGACTGGAAAAAAATCTTTTCAGCTATAAGACTTCTTTAAGCGATTTTGAATTTCCAGCGGCATTTAAGAACGTTGTCGGCGAACATTGTTGCTTACACGGGCTACCACGTCGAACCGCGGTGATCCTAACCCTTATCACACAAGGACCGGCTCGAGAACGACGACCAGATCAGATATTTAGTTAATTTTGCGTTTTCGGTGACAGTAATGAACGGTGTCTGCGATTTGACGCAGTCGGGTCGCATACCTGATGACGTGACCCGCGGCCGTCACACGTTGTCCGCTATTACTACGGCGAACATCATTTCGAAGTGACTGACCTGCTAGACGACCACGAAAATACGACCAACGTCGAGGAGGTGACTGACCGGCTAAACCCCAAAACATATATTCACGTAAATTATATAGCTGATGACACGAACCGGTCGTCACGTTGTCTACCCGGGTGACAACGTCCAACATCGAGTCGGAATGCCTACCTGGATAACATAGATGACCTGCTAGACACCAAAAAAACAAAAAAGGTTGCTATAAGATTTTTATGGAAGCCAGAAATATTTAAAATTTTCTTCACGTAATTTATTCTTTAATTTTGCGTTTTCGTTAACAGTAATGAACGTCGTCCGCGATTTGACGCAGTCGGATAGCATACGTGATGACGAGGCCCAGCCGTCGTTATTGTCGGATTGGCTTTAAGGGTGATTACGACCAAAGTCGAGGAACGTGACTGACCTGCTAGACCCCAAAAAAATCGCAGCGGCTATGTGATATTTGAATTTTTTTACGTGATTAACATAAGTAAAAAATTTTGACAGCTATCCGGTTAACTTATCCACTGGTAACCTAATCCACTATCTAACATCCACCAATATAACATCCTTATCACAAATCCACTATCCTTATCACTAATATCCAAAATCCAATAGATATTTCATCTGTGGTGTAAGTAGGTAATAACTAATTATTAGTAATAATAAATAATTATAAAATCGTAGACCTAAATTTTGGCGTAATGACGTCGAGGAAGGTGACTCGGTAGTCGGTTGCTTACGAAATGTTTTGAATTTTTTTCACATAATTCATAACTTAATTTTGCGTTGTCCGTGACTGTAATGGACGCTGTCCCGGCCGCACGTTGCCTACCCGGATAACATAGATGACTGACCTGCTAGACACCAAAAAATCAGACGGTGGCTATATGATTTGCACGGACGCCCGAAATAATTTGAATTTTCTTCAAGTAATGTATTCTTTAATTTTGCGTTTTCGGTAACAGTAATGAACGTCGTCCGCGATTCGACGCAGTCGGATTGCATACGTGATGACGTGCCCCAGCCGTCGAATATTGTCGGGCTGCCTTCCAGGGTCGAGGAACGTGACTTTATATTATTTTTTATATAAGATTTTAATAATCATGGTAGGTTCTGCGTTATGATTCTATGTGCTGTAACGTCGAGTAAGGCGACTGACCTTTTAGACACCTAAACTAAAGGGCAGCTATATAACTCGGCCGTCGCACATTGTCATGTATCCTAGAAGTATTACTAAGGCGGACGTTAGAGCGGAGCATTAGGTCATCGGCTCTCCCCTGCGTCGTGGCAGGTGATTTCAACGCCAAGTCGAGGCTTTGGGGGAGCCCGATGGAAGATAAGAGAGGTGTCATTCTCGCAGACATGATGTCCGCCTTAGATTTACACGCGTGCAACAGCGGCGACTCCCCCACGTTTGTACGCGGCCAGTCGGAGTCACACATTGATGTTACTCTCGTCTCCAACACTATCAGGGGCAGAGTGGCAGACTGGAAGGTTCTGGACAGCGAGTCACTCAGCCTCCACAAGTACATTAGCTTCACGCTTAAATCAACGCTCCCTCGGCGGCTGGAAATTGACCGGAAGCCATCTGGATGGTCCACCCGGTCACTTAAACCGGAGTTATTGACGGCTTCTTTGGCTCTCACCCACCTGCCACCGCACGACCAGCTCCAATCAGCGGAACTGGAGGCGAGCACTTTAGTGACCTGGATTACGCAGTCGGCGGACAAGTGCTTGAAAAAAACCAGGACCTTCACAGGAAAACAGCCGGTGCACTGGTGGAGCCGCGAAATCGGCCTGATCAGAGGAGAGTGCAATAAAGCGAGGAGAATCCACCAGAGGACACGGAAGAGGCTCGGCGAGGACGGCAGCCGTGCATCACTCGAACGCTGGAAAGAGCTGCGGCGATCTCTGGCGACCGCGATCAAATCCGCCAAGGAGAGGTGCTGGTCCGACTTAATCGCTAAGGTGGACAGCGACGTCTGGGGGAAACCATATAAGATCATAATGAGGAAACTGCGGAGACCCAGGCCCATCCCGGGCATAGAACTACCGGGCAGACTCGGAGCCATAGTGAACGGTCTTTTCCCCGCTACACCGCCGCGTGGCAATGTAAGAATCCCGCCGACCTCCACGGGTCAGGACCTTTTTTGTTCAGCAGCGGATGTTGCCTCAGCTGCGGGATCCCTGCCCAATAATAGGGCCCCTGGGCCCGATGGCATTAGTAACGAGATGATAAAGGTAGCAGTAAACGCGAGCCCGGAGACTTTCGCGCATGCCTACAATAGATGTTTTGTGGAAGGCTGCTTCCCCACAATCTGGAAGATCGGAAGTCTGGTTCTCATACCAAAACCGGGCAAGCCCCTAGACAACCCTGCAGCGTATAGACCAATATGCCTGCTGGATGGTTGCGGCAAGCTCCTGGAGAAGCTGGTTGTTGCAAAGCTGAGGGAGCACCTCGTCGGCGAGAACGAGATTAGTGACAATCAATACGGATTCAGGAGGGGCAGATCCACCATTGACGCCCTAGAGCGGTTAAAATCGCACGTCCGGGCAGCGACATCGGGGCATTACATCCACCACAAGTTGGTCGGCATGCTCACGCTGGATGTGCGAAACGCCTTTAATTCAGCTCCGTGGGAGGCCATCGTCGAGGCAGCCAGGTCGAGGTCACTCCCCCCTGGACTATTGAGAATTCTTGAAGATTATCTGTCAAACCGCGCGGTTTTAGCGTCTACCCCCTCTTACAGGACGAGTTTCGCGCATAATATGTCCTGTGGTGTCCCACAGGGGTCGGTGCTAGGGCCAGACCTCTGGAACTTGCTCTATGACGGTCTACTGAGGACCAGGATGCCGGAGGGAGTTGAGCTACTAGCTTTTGCAGACGACGTGGCAGTCCTGGCCACACACAAGGTCCACTTCGTATTGGAAGAGAAGCTGGAGGAAGCGTACAGGTCAATCGAGCGTTGGATGACGGAGCACGGTCTGCAGCTGGCCGCAGAAAAAACGGAGGCCATTGTTTTTACAAACAAGAGAGTGAGGAACGAGATCAGTGTCAGGTGCGGAGGTTTCACAATCGAGTCCAAACCTAGCATAAAGTACCTGGGCGTGCAGGTCGACAAAAAGTTAAAATTCACGAAGCATGCGGAGTTGGCGGCAGACAGGGCGGCGGAAGCAGCTAAACACCTGGGATATCTGATGCCAAACATGGGAGGGCCAAGAGAGAAGTCTCGCCGCCTTTTGACTAGCGTCACGACCTCTAGAATTTTGTATGCAGCACCTTTCTGGTCAGACACGATGAGTGTGAAAGGCTGGAAGAAGCTGGCCGCCATTCACAGACGCTCGCAGCTAAGGGTGGCCTGCTGTTATAGAACGGTGTCGTACGAAGCAGCGGCGGCGATCTCTGGAATCCCGCCAATCATCCTCCTGGCGAAGGAACGATCTGAGATTTACAGAGGCCGCGACAAGGCTGAGGCGAGAAGGGACCTGATCGCCAAGTGGCAGGTGGAGTGGGACAACGGCGCAAACGGAAACGGGAGGTGGACCCACAGATTGATCGGTGGATTGGACAAGTGGCTGTCCCGAAATTATGGGCAGGTGACGTATCACCTAACTCAGGTGCTGTCTGGTCACGGATGTTTCGGATCTTACCTTCACAGATTCCACCTACTGGATTCCGACGCATGCGCGCAGTGTGGCTACTCTCCCGACGATCCGGAGCATGCGATATTCCAATGCGACGCGTGGGAAAATTGGCGGGTCCAGACGTGTGGCGAACTGGAGGTGGAGGAACTCCGAGCGGACAACCTGATCCAACTTATGACATCAACCCCAGAAAGGTGGAAGCTGATCGTTAGGCTGGTGTCTAGAATCATGGTCACCAGAGAGATTGATGAACGGCGGCGCCAACACCAGCCACGGTGAACCAGAGTGCACCCCGATATCAACTTAATGTAAGCTAGTTAAGACCTCTATATTGTAGTCGGAATGACAAGTTTGAGAGGATAGAGCCTCTCGTTTATTGTATTTCAATGTTAAGGTTGTTTCTAGGGGATTGTCCTAGGATTCAACCTACCGTTTTGTGTACTATATTTTGTATTAAATAAACGATGGTGGCTCTCTGTCTACCCCCGAAGTAATTCCAGCGGAAAGTTCCGGGGGTAGCAGAGGCGCTCAGCCGATAAAAAAAAAAAAAAAAAAAAAAAAAACTAAAGGGCAGCTATATAACTCGGCCGTCGCACATTGTCATGTATCCTAGAAGTATTACTAAGGCGGACGTCATTCGAGTTGACTGACCTGGTAGAGAGGAAAAAAATCGCTGCAACAATATGATTTTTTACGGGATTTCGAATTTCCGGGGGCATTCGGCGAACGTTGTTGCTCACACGGGCTACCACGTGGAACCACGATGGTGCAAATCTCATGACACAACGACCGGCTAGAGACCGATGACCAGATGATATTTATACTTAATTATGCGTTTTCGGTGACAGTTATGAACGGTGTCCGCGATTCGACGCAGTCGGATTAAATACTTGATGACGTGCCCCAGCCGTCGATTATTGTCGAATTGCCTTCAAGGGAGACTACGACCGAAGTCGAGGAACGTGACTGACCTGCTAGACCCCAAATACTATTACTAAGGTGAAGACATGGCTAACCACCCACAAAAATACAACGACTATATTATTTTTTTACGGAATTTTAAAATTCCGGCGGCGTTGTCGAAAAGACTCTGTCAAAGACTTTGTCCGCTACTCGACGACCCGGCCGTCCGGATGGCCTGCCCTAGCTACCAAGTCTAACTGCAGTGGTCCTAGCCTTATCATACATCCTTATCACCATACCTCCTCAGCAACAATACACCGTGTCGGCTGAGACCCACGACCGCACCACGAGACCACCGCTGCCTCCGAAATCGAAAACACTCATGACCCACACCCTGGGGTCTGGGGGTGTCCCCCAGCGACGCTCGGAGAGCTAGCACTATATAAAACGAAAACCCGTGTAGCGAGCCACGCGGTCCTTTTTCGCATCGTACTTAAGGGACGGCCAATGGGGAGCCGTCGCCGCGTTATCACTCCTCATCTCTTTACACGATTTTTCTCGAAATTCACGATTGTTTTTCAAAACTTTCGACTCATACCCCCCTCGGGGCCTCGGTCGGCCCCGTTTGGACCTTATTCGTTTTCCTCGGTAAATTTACAGTCGGCGCGCGGCCCTACTTTTTTCCCGGTGGTCCCAACGCGGCCCGATACGAGCGCCGCCGTCGAGCGCGTTTTTTGCCGTTTTTTTTCGAAAATTCGAGTCTTGGGCGTTTTAGGGCGTATCGACCGCCCCGTTTGGATCTTATTCGCTTTCCCCACTAAATTTATAGCCGGCGCGCGTCCCTACTTTTTCAAAAACGAGTCCCGGGGAGGAGTGGCGTCGCTTAAACGAGAGTAGGTACCGATGGGGTATCGAGTAGGTACCGCTATATACAGGCATAAATACATGCGTCTCGAGGTTCGATTTTTTTTGGGAATCTCGCGTTTTGAACGTCCGAGGGCCGCGGACACGGTCGTCCGCTCGCCAACGCGGTCGGATCGCCCGATCAAACGCCCTTCGACGGCCGTCCAAACGGCGTTCGCCTTTCGCGGGGACGGCGACGCGGCTTAAGAGTCATAGATTTGACTCAGATTTTCATCTCGGTGGGTGGCTAGGTAGGTTAGCCGCTAGGACATTTGACTCGATGGTCGTGGTTTCGATCCCGGCCGCCGGGATTATCGATAATTTGCGGCGGCCGTGATAAACCGGATTTTTTTTTTGCATTTTTTTTTCTTCACATTTCAATTTTTTTTCAAAATTTGACTTATTATATTATATATATCGGGATTTATATATATTATTATTCGTTTGATGATATTTTTGGGCATAAAATATTGATATATTAAATAATAATAATAATTAACATTTAATTAATACTTGATTTTACCGTGACCAACCTACAATATAATTATAATATAACTAACCTACGTGTAGTAGGTACCTACTTGATATATTACAGTTTTTAGGTGATTCCTATTTGGTTAAATAGGTACTGCTACAGATTATAAATACTGTTTGATTCAATATAAATAAGCTATATTTAAAAATCGTACGACTATATGACTGCTCCATTTGCCGTTTTTTTTCGAAAATTCGATTTCAGCCCCTTTCGGTCGTATCACCCTCCCCGTCGACGACTTATTCGCGTTCCCGCTAAATTTATAGCCGGCGCGCAGCCCTACTTTTCTTAGACGAGTCCCGGGGAGGAGCGTCGTCGCTTAAAGCCGACGGCCTATAGCGCCGCCGTCGAGTAGGTACCGCTATATACAGGCATTAATACATGCGTCTCGAGGTTCGATTTTTTTTCGCGAATCTTGCGTTTTGAACGTCCGATGGCCGTGGAGCTGGTCGTCTGCTACGAAGCCCTTTGACTGACGTCCAAACGGCGTTCGCCTTTCCCGTGGACGACGAGACGGCTTAAGTGTCATAGATTAGACTCCAGTCTACATCTCAGTAGGTGGCTAGGTAGGTTAGGCGTTAGGTTAGGAAACTCGTAGGTCGTGCATTCGATCCCGGGCCCCAGGATTATCGACAATTTGCGGCGGCCGTTTTAAAATCGGAATCTTTTTTCTCGAGTTTTTTTTTTTCCGTCGTTTCGCCATCACTTCAGTCTTAACATATTTAACGAAAATGTTCAGATTTTTTTCAAAATTCGAGTTTTACCGCCTCTACGGACCTCCCCGTTGAAGACTTATTCGACTTCCCCGTCAAATGATTTAGCAGAGCGGACAGTGTCTTTATTACTTTACACGGGCGTGAATATTTGCGTCGAAGAGTTCGATGTCTTTTTTTTTCAAAAATTCGAGTTTTAGCCCCTCTCG
This sequence comes from Macrosiphum euphorbiae, assembly GCA_949089665.1. Classification (NCBI taxonomy): domain Eukaryota; kingdom Metazoa; phylum Arthropoda; class Insecta; order Hemiptera; family Aphididae; genus Macrosiphum; species Macrosiphum euphorbiae. Next base: position 134,102 of record CARXXK010001128.1, read on the forward strand.
GTCGTATTACCCTCCCCGTTTGAGTCTTATTCGCGTTTCCCGCTAAATTTATTGGCGGCGCGCGGTCTTACTTTTTTACAGACGAGTCCCGGGGAGGAACGGCGTCGCGGAAACGAGAGTAGGTACCGTGTAGGTATCCCTATATATAGGCTAATAAATACATGCGTCGCGTCGTTTTTTGTCTAAAATCCGAGTCTTGGCCAGTTTTAGTGGTATTACCCTCCCTTATTCGCCTTCCCCGCTACACATCGAGTCCCGGGGCGGAGTGGGGTCGCTGAAACGAGACGGCCAAAATTGCCGCCATCGAGTAAGTATTACTATAATATACAGGCATAAATTCATGCGTCGGAAGGTTCGATTTTTTTTCGTGAAGATCGCGTTTTTGCTGTCCGACGCGGTAGGATCGCCGGCTACGAGGCCCTTTGATGGACGTCAAAACATGAAATATATAATATATACTATGTAGTAGGTACTGCTGCAAATTCTATATAACCCGAATCAATTAACAAGCCTGGCAATAATTAAATTGCATAATGATAGGACTATATATATATGAGTATTTTGTATTATTTTAACATGGCCTGGATTATATTGGAATACATACGAAAATGTATGCGTGTCGGACGGCCAATAATCACGATAATATCAACGATACCTACACGCAATGCTTACAGTATGACCATTATTCATTGATACGGGTTGGTCGTCGGAGTGTTGTCGACGTGCGGGGGACAACTTTTGCGACGCGAAACGCGCCCGTGTGTCTAACGTCATCTTGTGACGAACGCTCATGCAACACACAACCCAAGCGCACAGAAAAACATAATATAAAAGCTTATACCTATAATATATTAGCTTTTATTGGCGTATTGTGTTCTGCGTTGGGCGCTTTTCAAAACCGGTGAGTACAATTTTGAAATACATAATAATAATTTATCGTATAACGTTTGTATAGCCCGCGCGTACCTACTGGCTTATTCATGACATTGTACGTATTTCATTCGATGCGTTTCCGTATACGCGATATTGTTTATTACTATATACACGCCATTTCCGCCTTTACGCGTTTCGTATTCGATATTAATACGACATTTGGATTTCCGCTTGCCGTGTTCATAATATCCGGACATAGACTTAAACGCCCACGTGCTCAAAAATCTTTAAGCCACGCTTTTTGCAGTTACGACTTACGAGACCATATGTATAAATAGTAATATATATAGTATGTTAATTTTGTTTAGTTCATACTCGAACTCGATACTGTATGTACACGTAATAATATTTTATACCTACCGTGTAAGAATAATACAATTTACTGCATTTCTAAAAATAAATACATAACACCGGATTATTCACTGATAACATAGGTACTGATAAGACAATTCCATTACACGAACACGGAGTTTTACTTATAATATTATTATTATAATACAGTGAAACCTCTCTTAACGGACACCTCTAATTAGCGGACACCTCTCAATAACGGAAAAAATTTCCGATCCCGGCATAGTCCCGTTGAAAATAATAGATAATGCTCCTCTAAATAGCGGACACCTCTGAATAACGGACGCGGACAGGTTAGGTAGTCCGAAGTGTTTAAATATATCTAAATAACGGACAGCTGTCCAAGAAATACAAACTTATTGTGTAGGTACAATATGTACCGATATTTTACCGATAAAGACATTTATCTAAATCGTAATTTAATGAATACGATAAGGTATGAAAAATTACAAAATTAAATAAGAACCTATACGAACGATAGTGATGTTATGACTTAGGTACTGATATCAATAGCATTGTCCGTTAGTATCGTATTCACCATGGCTCCCGTACGGTCGCGTTTGACGTTGAAAAATAAAATCGACATAATAAAATGTTATGATGCAAAAAAACAAAGTGTTCGTGAATTAGCGACTCAATTTAAAGTTGGTAAAACTCAAATTGGAACCATACTCAAGTCCCGGGTAGATCTATTGCGTAAATGGTGTAATGAAAACGTGAATGGAGAGACAAAAAAGAATTTTATTGAAGGTAAGGGCTTTGAAATAGACCATGTGTGTTATGAATGGTTCTGCCGCGTCCGTGCTAAAAATTTGCCTATCTCTGGTCCTCTCATACAGCAAAAAGCTATAGAAATTGCTAAAACTTTGGGTAGAACTAATTTTAAAGCGTCTAATGGATGGCTCGAAAAATTTCGCAAACGTCACAATATTGCTTATAAAGCTATCTGTGGAGAAAGTAGTTCCGTTGACCATGATATTGTGGACGACTGGAATAATAAATTAATCGAAATATGTGAAGGATTTGTTCCAAAAAATATTTTTAATTTAGATGAAACTGGCTTATTTTTTCGTGCTTTACCCAATAAAACAATGTGTCTCAAAGGTGAGAACTGCAGTGGTGGAAAAATAAGTAAAGAACGAATTACAGTTATGTTGTGTGTTAATATGGAAGACGATTTTGAAACACCTTTGGTGATTGGAAAGGCGTTAAAACCCCGGTGTTTTAAGAACATAATCGTCAACGATCTTGGAGTAACGTGGAAGGCTAATCGTAAAGCTTGGATGACACAAGAATTAATGAAAGAATGGTTATCGAATTTCGATAGAAAAATGCAAGGCCGGAAGGTTATCCTTTTTCTTGATAATGCGACTAGTCATCCTCATTTGAATTTACAGAATGTGAAATTCGCATTCTTTCCACCAAATGTAACTTCAACTTGCCAACCTCTTGACCTAGGCATGATAAAAAATTTCAAAACTCATTACCGCATAAATCTTTTAAAATACGTTATTTCGTCTAAAGATAACGAAAATATAAAAAAACCAAATGTGACAGTTCTTGAGGCAGTTATGTGGACTACAGCAGCTTTAAAAAAAATAAACAAGGAAACGGTCACTAAATGTTTCATAAAAGCCGGGTTTCCGGGGTCAGATAATATTGGTAAATTAACACAAGTAGAGGATCTGAGTAATGAGTTAACGAAACAAGTTTCAACAATATATCCAACAAATGCACAGGACTATTCGTCAATAGATGAATGCTTACAAACCGAAGACTTATCATTGAACATTGAAGACATAATCAATGATGGCATGAGTGAGGATGAAAGTCATGACGTGGAACAAGAAGAAGATAGTACAGACGGTGTAGACGAAGAAAAAATAACACTCAGAGAAGCATTACAGTTAGCGAATAAACTGAAGACGTTTTGTGTCAATAAGAGTGATGCAATTTCATTGTCACTAGTTAATCAACTCCAGTCTAATTTTGAGGCAATTGCAATACAAGAAAATAAACAAACTAAAATTTCAGATTTTTTTTTTCAATAAGTAATTTTGTATAACATATTTTATTACGTCTAATTATAATAAATTATGTAATGATTAGGGCTCGGATTTCAATGCATTTGCATCTTTTTTTGGGGATATCTTACGGGATGCTTTCCAAGCTACAAATATGTTTCAAATACTTCGCAATCCAACCATAATAATTTTTTGGGGCATTTTTTTGTTTTTTTGCATTTTTAGAGGATTTCATCATTTTTAGAGCATTTTTTGACGGTTTAAATGCATTTTTTAATTTTTTAGGACATTTTTGACGTATTTGTCGTATTATGACTAAAAAAATTGACCTCATTGAAATATAAGTTCTAGGTACATAGTAATATAGGACTACGTAATAAAAATTATTTTCATTTTGAACTGTAACGTGGTCGGGGATAGCCCGTTAAATATAAGATATTCAGGGAAGAAATTAATTCTTTTGAATATATTTTTACCGTAGCTCGGGAGCACGAATGGTATTAGGATCTTAATATTACAAATAAATAACGATTGATCTAAATTATTATTAATATAAACAAATTATTTATTATAACTTACAATTTACGAACAAAGTTACCAAAAATGTAGGATTGTACGGAGTTCAGGTGCACGTGATGGACTCGCGGAGAACTGGTATTCTCTTACATAGGGATATTGGCCGGAGCCTTACAATCATAAAATATATATGTGTCACCTAAACCGGAGGGGCTTAATATATTATTACAGTCAGCGCATAATATGCCTAATGTGCATATTATGATGCTTATAAAATAAACGTAATGATGTAACATACGTTACATTACCCCCCTCCCTTTTTTTTGAACATTTTAAATATACCTACTATATTTAAAAAAAAAATAACAATATAAATCATGTTTCATTTAAACAATACATCCCTTTTTTTTTTTTTAATTTAAAAAAATATATCATTAAGGTTAGTTTTATTTAAATTGATTGAAATTGTACCTGATTTTGAAGATTTACCACTGTTTTGGTGTGAATACGTGATAAATGATATTTACATTATATATGTATACATACACTGCATGTCTGCATTAATTATACATATAATATGCATATGATATATTATATCTTTATGTTTAGTTATTAAATTTAGTTCTGTTTTGCTCGGGAATATCAATGTGATAACACTCATGATAATAATATATTAATTGCATTTTTGAGTGGCGAGAGCACTATATCAATTTTTTCTTGATTCATTAGTTTTTGACGATCATCGTATATGTATATAATGAAAATCAAATCTACGTAAAATGTTGCAAGTGTCAATGATGTGGTCGTGTCATTGTAAAATTTCAACCAGTTTTTTACTACCATTTTTATTTTTTATAATAATATTTTTTATGTGAACCCTTTTTCTACATTTGTATATATACGCCTAACGCATGTTTTCACACGCTCTTTTTTTTTTTTTTTTTTACATAATATACCTATGCCTTATAATAAATTTACAATATAAATCCACATCATACTCATGTACGATATTAGTGTTCTGAAATTATTCTTCACCCGTTCCGTCGTTTGGATGTCATCGGTCCCTCAAGGCCTCAACCAGTACTGAAACAGGGAGGTCTGTTATCGTGGTCTGTCCTTGGATAGGTGCACGCTGTACCGCTATAACCTCGGCGTCGTAAACGGTCTTGATTGAACCACGATAATATGTCTTGGATTCGAGGTTTATGGTTCGGTTATAGTCGCCTAAATTTGTAAACTTTCTCACTCTATTTTTTGCTTACACTTTTTTTTGTGGTTGTTAGGGTCAAATAAAAAAAAATTAATTTATCCTTATGCTAAAAAATAAAAGTACATAAATGATTATTTAATAATATTACTCTTATTGCACTATTCTATCTCGACACCTTGTTCTTAAATTTATTAATTAATTACTATGCATGGAGGTAAAGTGATATCGTAAGATTTTTTACGCACTGAAAATCGTTAGAATGCTATAAGGGTAACAAAATTTGATAATATGCTAGAAAAAATTAAAACTGTTGTAATTGTGCTTACTGTACATAACTTAATTGAGGTATGATATTCTTATTGTATTTCCTTTTAGTATCTATTTTATTTTGATGATTTTTGATTTACTGAGCTACGATTTTATTAGTACTTTGTAGACTATTTCGAATATTGCAATTCAACATTTGCTTGTGTTTACCTTATTAATTTTACGTGTCTCATTTAAAAAATGTATATACATGGTATTCTTAATATATATTTACTAAGTAAAAATTCAAATTCACATTTTTATGTGTTATAATAAAAACATTTTGTATGTTTTCATTAGGCAAGCATATTCGATAATAATTTTATTTCTTTTCCCACATTTATTATACGTTATATTTATTATATACAATATACATTTTATACTATAATTACAATTATTCTAATGTATTATTTAGCGTTCTTTATATTTTTTTAACTGACTAACATGTTTGTATTCGTTTACTAACTGTCCATTTTTAATTATTTCTACTACATAAGTTACATCCGATACTTGCTTCATTATTTTAAACGGGCCGTTGTACCTGTAAGCAAATTTAGATTTTCTATTTTCGTCTTTAATCAGTACTTTTTCGTTTAATTTAAATTTTACCTGTACCTTATTTGAGTCATAATGTTTTTTATTTTTTAAATATCTGTCCGCTAATAATTTTGGGAGTTCGTCTCGAATATTTTTTAATTTTTCTAATTCCAGTAAAATTTCGGGGGATGTTTCTGTACTTATAAAGTTGTGATCAAATATGGATTTTGGATTATATCCGTGTAATAGGTAAAACGGTGTGTTTTTCGTTGTATCATTAATTGCTGTGTACTGTTTACTGCTTATACGCAAATAGTACATATTTAAGTATAGACTCCATTTTTTTGGTTGTTCCTGTACAAAGTGGCTAATCATATCTATCAAAGTCCCGTTGAACTTTTCTGTGTGGCCTTGGCTCTGGGGACGGTATGCATTTGAATATGTGTTATTTATATTTAGCGCTTTTAGTAAGTCTTTCACCAATTTATTTGCAAAATGTAAGCCTCGGTCAGAGTGTATTTCGCCTATTGCTCCGAATTGTAAAATTATATCTATTAAATATGCTACTGTCGACCTTGCGTCAGCGTTTTCGTATGATTTTGCTATAGCGTATTTTGTAGTTGCGCAAGTTCCTACCAAAATATATGAGTTGCCATTGCTTGGGGGATTAATTGGCAAAATATAATCTATTGTAAATCGTTGAAATGGTATACCAATAATTTTTGGTGATATTAGCATTTGACCATAGGTCGCTTTTTTATCCGATTTCCTTTTTTGACAACTAATGCATGATGTTACATATTTGCGTACGTCTTTATATATAGTGGGCCAAAAATATCGTTGAATAATTTTATTGTATGTCTTGTCAATGCCTAAGTATCCTGATAAGGGGTGATCATGGAAATCGTTTAAAATTTCATTTTTACGGTTGTCTGGTAATGCTATTAAATGTATAGATTGCTCCTTAGCTAAATGTTTATACATGAGTATTTGGTTTTCATTTATAAAATAATTTTTTGATTTTCTTATCCATATATGGGCTGAAAGTTCTGGGTTCTGTATTGCTTTAATAATATTTGCATATGTATCATCACGTAATTGTTCCAGGTGTATATTAATAGTTTTTACTGTGCAAATTGTCAGTTCATTATCCTTTTGTATTTCTTGTTCTATAGTGGGTGGTTCAAACACTGGATTTCGGGACATAGCATCGCATACTTGATTTAAGAGTCCTTTTCTATATTTAATTGTTATGTCGTAGTCTATAATTTTACTTTTTAGTCTCTGAATTCTTGTTGATAGTGATTTAATATCGTCTAAATATTTTAACGGAGCATGGTCTGTCCATATCTCTATGTGTGTGCCGTATACATATGGTCTAAAGGTTTCGAGCGCATATACTATTGCTAATAATTCTAGTTCAATTGCACTATATTTCTACTCAGTAGCAGTGACACGTCGAGAAATGTATGATACGGGATGTAATAATTCGTCACCTTCGTCCTTTTGTAATAAAACACTTGCAATTCCTATTTTACTCGCATCGGTCCATACGACTATTGGTAGGTTTGGGCTGAAATGTTTTAACGTTATAAGCGCTATATAAGGTATATAAGCGCGTTATAAGGTTATAGGCGCTACAATTTCAGCGTATCTTGGTATGAACTTTCTAAAAAAATTACATAAACCTAAAAAACTTCTTGTTTGTTTTATATTTTCTGGAATAGGAAATTTATTTATCGCTGCCAATCCCTCCTCATTTGGCTTGACTCCATATTGATTAACGATTTGCCCTAGTATTTTCAACTCAAAATATCCAAATTTACATTTTTTTGGTTTCAATTTAAACCCTGTTTTTCTAATTCGTTCTAATAGTTTTTCTAAAATTATAAGTAGCTCTTCAAATGTTTTTGCATAATTTACGATATCGTCTACATAATTAATGGTGCCCAAATAAAGTAGTCCAGAGAGAGCAGTAGCCACAGCTTTAGAAAACTGTCTTGGAGAGTTTTTATATCCAAATGGAAATCTTGTCCACTCATATAATCGAAATGGGGTGATAAATGCTAATTTATATCGGTCTGTTTTACCCAGTAGAATGTTCAGAAATCCCTGCTGCATATCCATTATGTTGAAATATTTCGACCCTTCTAGACAATCGAATATTGTTTGTATATTTGTGATTGGGAAATTCTGATGAGGTACTTGTTTGTTTATTTGTCTATAGTCGATTACTAATCTTTTTGTCTTATCCGCCTTATTAACTAAAAATGCTGGGCTAGCATATGCTGAATTAGATGGTATAATTAAACCTGCTTTTAAAAGTTCGTTGACTTGTCTTTGTAACTCATTTTGTTCGCATAATGCCAATCTATATGGTGGTAAATTTACTGGGTCATCAGTTAATGTGGGTATTGGTATATCTCCAATATCAATGGATCCTAGGTCCATGTCATGTTGCGCGAAACAATCCGCGAATCTTATCAATATATTTTTTAGTTTTACTTGTTGATTTGTTTCCAATTCAGGGTTAATATCAAATTCAATTTTTTTACTATCTATTAAATTTGTTATTTATTTATTTATTTATTTATTTTACAATACGGGACGAACCCTATAATACATGAAAATAGTAGTATAATAATAATAGAAATAATAGTTTGATTATGGAAACGAGGCTCGATTTAGAGTGAGAATGAAGGGTCAGTGTTGGCAATGCGCATAAGACGGATGATCGGTGAGTTAAGATAGTAGTTTGAGGAAGAGAAAGGAATATTAAATGGAACAGATGATCGTGTACGACGGGAGGGAACATTAAATGAGACACGGGATAGTGATTCAGGACTGTCTATTTTAGAGGAAAGAAGATTAGAAAGAAATGTTAAGTTGGCTGAATGGCGACGATCGGCGAGACTTTCTAAAGAAAAAATTCGTTGGATTGGCGTGTAATCGTGAGGTGGGCAGAATATGTTTAATTTGAAAGCAGCATGACGGAGGAATTTTCTTTGTGAAATGTTATGTGAATGTTATGTTACATATTGTTTTATTGTTTTCGTTATTTTTTACGAGTGTGTTTTGTAATATTGTCTGAGGTAATATTGTGTCAGCAAAATGTTCATTCATGTTTTCAAATTCTTGTTCTACATAATGTGTTAACTCATCAAATCCGTTTTGTGTAATATCCACTCCGTCGTATTTTATATTTATTGTTGATGAATCACTTTTTTCCGGAGTTGTTGCTATTGACTTGCATTCTATTTTATGTTCGGGCTCTAATTCATAAATTCTTATTGTAATATCTGTATTTTGAAACGTGAATTTAATCATTTTTGAAATTAAGTCCCATTCTTTTTTATCTAACCCCGAACAAACCTTGGGTAATCCCAAATTATGTATTGACTGATTTATGCAAAACTGTTTTAAATTTTGTAGTGTGTTAAAAATGTCTTCATAGGTGGGTTTATCATTATATGCGTCTTTTGTTATTAAATATAAAATCCATTGTTTATTTTTCTTTAAAAATGCTATTTCTTTAAGTTTTTTATTCTGTGCTTTTAATACGTCTACATCTTCGAATCTTTCTTTAAATTGTTGTGCAATCCCTGCCTCCATTTTGAAGTCTTTACTGACACAATGTGCAATGGCATCATTTATTTGTTCAGTGAATATATTACCTATAATGTCATGGTATCTACATTTGGTTCTATACGTTTCTGAATTTTGTAATAGAAATTGTTGAAAATTATTTTTTTGCTTATTTTGTGTAATATTGTTTGTGTAATATTGTTTGTGTCTTGTAAGGTATTTCTTGGTTTGTCTTCCTGCTCTATTTTTAATTTTACTTCAGTTCCTTTATAATTAAACGTTACTAAATTATTTTTTAAATCTAAAATTGTGTTAATTTTTTTCATTATGTCCAATCCTATTATTACTGGTGTACATAGATAGTCAACTATTATTATTTTATGATTTATTACTATCGTTCCTATTTTTATCTGAGCCACAGTTGTTCCTAGAATGTTTAGTTTAGAATTGTTCGCCGTCTCAAGGTAGAGTTCGCTTTCGGAAGTTAATTTATTACATTTAATAGTATTTTTGTTTATAACAGTTACGCTCGCCCCTGTATCTAATAATAACGTAGTAGTTTGGTCATTTATTTTTCCTTGTATTTCTATTTTGATTTTTTCTTTTTATTATCATAATAAGTATAAATGGTATTATTTGTATTTGTATTTTTGACGATATTTAAAGGTATCTTACTGGTAATGTATTGGTGTTCCTGTGCAGACCCAGTTATCTGCGGAACTATTAGTTTTTTTGTACAAAGGTATTACAGTTTCTCTTTATGTGTCCCGGAATTCCACACAGATAACATATCGGTGGCCCTTGTTGATTTAAATAATTATAATTAGTATGGGGAATTGTTGCCTGATTACTTTGTGTAGGGCGTAGTGTGTTCTCTAATTGGTTATTATTTTTATTATTATAATTATAATTTTGATAAAAGTTTGGTCTAGGAAACTGGGTGTTTGTCATCTGGTTATTATGTGTGAGATAGTTGTAATTTGGATAAAAGTTTGGTCTTGGATTATTTTGATAATATTGATTTTGAATATTAAATATAGGTGGTTGGTAGTGTTGATTTCTATTATAAAAGTTGAATCCATTGTTATAGCTAGTTTGCTCTTCGTTCTGATAATTGTTGATACTATTGGGAATGTTATTTTGGGTTTGTCCAACTTTAATTTGACTTATATGATTTTTTAAAACCTCCATTTCTCTAGTCAATTTCTCTACTTCTCCATTTACCTTGTCCTCCGTTCTCAATAGATTTGTTACTTCTAGTTTCTCTAGAGTTTTTTTGATGCTTGCGATCGATGTATTATCTGCTAACCTTATTAACTGAAAGGTTTCTTTGGGTACTCCTTTTAGAATGTGTTCACATATTTCTTCTTCGGTCATATTCTTGTTTATTTTATAACATATGCCTACTATTTTAATTATGAATTCTTTATATGTTTCTCCTTTTGCTAGTTTCTGATTTTCCAATTTTGCCCTTAGTAAGTGTTTATTTCCTACTAATGTAAATTCTGTTATTAATTCACTTTTGACTTCGTTCCATGTTATATTTCCGTTTTTTGATTTTAGTTGTTCAAAAAAATCTTCTGCTGAGTCCTTAAGATATAGTTGTAGAATAATTACTTTGTGATCGTCGTTCCATTCGTTCACGACAGCTATAAGTTCAAATTTTTTTATAAATTTATCAATATCCTCGTTTTCTTTTCCTGAGAAAATATCGGGTTTATGGTTAAACGCCATTTTTATACTTTGTTTATTTTTTAAAGATTTTTTTGAATTTTTTTCAATAATATTCTTAGTGTTGATCTGTTCACCCGAAGTATTATTGTGGGTTTCTATCTTAAAATGTATAGGATCTGCTGTTAATATATTTTTTTTAATATCAATATTTTCTGGTTCAGTTTTTTTTTTATTAGAATCGTCTTCAACAACAGTTACGTTCAATAAATTTTGATCACTATTTTGTAAATTGTCCTCTGTAAAAGTTAATTCTGTTTCGTTTAAGCTATTCTCAGCGTCGTCTTCGTCGTTCCTAAAACTTTTTAATGCTGATTTTGCAAGATTTCTTAATTCATTAATTGTCGATGAAATGTCACTATGTATATTACAAAATTCTAAGAAACCCACTATTTCCGATTTATTTAATAAATTTATCCACGCAACTGTTCGCTGGGAAATTATAAATTCAAATTTCTTTTGTGCTGGTAATTGGTTAAAATCTTCCTTTTCTAAAGTCTCAACTACGTATAGAGAGCACAGTGTAAATTTTTGAACAAGTTTTGCTGACAGAGGTATCTTTCCAAACCTGGAATTTGAAAAATAGTTACCTAAATCGACTTCTTCGATTTGCCGTAATAAATTTATTAGATTAATTTCGTTTATTTCGGAATTAAAAGTTTCATTCAGATATAATATATTTGTTCTATCCACTTTTGTTATTTGGTTGTTCACGTTACGTTTTATGTAAAACTTGTTGTCCATTAAATACTTTTATTTATCGCAACATTGCTTAATATGTTCACTTACAATAAAATAATTCTCTTATAATTTCTCTATTATGTACTAATATGTAATTTACTCCTATTCTTAAAACTTAAAATCTCGTAACCATCCAAACAAAAAATTCAATTAGGTACTTAATTTTTATTTTTACTATATAATTTCTCTGATAACAAAATTCCTATATGTAATTTACTCCTATTCTTAAAACTTAAAATCTCGTAACTATCCAAATAAAATTCAATTACTTAATTTTTATTTTTACTATATAATTTCTCTGATAACATAACCCCTATATGTAATTTACTCCTATTCTTAAAACTTAAAATCTCGTAACTATCCAAATAAAATTCAACTACCTAATTTTTATTTTTACTATATAATTTCTCTGATAACATAACCCCTATATGTAATTTACTCCTATTCTTAGAACACAAAATCTCGTAAATATCCAAAAAAAAAAATTAAATGAAAATTAAAATTATAAGGTACCTATACATAAATTTTCTAATCCCGTAATTCTTTCAATTCTTTTACTCTTATTCTTAATACTTAATATATATCATGTATATCATTAATCTTAAATAATAAAAAAAAATCTCAATTATTCTTAACACGGCTACACTTTAATTTTATTATTTTCCTACGCTTCAATTAACCAAACTTAATAACTAATAACAAAATAAAAATCTAAACCAATCGTAAATATCTGTAACTTCAACTACTTAAGAGCTTCGGCGCCTCCACCAATATGTAACGTGGTCGGGGATGGCCCGTTAAATATAAGATATTCAGGGAAGAAATTAATTCTTTTGAATATATTTTTACCGTAGCTCGGGAGCACGAATGGTATTAGGATCTTAATATTACAAATAAATAACGATTGATCTAAATTATTATTAATATAAACAAATTATTTATTATAACTTACAATTTACGAACAAAGTTACCAAAAATGTAGGATTGTACGGAGTTCAGGTGCACGTGATGGACTCGCGGAGAACTGGTATTCTCTTACATAGGGATATTGGCCGGAGCCTTACAATCATAAAATATATATGTGTCACCTAAACCGGAGGGGCTTAATATATTATTACAGTCAGCGCATAATATGCCTAATGTGCATATTATGATGCTTATAAAATAAACGTAATGATGTAACATACGTTACAGAACTATTTGAACTAATTTAACATCAGGTTTTCCGGTTTTTACAATCTTTATGTCACACCATCCAATTAGCCGATATTATCGGATTATTTTCTTATCGAGCGATAATATTATATCGGTGGTGCGTGTGGCCGATTGTCGGACGCTTTCAGTCGTGTTGCGTATTACGTCGAAGGTACTTACTTTGTTCCTCATTTTTTAATAATAATTAAATTTGAATTTATTTAATAAATAATGCATTTTTTGAAACGTCATTTTTTGATATTTTTAGGGCATTTTTTAGAGTTTTTAGGTCATAAATGCATTTTTTTAAGGGCACTTTTTTGATATTTTTAGGGCATTTAAATCCGAGCATTAGTAATGATAAATAAATGTTTAAAAAGTCAATAAAATTTTATTACGTCTAATTATAATAAATTATGTAATGATAAATAAATGTTTAAAAAGTCAATAAAATTTTATTACGTCTAATTATAATAAATTATGTAATGATAAATAAATGTTTAAAAAGTCAATAAAATTTAAATTTTCAGACATAAATACATACATATTATTTTATCAATTTTTCCCAATAGCGGATACCTCTCAATAGCGGACAATTTGGTCGGTCCCGTGAGTGTCCGCTATTCAGAGGTTTTACTGTAATATATAAAATGTTTGGCCGTTACCTTTTCAAAATGTTATTCTATATCTTTTTAGGCAAATATAACGAAGGTCAAGCATTGTGCGATTTGTGGCAACGTGGATGGCGTCGATGGCGTTTCAGTGCATGGGTAAGTGCATTTACATAATATATACGATTACTTTTGAGATTAAAATACATAATAATTCATAATACAATAATTATTGTATTAGTTTTCCAGCGAATGTCTTTCAGAAGCGTCAGTGGGTGATGTTCGCCGAGAACAATGGTGTCAATCCTCTACGGATATCGAATAACTCCAAGCTTTGTTCAAGGCATTTCATTCCTGGTCGTGATTACGCAGGGGCGGTATTTCGCCATCGACTCATTGCTGGAGCAGTGCCATCAGTAGTGAGTACAGTGCCGTAAAAATCATAGGTGCAGGCGGTGCACAGCACTGGGGCCCCCAGGGTCAAAGGGCCCTTGGGGCCTTGGTCGGATAGATGTAAATTTTTTTTTTAAATTTAATTCATAATAATTGTATTATTATCTTGTATTTAATTTCATAAAAGGCAATGTAAAAACTAATAGCCTGGTCCGTTACTAGGAATTGTTAATCAAAATATTGGGAAATTTACTAAGCCAAGAGTAACATAAATAGATTTGTTGATTATTATACGTGATATCGCGATACCGCTACTAACACACACACTAACAAATTGTTTGTACTATCTTAAATCGTGCTGGAGACGCTACGTGGGGTCGGCTTGTTTACCATTCCCTTTCATATACCATATACGTATAGGCTAAAAATAAAATGCAAAACAGTGATTAATCGGTTAATGCCGAAAACCATAGGCGTAATTCGGGGGTGGCAAGGGGTGGCAGTTGCCACCCCAGAATTCTCAAACCCAGTATTTTGTCACCCCAGAATTTTGAAGTAAAAGTCTCAATAAATTACAAATACCTAATTGAAAAATACCCTGTAAATGAAATATAGTATAATTCTCATCGATAGTAAAAATAATAATTAAATATTTTAAAGAAATATATTTTTAGAATAATTGTAGGTATCTATCATGACAAAATATACATGTTCATATATACAAAAATTATAGTCATTATTAGGATCGCGATAACGATACCACACGTCGCGCTACGGTACTAGTTTCCTGGGAAGTTATCGGTTCTTTATTAGATAATTTTGATACCACTCTTACAACTCTACGAGAAATTTCTGATACGGATCCTGACAGTGGTGGGCAAGCCAATGCTTTGTTGAAAAATCTGGAAGAATTCAACTTCGTATTTGACCTGCTATTACTGAAGAGAGTTCTAGCACAATGTGACATACTATCAAAAACTCTTCAGTCAAGCAGTGTTACCTACGAAATTGTGAAATCTGTAAGAAACAGCACACTTGAAGTATTGAAATCCTTTAGAACAGATGAGTTTTTCTCAAAGTTGTTCAATCACTCTACAGAAATCGCTGACAAGTGCGGATTTAGAGCTGCTCAGCTACGAAGACAGGGAAAAATCCCCTCGAGAATTGGGGGAGGGAGTAAAGCCCCATTTGAATCTGTAGAGCAGTACTACAAAATTTCAATTGTCTGGCCAGTTATTGATATCCTAAGCGAGGAGATAGAGGCCAGACTTCAAGAAAACAACCTGGATGTACTTAACAATCTAAGCAAAGTTCTAGGTGGAACTGATGAAGATACGGCCAGTGTTAAGTATGTGTGTAAATATTACAATTTAGACAATGAACATCTTTTGTCTGAATTGAGATGTTTCTATAAAATGGAAGAATCAAGAAACACAACTATTCAAGAAAGAGCTGACATTTTTGTACAAAAATCTTTAAAAAATGTGTTCCCTATGCTTTTTAAACTTTTTCGTCTGTTTTTCACGATTCCAATGAACTCGGCATCTTGTGAGAGGTCTTTTTCGTGCTTGCGACGGTTAAAAACATACACCAGAAACAAGATTGGCCAGGAGAGGTTGTCCTCGTTAGCACTTTTGGCTATTGAAAGAAGTATTGAAGTAAACATTTCCAAAGTAATCGACAACTTTAATTTAAGCCAGAAGAGAAGACTTAATTTTGTGTAAAAATAATTAAAGTATGCTATAAATTAAAAAAAAAATTTTTTATCATGTTTACTTGATTTATCCTTTTTTTTATAAGCAAATGGGCCAGGCACACATAAATTAAAATTAGGTACATTTTTATGTTGTGTGTGACCGATAATTATTTTACATGTGGTTTAATTAATAATTCAAGTCATTATAAATTATTTTTTTTAGGATAAATTGTTAGCAATTAAATTTTTACAGAAATAGTCTGAATGAGTTTCAAAAAATAAGAAATTTAAAGCCAGTTTTTGAAAAAAAAAAATCGGGAAGGGGGCGGGAATATCCCTCGGACCCCCTTTCACCAGGGAGTATTCCTTACCACCCGATACGTCTTGCCACCTCAGTTTAAAATGTGAAATGACGCCCCTGCCGAAAACTAACTACTAACTGTTAGTGTAGTCTTAGTGCTAGTGTGCTACACGCCTACACAGTATACACAAACACAAATTGAAGTCACTATTCATAGGTCATTATAATATTGTTCATTTAAAGTGTTTTGTTTTTATTAAACTATCTACGATTAGTACGCGAACGTCAAGAAAACGATTCAAAAATGTCTGATAATCAAAAATGTTTAAGTGGATTTCAAAAAAGAAAAAAAAAAAAAGAAATTCAAGAAAAGGTGTCAAAACTACCTAAAATCAATAACTTTTTTTCTTCAATCCCAGCTGTTGTCTCTAGAATAGGTAAGTGGAAATAATTTAATTATTATATCGATAATATCTAAAAAATAAATTGCTCAACGTCTGGATATCTGAATGTAGTACGGTGAGTACTTTGAATTCTATTGTATATAATAATATTAAAATGTTTATATATTGCTAAAATTAAGCTTATGATGCATAATATCACTAATGGTATTTAAATTAAAAGTTTTATTCTAGTCAAACTTAGAAAGTGAAAATTAAATTTATCAAAAATTAATTAGATAGGTAGTAGGTAACTATTACATTTTGTAACTAAAAAAATATTATTTAATGGATATTAAATTAAATTATGTTAACATAAATTAAACATTGTGTATGGTTTACCTATTAAAATTAAATATACCTTTTTATGTGTAATAAAGATGTATCTCAAGAAAATCAAGATTCAGTATTTGGTGCATCAAAATCAAATGACCATGGTGGATTATTCTTGTCACCTGAGCTTCAAAATGAAAATATTATGGATTCTACTGCAGGTAAACTAATCAAAATACATTATATTTTTAAAAAAATATTGTTTATTTAAAATAATATAATTGTGTAGTCAATGTTGAATGTTATGTATGTTATATTTATATATTTTAAGTAGGAATAAGCAATTTGTGTATTTTCTACTATTTTACAACTTACTTAACTAATATACACCTTTTTATGTGTAAATGTGTAATAAAGATGTATTTCAAGAAAATCAAGATTCAGAATTTGGTGCATCAAAATCAAATGATCATGGTGGATTATTCTTGTCACCTGATCTTCAAAATGAAAATATTATAGATTCTACTGCAGGTAAACTAATCAAAATACATTACATTTTTAAAAAAATAAATTATTTGTAAATCAAGTAGGTACCTAACTATTTTTATTTTATTACATTTAGAATTAAACTTGAAGTTAGATTATCCAACTGATAGAGGACATTTTAAAGGACTTATAATAGACAGCCAACTTAAACGAAGCATTTTGACTTATGGTCCTTGTAGACCGTTAATACAGTTTCCATACAGAATTATACATGGCAAAAATAGAAAATTTTCAGTTGACTATTACAATATGAAAACTAAAACTGGTGTTCTAATTCCCCGTCATTGGCTCTGTTACTCTGTTGAATTAGATAAAGTATACTGTGAAACATGCTGGCTTTTTGTTGATTACAATCATCGAAACTTTAAGTCAGAATGGATTGAAGGCATTGATGATTGGCAACATTTGTCCCAAAAAATAATTTCTCATGAAATATCAGGTCCTCATTTAGATGCAATGCAACTTAGACTTGTATGGACAAATAACTATACTATTGATAAAGAGTTAGAATTTCAAATTTCTAATGAAGCCAAATACTGGAGAGATGTTTTGGAAAGAATAATTAAAATAATTTTAAGTCTTACTGCTGGTAATTTGGCACTCCGTGGTAATGAAACCAAGCAATTTTGGGAGGGAAATTTTCTTAGAACAGTAAAACTATTTGCAGAATTTGACCCACTTTTAAGAACACTTCTTGATAAAAAAGATGGCCATATTAAATATCTAAGTCCAGCTATTCAGAATGAGTTAATTGAAATTTTATCAGGTAACTTAAAGAAAATCATTTGTGATGAAATAAAAATTTCTACTTTTTTTTCTATAATTGTTGACTCAACTCAAGATATTACAAAATTAGACCAAGTCAGTATCATAATTCGTTACGTTACTATTGATTATACTAAGCATACTGTTTGTATAAAAGAGTCATTTCTTGGGTTTTATACAATTGATCATCATGGTGCCGAAGACTACACAAAGCTCATAATAAATGTCCTTTCTCAATTAGGTTTAGATATTTCTAAATGTCGTGGTCAAGGATATGATGGTGCCGCAGTGATGAGTGGTATTTATAGTGGTGTTCAAAAACGTATTCAACACATAGTACCAAATGCTCATTTTGTTCATTGTTGTGCTCACAACTTGAACTTGGTAATTTGTGACTCTGCTAAAAGTTCAGACACAGTTCGACGTTTTTTTTACTACTGTACAAGCAGTTTTCAATTTTTTTAGCAGTTCAGCTCCTAGATGGGCTTTATTAGCATTAGGAGAAGAAAATACCTTAAAAGTTCATAAAACTGTTCTTAAAAAAGTATGCGCTACACGTTGGGAAGCTCGACACCAAGCTATATTTGCATTAAAAGAAAGATTTAATGATGTCTTGATCACATTAACAAAAATTACTCTTACAACTACTAATGGTGATGAAAGAAATGTTAGCAAAAGTATACGGTCCAAATTGGATTCTGTAGAATTTATTTTACTTTTATGTTTGTGGGAAAGAGTATTGAGAAGTATGCAAGGTGTTTCAAAAGTATTACAAAGTGTTGATATAAATATTCAAACTTCTTGTGGTCTCCTTGAGCAAGCAGTTGGATCATTATCAGAATTGAGACAGAATTACAATGACATTGTTAATATTGCCAATGATTTGTGTTCTAAATGGGGTATTTCATCTAAATATCCATCAAAACGCCAACAATTCACCAAATTACATTATGACGAAATCGATGGTGATAGAAGATTGAATATAACAGAAGAAAACTTTAGAATTAAAATATTTTATCCAGTAGTAGATACTGCTTTAGCACAACTAAAAACTAGATTTAAAGGATTAAAAATAATCGCATCGACTTTTGAATTTTTAAATCCAACCTTTCTTAAAAGTACTGAAGAAAATGATTTAATAAAATGTTCATTTGATTTTATTCAACTGTATAAGTCAGATGTGACTTCAGATTTTACTCGACAGTTATTAAGTATCCAATCTATAATAAAAATAAATCAGATATCAGAAATATTAATGATGTTATAATATTTATTGTGAATAATGATTTATCAACAGCTTTTTGTGATGTTCTAACAGCTTGTATAATTTTTTTGACGATTCCTGTAACTGTGGCTTCAGCTGAAAGATCTTTTTCCAAACTTAAATTGATAAAAAATTACTTGAGAAATTCTACTTCCCAAGAAAGATTAAGTTATATATCAGTATTAAGTATTGAAAGAGGTCGTACTGATGAAATTAATATCAAAAAGGTTATTGATGATTTTGCAAATGCAAAAGCTCGGAAAAAAATGTTTTTTTAATAATTAAACATTATAAAATATGTAATAGGTGTATTATTATAATATAATGATAGTT
The DNA here is from genome assembly GCA_949089665.1 of Macrosiphum euphorbiae. Taxonomy (NCBI): domain Eukaryota; kingdom Metazoa; phylum Arthropoda; class Insecta; order Hemiptera; family Aphididae; genus Macrosiphum; species Macrosiphum euphorbiae. The sequence goes on from CARXXK010001128.1 coordinate 153,852, forward strand.
ATAATTATTTTTATTTTTATTTCTAGTGTTATAATGAAAACTGTTGTCATGAAAACTAAAATTATTATTTTTTTTTTGTAATTTATTTATTTTATCTACCTATGTAGTTTATTTTACAAGTTTTTTTTATCAATAAACTTTTTTATGTATCTCTAGAAAGAGGGGCCCATGAATTTTTTTTGCACCTGGGCCTTTGACTCTCTAGTTACGGCACTGAGTAACAACCAAAATACTACATTTGACCGCTGTACTGAACAAATAGTGCCGGGCTGCACCTACTGCATACGATTCGCTCACTTGATCATTACATTACTATACGTTATAGTTTGACAACTCATAAAGTGTGAATATACCCAGGTGGCAGGTATTTTACAATGGCTACAGTTTGGTACTATACCTACTAGAGTGCAAACCAAATCCAAAAGGTACCTACTTGCATTTAGTTATTGTTGTTGGTTAACATTCTGTATTAAATTATACTCTTTTTTGTTATTGCTTTTATTATTTAAAAAATTACAAACAATATTGCTGTTTCATTATTATGGGTATTTACAACCAATAAACAAAATACTTAAACGTTTACTTAGACAGTTCTTAATATTACTACTACTACTTTTTTTTTTTATCTGAATCGTCCAACCTGGTGGGGGACTGCCTATATGCTTTGCTTTCCCGCCGGTCCGCCATCGTTTAATTAAATTACATAACAATATTAATTAAATAACAGCATCTACATAAATTACAATAAAAGTTTGCATATTACAGATAATAATAATATTTACAGTAGTTACACATGATTATGATACGAAATACTAATACTACAGCTTACTTAGTACCTAGGTCTACTCGCCTTTATTTTATCATTTCACATTCAAAATGACAACAAGTAGTGTCTTACCTACACTTTCTTAATATTACTACTAAACAACAGTGTTCAACACATTTTTTTTACTTTATTTATAAAACTAGCTTTGTTTGTACTACAGTGTGACATATTATTTACCTACTAATGATGTGTGTTATTAGATATATTATAGTGGTGATATTGAAGACTCTTTAAAAAATAAGTGTATGATTTTATTAGTGTAACATAAACCTTACGATCAACTTATCATGTAATAAATAAACCTAACCAACACAAGATTATATTCAATATGTATGAACACATAACCATTAAAAGTTCAACTCACCGTTTTTTTAACTTTTATGTGGTAGGTACTCTTAGACATGTTTATGAGATTTCAATACCTATATAATTTCATATAAATGCACTTAGGTACTGCGTATGAGTATACTACACTTACTGTTATAGAGTTTTTTAATGTTTGTTATTGTTACAGTAATACCTAACCAACACAAGATTATATTAAATTATGTATGAACAACACACTCTTTTTTACTACTACTACTACTACTACCACTACTTACTACTGACCTAGGTCATTTGTAAGTTGTGTACTAGATAGGCATTTAATCATTTAACATGTGGTACTCTTAGAAATGTTTATATTCTTTCAAAAGTTAATACAATAGATTTGTTTACGTTTATTCCGTGTTAATATTCACTGTGATCTTTTTCTGTACATAACTTAGGTTACTCTGCTATACCTACTCATACTTTACAATACTGTACTGGCTCAGTACAACATTCTTGAAAACTAAATGTCTATTTTATCATAAGAATTCCATTCAGCTTATTATATTATAATTGTATGTTTAGAAAGCAAATTGTAGAATACCTAGGTAACTTGAACGACATTCAATTGTGTTGCCACTGTTTCAGATTTCAGTTGCATAACAAACGCTGGGTCAAGCTCATACATTGACTAAAATTTGATACCTAGATTAACTTACAACAATACTTATATATCAACTTTTACTATGGGCATATTGACCTAAACAGGATACTTCACGATTCGTTACATAAATTAACATTTTCTTAATATTACTACTACACAAAGTAGGTACCTATTACTAGACTCTTTACAAAACTCTCCTTTTTTTGTGAATTGTGTAGGTACTGGATAAGTGTTTTATCGTTGTGTTCATCACTTTCTTTACTTTATTTGTAACACAGTGTAACATATTATTTACTACTTATGTGTGTTATTTGATACATAGTGGTGATAGATATAGGTGTACTTGATTTTATCACATTGGAGACCATGTATGATTTTATTAGTGTAACATATACCTTACATTCAGCTTATCATAATATAATAATTTCATATAAATGCACTTATTGCAAATGAGTACATACACTTACTGTTGTGTATGAACACACAACCGTTAAAATAAAAGTTCAACTCTTTGTATTTTAATTTTTTTCATGGGTATTCACAACACAACCAATGAACAAAATACTTCAACATTTTCTTACATCTTACTACTACCTATTACTACTACTACTACTACCACCATTACTTACAACTGACCTAGGTCATTTGTAAGTTGTGTACTAGATATGTAGTACTCTTAGAAAGAAAACTTACTGTTATACATTGCAATACGTTTTTACAATGTTTCAAAGTTATTGTTGTTAGAAAGATTTTAACTATGTATGAATGCGCAACCAATTATACATTCTTCTGTGAATTTATTTGTTTTTTGATTGGCTCTTGATTTTAAAGTTAAAATTCAGTTTATCTGTTTACTACAATGACAATTTTAGATTATACTACAATGTAAAAGATTTTACCTATTAAGGTTAGGTTAAGCTTTGAGTATTGATTTGACGTTCAATGCACAAAAAAAAATATTAGATATTTAATATTGTACCGACTATAAACTCAAGTTATAACTATCAAGTTATTGTTGTTGGATTTAATAGTTCATTCAACCAAACATAAGTGTTTTCTCGTAGTGCTCAATACATTATTTTACTTTATTTATACAACAGACTAACATATTCACTACTGATGTGTGTTATTTGATACATAGTGGTGATAGATATCGTGACCCGTCATTTGGTCCGGTAAATTATATCCGGCGACAATTGATCCACGACATTTGATCCGGTTCAAAAAGAACTTGTACCAAAAATATCCTGCTAAAAAATGTCCGGTAACAAAAAAATATAAAATATAAATATATAGTTTTTTTTTAATTAGTTGTTATTTTACTTTCATAATTTTTAAAAACGTCATTATAAAAAAAATATAGAATATAAATATATAAAAATTAGTTATGAAAATAAATATGAAATAAATATATAGAAATTAGTTAGTTAGTTAAAAATGTATAGTATAGTATAGTACGTATAGTATTTTAGAAAAATAATCAATAATAGTCCCTATATATATATATTATATTATATATTATATATATATAATCTACCTTATATACAGAAAACGGTCAGAAAAACCACAAATTAACGAATCTAATCAGTTCTCAACGATTTATCAGATATAAATTATTATTATGTTGGAGATAGCGATACATCCGTTTTTTTCGATTTTAGTACATGTGAACACCTAGCCGTTTACAAACGTGTATGAATAACGTTAACTTTAAATAATGCCACTTACATTTATAAAAAGCCAAAAAGGCAAAAATATGCTTATTAATAAAGGTTTTTTTATTTAGTATTCATGATGTGTATGAAACAAAATTAGTATGGCGTTGTACCGAGTATAAAAAGTTGTCATGTAAAAGCCGATGTCACACAACAACGAAAGACGAAACGGATATGTACTTAAATTTGTATACTAAATTAATAGAATTTAATTAATTATATTTATTTATAAAATAAAACATTAATTAATTATTTTGATGTAGACTTTATTTCAAATTGTACATTCCACATTTCATACAATGTTTTGTTTTTTTTTTTCGTAGGATCGATTTTAAAAGAAACTGATCATTCGCATGCTCCAAATTTAGCCAAAATTGAGGCCAAAGAACTGGTGAATACTATAAAGGATATTGCTATAACAGAAATAACTTCTACAAGAAATATAATTTCAAATGTGTTGGGTCAAACTTCTGTTCAGGTAATTGGACAATTTCCTATTATAAAATCATTGTCAAGGACTATTCAACGGACTCGAGTAATAAAAGAAAATGCTCCAGTTAATCCAAGTAATACCAAAGACTTAATTATTCCTGAAATATATAAATTGACTAACAAAAACGAAACATTTTTGGCATACGATAGTGGTAGTAGTGAAAGCAGAATTTTAATTTTTACTACTCAGTACAATTTAAATATGCTTCAAGAAACAGATGACTGGTTTGGTGACGGAACTTTTAAATCTGTTCCCTCGATATTTTCACAATTATATACAATTCATTGTTACACACGTAGCTTAGTTATTCCATTAGTGTATATATTAATGACTAGTCGTACAAAGTGTAAGCGAATAAATAATAAGGAAGGTGGTGTCAGGATAATGAGTCTAATCAACAACGTTTTAGTTAATTAGCGACGAATATGGTTTATTTAAGAAAACTATAAAAAACACACGACGGCTTAGAGCTAACGGCTTAGAGCTAACGGTTTACAGCTACGGCGGTTCGGTGCGCGGGCACATGCGTCGAGCCCGGCGTATACGACGAAACAGGAAGCAGCAGTGTAGTACTGAGTGTACTCACTGCTCGGAGACGGTCTGGAAGGGCCGTCCGACAGTGTTGCCGCGTTAGGCAAAAATATAGCTTACAATCGGCCTTCCTACAATCGGACCGTCCCCGGGCCGTTTACAAAATTGAAATTAAACAAATTTTCAGGTAACAAAATAATTAAACAAATTTTCAGGTAACAAAATAATTAAACAAATTTTCAAATAACTAAATATCCGATTCGACCGAATCGTGTATGGATTATATACAAAGCAAAATTAATATACCCGCTCGAATGAATATAAAATAAAGATGCGGACTGTTCACGGACGACCTAACTCGTATTCGCCGAGGTGCGCGGGTACCTGTCGCTTCCTAGTGGACTGTCGTTGGACCGGTTCCGCGTCGACGGTTGGTTGCATCTTGGCGGCCATGCCCGTGGTGTCGGATTGGACCTCGTCGTCGGTCAATGACTCGTCGGCGTTTCCGTCCTCTGGTGGTACTTCGTCGTCGGACAATGACTCGTCGGCGTTTCCGTCCTCTGGTGGTACTTCGTCGTCGTCTTCGCGGAGAATCCGCCAGGATTTGAGTTGTGACACATGAGCGGTAGTCGCGAACGTCTCGTGCCCGTCGGTACCCAGTTCCGCGACGCGGTACGTATCGCTCGGGAGAACCTTCATTATTTGTAATGGCTTCTCACGGTACTTGGCCTGTAGCTTTGTCGGCTGGCCCGCCGTGGGTTGTTTCAGCATAACGACAACTTCGCCGACTTCGTATCGCACGCCTTCGTAGTGTCTCCGGTCATACTGTTCTTTCATCTTGGCTTGTCCACGCAATATGTTTTCGCGTATTTCTGCTTGCACTTCCGTGGGTGGCTGACTTTCGTTTCGGGTGCGACTCAGCGTAGACAACGCGCTGGGCCGGTATCGGGGCAGATAGCCGTGAAGAGCCTCGTACGGAGTTTTAGTTGTCGTCTTGTTGACAGCGGTGTTCAACATGCGCTCGACGTCTTTGACGTGCGTGTCCCATCGACGTTGGTCCGCGGTCGACATGCTGAGTAACGGCAAAAGTGTACGATTGACTCGTTCCACTTGACCGTTCGCTTGCGGGTGTCGCGTGGAGTTGAGAGTGTGGCTAATCCCTCGATGTTATCTCAATATCCTTATTTAAAAGTTCTATAGATTTGCTTACATAATCATCAAAGTGTTCTCGAACATACTGTATGAAATCTATTAAGGAGTTGTATAAGGGCATTATTGAAAACAAATTTTCTGTTGAACTCTGGAGACTTTTTGAAGTTATATTTATTCGTTGTAATATAACATGCCATACTATAGTTAATATAGCGGTTTCCCTTTTTTTCAATTTTTTCAAAATGTTCATTGCATCAAACCGAGTATTGCCGTTTTCATTATTATCTTGAGATATTTCTAACAAAATAGATAAAATATCAGCATTTGCGGACCACCGTGTTTGTGAAGACGATTTAATAGCTAGCGTTTCATTACATTTTTGATGTTCACATAAAAGTTTCCAACGATGAGTTGAAGACGAAAAAAAGTTATAAACAGATTGAATTATACTAAAATATTCAACTGCACCGTTACAATTTTCAACTGCATGAACACCGACCAGGTTTAACGAGTGTGCCGCACAACGTAAAAATAGTGCTAAGGGAGCTAGTTTTCTTATTCTTGTTTGAAATCTTTCTTTGTATTTTATCTAACAGTTAACAAATAGTTTTATGAATTTTATAATAATTATTATTTTGTACCATTCACATAATTAGTTTTCTATATTTATCAGTTATTTTTTATTTTAGGTTCTATTTTCTTATGGTTTGCTTCTATGCAAACAACTTCAACAAATAAAAATAGATTTAAGAGAAGCGGTTGAGTTAGCTAGTGACAATGTGAAAGCTCTAAAAAATCTAAGAGAAAATATAGAAGTTGAATTTCGTAAGATGTTTGAAAATGCCAAAGTAACTATCTTATACAATTAAATTTTAACCCTGTATCTTTCTTTCATTAAGTCAATACATTTTTTGGTTTTACATTTTATTAGAGTATGGCAGATTTTTTGGATATAACCATTTCTGTTGATCGTTTGAATAAGAGGCAAAAACATAGAGATAATCCATTAACAAATGAAAATGGTCCTTTAGATCCTGAAGCCTAATATCGAGTTACCATATGCATTCCATTCATTGATAGTTTTATAACCCAATTGAACGACAGGTTTTTAGATCATAGAAATGTTTTTTGTGGTTAGTTAAATATCAATAAATAAGAATAAGAATACTGAGCTGTAATAGTTATACTAAAAGCTAATAAAAAAAAAAGAATAATAAGATATATCAAATTTTATGTTAATTATGTAATTTTTTTGTTTCTTGATCTCTTTTATCTTTCAATTTTCTTTTCATTGAACCACTTAAATATTTTTTTGACATTTTAAATTATAAATATACAATAAAAACGATTGACGTAAAACGCGGGACAAAATGCACCACACAACTACGCAAGACAACGTCAATAGAATTATATTACGATTATTATTAATATATTATTACAATATGATATTACGACGATAATAACGGCAATTAGATTTTGTTATCGTCAATGTTGATTAAAACAGTAGTTATCGCGAAATCCTCATTATACTTAATACCCACAAAAATATCCAAGTAAAATTCCCAGAATATGATAAAAATGGTATATAATTAATTTTATAAGGCTGAAGTCGGTGGGCCCCTCTTTCGAGTGGGCCCAGTGCAAATGTCCCATTTGTCCTTGCATAAATATGGCATTGCAAGTAGTCATTGTTGCACGTCATAATATAAATCAATATAATGTATGTATTTTTATCCTTACATTAAAAGCTTAGTAATAGGAAACTAAGATCAAAAGGTGGAAACAACAAGTTGTTCACGCCTATTCACATAATATACAAGTCAGCATTATAGTTATAACGAGGGATAATTTAGATTATAATCCGATATGGAAAAAGTAGAGTCAAAAGAGAGGTAACAACAATTGTGATGTGTAGTATATTTAATTTTAATAATATATCTATGATAATATACAAATATAATTAATTATAATATGTATCCATTATTTTGATTTTTAAATAGATGGAAAACCAGTACATTTAACTCAAAAATTATACTCAACGAAAAAGATAAAGCGGACAATGCAATAATATTAGCATTCAATAATTTACAAGATTTGATGATGGATAAATTTATGTGTAATGATGATAAACAAATTGAATCTTATCAATAATAAGACTACACAGTTATTCTATTTTAATTTACATGTTGTATCACCCTTAAATAAAGTTATATGTATTTGGCAATTGTGTTATATAAAAAAATGATGATATTATTATGTATAATCAAATTAATAAACAAATAGCTATGATACATTTATTATTATATTTTTGAAATAAAAAGACGAATCATTGTGAAATATATAACTATTTTATTAACAGATACAACAAATATCAAAAAATAAATAAAAATAAAAAAAAAAACAATATTAATGATTAAAGATATAATATTATAATATACAACAGAATTAAACACAATATAATAACAACGTCATACAATTTTAGTAAAATAAAAATGAATAATTAAAATGTAATAAATCAAATAATGATTATTTGGTTTTTATTGATTGATTATGTCAGGCTTTAATACAATGTCTGCAAACTTTCCATGATGTATTTGTTGTAGATCGAGTAAAAATGATATCTCTTCATCCTTCAGATCATCCATTTTAAAATTATAATCTTTAATATATGTACTGATAAAATCACTTCTAATACAATCAAGTAATAAATATAAAATATCATACTTGATAATTATACATGCATTATTGAAAACAGTTTGATACATCACTAATTTATTTGTTAACTCTATGATATTTGCATTTATACATGGTTCCAATAATTTCAATCGATTTAAATTATCACTGGATAATGTGATTCTGTCATTATTATGATATAAATTAACTGATTCAGATTTTGCACGTATTTTATAATAAAAATTATTATCCAAATGTAATCGTTTTGAATGTTGAACAGTGGATAAAGAACGAACAATTGTATTAAAACTATCATCAGATATAAACTTATTCCATTGAAATACATTTATTATTAGATAGGTAACGTTCAGTTACGTTACACATGAATAAAATAATTACAGATAAAGGTTGATCAACAAGGTATCCAATATAAATGTTTTTTTTATTCTGTTGATGTATGCTGAATATTGATTTGACTATTACGCCTTCCATGATGAAGAGTACCTACAGTATTGATTTAATTAGTGAACTCAAGATGATAATATTTTGGTTTGGATTTCACTCTAGTGGATCTTTTAAGTTTCTTCAATGTACAACAGTTTTGACGTATCGGTTGGATTTTATCGATTGTAATATATGATTTAATTTTAATTAAATTATTATTACTTTGATGAGGAGATAAATAAATAAAATACAACATAGTCAAGACTACTACACTAGTACACTGTCAAAACACTACTAAAATCAAATCTAGAAAAAAGTTAAATATATTCAACAATATGTAGACAGCATTGAACTATATAATAACTGGAACGCTCACCGCGCAGTGTGGCCCGAGGGAGGATGTTAAAAAGATATAGCGTATATATTAGGAGTATCTATCCTTGTTTAACATACGGCGCCAAAGCAAAATTTTATTTTATATCGCTATTTATGCGGCTTGACGCTTGAATCATAATTATTGAACTACGAGATATTTATTTTCAATAAAAATATACGTATATATACATATAATACGATGCATATTTGGATTAATTAGCATTAAATCTTACCTGCATTCGGAAATTAAACTGTCCGCTTGATAAATTGACAACCAATTAATATTTTTTTAGCAATAAAACCCTGTTGTTGATATATTTAAATTATTTACTTATTTATTTATTTAAAAAATGTAATGTACAGAAACAGAATGAAATACAATTAATGTCTAAAATATGAAATACCTAACTATATATTTGTTTTTCCATTCAAAATGTATTAGTTTTTATGAAAAAATTTTAAATGTAATAATTAATAATATTATATAAAATATTTGCTGTACTGGGGGGGGGGGGGAGATAGGAAGATAAAGAATTTGAAAATAATTCATTTTCGGCAGGTGTTTGGTGCTGAAGAGGGATTATGGTTAAGTCGGGTTTATGATTAAAATCTTAAAATTACAAATTAAATTGTTTAGCATTTATTTATAGATGATGCATGTTAGAAAATAATTTAGGCTCATATATAAAAATGTTAGGGAGTCACAACCTCCCCCCTAGTTTTGCCCCTGGTATTTATGATACAAAACCTCCCCAAAATTGTATTCTATGTTCCACACTGCCTGGAAGGATTTGTATATTCTTCTTCTTTCCTGTAACATAAAATACAATTTAAATTTGATTGAAACAAAATAATACATTACTTCTTCCTCTTCTTTCCTGATTTCTAGGTTTAGCACTGCCTCTAAGGATTTGTATCTTTATCCTGACATTTTTCTTGTAATATAATAAACAATTTAAATTTGATTGAAACAAAATAATACATTACTTCTTCCGCTTCTTTCCTGATTAATTTACAAAGTTAAATAATTTATATAATTATATAGGGGCCTATAACTTAAATTAATAGTACAATAAATATAATTACTTAATAATCAACCACAATTAACATTAATACTAACTTGTGAAATATTAACTCAGTTTTAATATCACTTGAACTGGAACAGTTAAACGCACTACAAAAATTCACCGTTGTACCTATAGACTAGAATATAGGTAGGTACACGTCAATTCTATCAGAAAGAACAAAAAACTGAAATTGACGGACGTCGATCACAAAATCCACAAATCACAATATATTTTATGCCGGTAAACATTGAAAATGAATACAGTACGGCGTGTTATCAATAAAGACAGAGATAGAAATACCTAAAGTTTCGCTATCTCTTTCTAACACACTCGCTCGGTTTTATTTACATTAGTCATATGGGCGGTGAGCGTTCCAGTTATTATATAGTAAATAGTTCAATGGTATTCACTATTTCACTGGACAATCGGATGTGTTCGGCTGGGAGGGGTGATAAGATATTAAGGTCCAATTCGTGTGACCTTTGTACTATTGTACTTATTAGTTATTATCGTTTATAACCGATTATTATCGATTATTATGGATATTGTTAAATTGAGATAAAATTTCGTTTTGACTTCTTGTTTTTACAGTTGGGTTGTTAAATTGCCCAGTAGCAGTAAATTTAACGAATATTTCAGCATTAATAAGTCGTAAACGGTTTACTCAAATTAAATTCTGTAAACGTTAAATTTTTTTTTTTCAGTATGTTTATAGATTTTCGTTATCGAAAATAGGTATTGCCATTTGAAAATCGAAAGTTGATAGTGTTTTATCAAATAAGGGAGGATGTTAAAATTTTCAAAATTGTAACGCAGTGTAAAATAGTAAAACCTAGAAAGTTTAAAAAAAAAGTTATTTTAAAATTACTAATACTTCCCGAAATATTAACTGGTTCACGATAAAAAAATCACCCTGTATATATATTATGCATTATTTTAAAATAAAAAAAATAAAAAGTAAAACGCGCAACAAACACAACACAGACACAATATAGACTAAAACAATATATCTAACAGTAAGTTATCATGGGTCTTGGTGGATCAGATATCATAATGGCTATTAAGGTATAATTTTGTACAACTTCTATAATATGTTATTTATCTTAATGACTCAAATGTACTTTCCTGTAATAAAATGAAATAAAATAAAAATAACTACGGTAGGTAGCATACTACACGCATACAGTTTTTTGGTAGATACCATTTTATGGTAGGTAGCATATTAGACGAGTACCACCATTTATTATATTATATCTTTATTGTGGTATCTTTTCTGGGTTGAAAAATGTGAAAAGTGTCATGCATATTATGTATATACTACTCATCAGTGTAAAATGGCTGTTCAGGATGCTGTCCAGGAGCCTAGTAGGACTACTATTGTTATTAACTCATGATATAATCGTTTTAAATTGTATAATGGTAGATTTAACTGAAGATAATATAATTTAAACCAATCACTTAGATATTGAATTATCATTGATGTGTTTAAAATAATTATGGTTATGTTTATCATTACTTTTTTAATCAAATCCAAAAATATTATTCCAGAAAAATGTGATAACCTTGAGGATGACGATAGTAGGTACTATACAGTTTGGATGGTTAACCAAGACACCGACCAAGAAAATGAATCAGAAAAATTACATTCAAATTTGATCAGTGCTATTGAGGTTTGTCGTCCATTATATGACCATAGGCTGTCATTATCAAAAAGGTCTGAAGTAATTAAAAACAAACTATGGAATGAAATATATATTGAACTACAAGGTGGCAATATACACTATAATATTAATTTTCTACAAAACAATTAAATAAATATACTTAAACATTCACATATTAGGTATTATACACCTGTAATATATGATGTAAAACCATGTAAACATAAGGATTAATGTTATTTTTATTATTAGTATAGGTCAGATAACTATTGAAGAGTCAAAAAAAAAAAAAAAATGAAGATATTTAAGAGAAAAGTTTGTACTGGAAAGACAAAAAACAAAAAGTGGAGCTAAAGGAGGTATACAAAAAAATAGGTTACATTACATTCAACTGTCGTTTTTGGAAGATGTTGTAACACATGATAAAAAGTAAGAATTCTATTTAGCTTATAATACATGTAGGTACATAATTATTAAATTACTTAATTTTTAATCAAAATACTTATAGGATTACTAGTAACTTAGAAAACAATAATGATACCGACGATTCTTCTGAGTGTGTAATTACAAGCAAAGGACAAAAAAGAAAATCAAGTACGTAAATTTGAAATTATATGTCATAAGTATATTATATTATGCTGTGTATACAATACTTATATGTGCTTTGGTTAGTTTTTATAATATAATATCGGTACTGATTTAATTGACGCCCGCCAGCCAGCCTGCATATTCTCCCGCCTCTTATATCTCTCATATTTTCGATGTGCTAAATCATCTGTTTAAGTCTACCATATTTTATATTGCATATAAAAAAAAGGGACATATATCTCATGTAATCAAAAATAATTATAACAATAATAAAATAACAAATACAATAATAGGAAAAATTAAGTATATAGGTACGTGAATAATATTAAAGAATAAGTTCAACCATATATAAGTTAGTTCCTTAGAACTTTGTAGCCAATTATTGGTCTTCACACCTTTGTCTTTTCGACATGTAGTACCTATATACTTTTTGTATTATTCTTCTGCGCATCGAAAATATATTTAAGTGACGGGAGCATACACGGACTGGTGGACGTCAACTAAACTAGTACCATAATATCAAATGCAGTAACGTAGATAAAATTTTTTCTAGAAAATGAAAATGACTTCCAAAGAGACTTGCTGAATGAGTTGAAATTGACAAGACCTACTTTACCAGAACATCCAGAACTAAATGAAGAACTACAATACGATCTTGATGTTGATTTTGGGAAATACGTGGTATCACTTATAAAGGAAGTACCAAAAAGAAATAGGAAAAAATTACAGTGTAAAGTCATTTCTATAATTGTCAATGCTCAAGATTCAGATTAATATGAGTAACATGAATCGCATTATAATAATAATTTTTTATTTCAAAAGATTTTGAATTTTGTTTTCTTACTTATTAATTTTTAAAAAGTTTAAAGGTTTCATTTTTATATATATATATATATACATGTGTTAAGTTTATTAGTATATGTTATTATGTTATACAGTTTTCAAATAAACGGACAAAGATTGTATTAAATAAATAAATGTTATAAATTAAATAATAATTACATAATAATAAGTACAATTAATAAATGTATTCAAATTCAATTATGATCGATCATATTGAAATTCTAGTGCCTCTTCACCTAAAAAGTAGTTGCTCAATTTTTCGCGGATATTCCTTGCATCTTGACAGTTATTGTTTGATCCCATTGGTCGTATAATTTGCAATGCACCTGATTCATTATTTTGATAGTCAGAATTTGAAGAATATGAATTAATTCCTAAATAATAAAAATCATTATAGTTGGCTTTTACAGTATTATTTTCCATAAACATATTCTATTATTTATACTTGTATTTGAATCATAGCAATTTAATAACTTAAACAAACCTTTTCTATCTTTGACATTTTTATAAAATTATGCAGAACTACTGTAGCTTTAATAATTGCATTTACAGTCTTCTCTCCTGCAATTATAGGTCGACGGTATATACGCCACTTAGATGCCAATATCCCAAACGTATTTTCTATCACTCTTCTAGCACGTGATAGTCTAAAATATGATACAAAACTCTTAAAATATTTTTAGATAAAACAGTTTAATTTACATATACATAACAATAATTAATCACCTGTAGTTAAATACCGATTCTCTTATTGGAAGATGTGCTTTCCCTCGGCCCGGATATGGTCTCATAATGTTTTCCATTAGTTGGAAAGCTTCATCTGCAATTATGAAGTAGGGTATTTTTCCATTTACAGTATCAATTTCTTTGGGTTCTGGAAAATCAATTTTTTTTCCCAGTATAGCTTTCCCTAATGTGAATTTTTTAAATATGTCTCCGTCACTACGGCCAGGAGAACCAATATCTACTATGGTAAAATAGTAATTAGCATCGCACAAGGCTAATAAAACTGTGCTGTGAGATCCTTTGTAATTGAAGTTAGTTGATCCACTATTTGCAAATGCCTACAATGTGTAAAATATTATTAAATATGAAAATTATTTGGATAACTATAATAAAATACCAACTTGATGCACTACATGTTTTCCGTCTAAAGCGCCACAACAATTAGGCATCTGCCATTGATCATAGAACTCTTTTGCAACTTTAATCTAGATACTTTTAGTTGGTTGCAATAATACCTATATATTATTATAAAATTTAATTTTAATAATCAAAGTCAACGAAGTTTATTTATAGTACCTACTTTTTTATATAGTGTATCCCACAATACTGTACAGCACTCATATATTATTTTCGTTATAGTTGCCTTTCCAATTCTAAAAGAATACATAATTGATACCATGCTATCAATCGTTATTTTCTAACCTTAATGTAGCAGTTAAAATTTCTCCAACTGAAAGAATATCCTTTCTAATCGGATTTCTTTGGAGTTTGGGAGAAACAAGAATTACTAATTCTTCAAAAGTAGAAGAAGTTATACGCATAAAATTGTAATATAAAGCTGAGTTATACAATTGCAGTTCTCTTGTAAAACAATGATAATGACCATGTAATTCTCTCTCCTGAAATAATGGACGTATGTGCCATCTTGGTTTGGCCATATATTAATCATTTTTTAGTTGAAGTAATACATTTAAAATGTTTACATGTTGTTTTCATAATTTAATGCCAATGTTAATACATTTAAATGTATGTACATTATAACGCAACCTAAAATACTGGGCCCTGAACCTCAAAATATGTCCCCTGAATTACAAATGTATGTACCAAATTTTATTACGTGTTTTAAGTTTTAATTGTAGAAAACAAACATATTGGAATTTCAACACAAATGTATTACAATTTTTATTTCAATATAAATTGAGAACAACTTCCTTGTTATTAATTTTATACAAATAGGCATCATTAATTTAAACGGGTAGTATTATTAAAAGTATTTAAAAAGTATTTTTAATTCAACTGTGAAAAGTTAAGTTATTTCAAGTGTCAATTAAACTAGTTAAGTTCAAAAGTTGATTAGGAAAAAAACGAACTACCTAGTTAAGTTAAAAATTTAAAAAAAAATTAACTTTTTAACAAGTTAATACCCACCTTTGCATATAATATAATATTATAGGTATAGCACTATATCAGTTCAATAAAACTATTAAGGCTAATAAGTACTATTTTTTCAAAGCATAATCAAATTTGCTTTTTAAAAAAAATTAAATATCCTTAAAAATTATTACCTAAGTTACATAAATTATATTTTAATTAATGATGAATTTTGTACTTACCTACAAATATATTAAAAAAAAATTCTGATTTATGTTTCTATTGGACAACATTTAGTACAGATTCTAATTCACTATTAAAAAAAAAGGTTATACCTTTATGGGTTTTTAGTTACTGTTTTTAATGATTTAACATAACTATAAAAGTTATCTATTAAACTTTTCATTTAAGGTTGTTTTATATTACTATTAGTAAAATATTTTAAACTTTTACTTTTATTTTTATACAAAAGTCGTACATAAATAATATAAATGTATTAGGTAAGTGTTATATATAAGGGTGATTGCATTTTGGCCTTTGGGCTCTACAGTCTCCACAGGTTTATTTGTTTATGGAAATCTGTCAATGGTAAAAATTGAATTAAAGAGTATGTCCCCTGAAATAAGATGTATTTTAGGCCATGCATTATAACTAATTTATAATACAGACACTTACCTACAAACACCTTTCATGTTTTCAATGTGCAGTAAATGTAAAATCACAACTTTTCTTCTGTATTGATGTAAATCATAATGATAAGCGGCTAATTTTCTTTTTAAACTCATCCTGAAATATAAAACAAAAAATGCACTCAAAATGAATTTCCTTTCAAAAAGAAATGATGGAAACGTGGAATTCGATATCAAATTTTAAAAACAAGTGGGAATCTATGGATGATTATCAAAAAAAACTTTCTAGATTAGGATATGTTAAATACCGAAGTGGTATTAAACTACTACCATTAGTAACCAAGAAACTGCACGTCACGTGAGAAACGTCACGCCCATTTCCAGAATTGTACGTGCACGATAACGGAACACGGTTCACGGTGTATTGGAAACCCACCTTTAGTTGTTAAATTCCCGTCGTCATGGTGGGGACGGTTACAGATTTTCCGATTTTGATAACAATTGATAACAACAAACTTGATAAAAAAAAAAAAAAAGGTTAATGCCAATATTCAGAAATGTTGCCTTCTATGAAATAAAACCCTGTTTAGTTAGCTTTTAATCGGTGAGTAGGTAGTATAAGTAGGTTCTATCCAAGTTTTTACAGTTACAGGGAGATTTAAAACCGTTTATCCACGACTTTTGCGCTTGAGCAATCAGTTTTGTGGGGTCTTTCTATCCAAGTTTTTATTAGTTACAGGGGAATATAAAAACGTTCATCCACAACTTTTCCGCTTGCGGTGTCAGTGACGACCCCGGGAAAATGTTTACTAAAAAAAGATATTTTACTCAATTACACATCAATGATTATTATTATGTGTTCTTTTATTATTATTTTTTTTTTCTACAAATATATATTTTTTTTTTTCGTTTTTATTTTTCATTATTTTAACTTATATGTACAAATATCAATTAATTAACTTGTAGACTCATGGCCTAGTGGACTAAGGCGTTGGATTTAGAATTTAGAAATAAGTAAGTATGTTAATGATACATCCAGTGTCATAGTCAACTAGGACATGAGTCTACATTTTTTTTTTTTTTTTTCATAAACTTGTATAAGTTATTTAATTTCATCAAAAATGAATTTTCAAAAATGCTCAAATGATCTTGAATTATTAGTTTATCGTATACGAAGTAATCCGAATGTTACTAAATTTATAAATTTAAAATACGTAACTCGTCGTTGCCTAGTTTTTTTTAATAATAAATATTTTTTGGCTCTGAAAAGAACCTTTTTATGCCCTAAAAAGGACATTTTTTAAAACGACGAGTGCCCCCTAAACTTGGCCATTTAGCAAGATTGGGATTGAAAATTATGAGCATTTCCCTGCAAATAATCGGAGGTGTCACGATTCCCATAGATTTCAACGATTTCTTTAATTCGCAATGCTGTGTCTCGATTACACAGTTATGGGTATGTGTTTGTCTTCTTTGATTTTGTCCGTGGTATACACAAAACCTTTATTGATCAACTGTTGGTTGCCCTTCTGGCTTAAAACAAATTCAAGTGGCATGGTTGCTTTTGACTTCTTACAAGACCGAATGTTAGAATCGAACTGACCGACGAATCGGCCTTGGAAGAATGCTTCCTAAATTTAAGCTGAGACTCTGGAATTGTTACGAGGCATCGTTGAATGATGTACCCAAAACTAACAACGCCGTTGAAGGCTGGCATCGAGGATTCAGCTCTCTTTTATGAGCAAATCATCCATCTATTTGGAAATTCATTGAGGGTCTGCAAAATCAGCAGAGCCTAATGAATTCCAAATCAACCAGTACATTGCTAGATTACCACCAGCACAGGGACGACGGTGTTATCGAGACACAGCATTGCGAATTAAAGAAATCGTTAAAGACGATGGGAATCGCGACACCTCCGATCATTTGCAGGGAATTGCTCATAATTTTCAATTCCAATCTTGTTAAATGTCCAAGTTTAGGGTCCACTCGTTGTTTTAAAAAATGTCCTTTTTAGGACATAAAAAGGCTCTTTTCAGAGCTAAAAAATATTTATTATTAAAAAAAACCAGGCAACAACGAGTTTTATTTTATTTTTAATTATTTAATAACATAATTAATTTTCCAAAATTTTCAGTTTCATATTAGTTAATTTTTATTCTTATATTAGTCCCATAGAAACACATTCGTTTTGTAAAAAAACATACCATCGGCGTATTTACTATCGGCGTAGATACTCGTCGGCATTTTTTCCGTCGGCGTAGATACTAGTCGGCGTAGATACCGTCGGCTTAGGTACCGTCGGCGTAGATACTGTCGGCGTAGATACCGTCGGCGTCGATGCTATCGGCGTAGATACCGTCGGCGTTGATACCGTCGGCGTAAAGACATGATACCGCAGATTTGATCATACAATTTTTGGAACCAGAAATTCGTCCATTGGAGTACAACACCACTATGGCCGTATGCGACTCTACTGTTGGTCTAGTGATTACTAAATTGCTAAGAGATTATCCATTCTTAAAAGAATATGTAACATGTTCTTCTAAGGTTTGTCAAAATAATTCTGAAAAGAAATTCATCTATTTAACATTTCAAATCGATTTCGAAAATAATATAAGTAATCCACAGCAATTTATTAATGACCGCACAGCCATAATACACGATATGAATTGCTTTCCGCATTGTTCTGGAAAGAAGACTATTACATCAGCTATATCGAATATGCATTTGTTTATAGACGTTTTAATCTGGGAAGGTAATCAGTGGTATATAAAAATATTAATAACCTTCATGTAATGATAATCACAAATTATTTAAACATAACTTATAGGAGAAAATATTATATCTACCCAAAGGAGCAGTGAAGCAGCTAATTTATTAAAAGTTAAACTCAGAGACATTCCACTGTTGTTGATTCATGGAACAACAACTTATCAACCACGTGGTGCCATATGTTTTCATCGTGGAAAGAGTGGCCTAAGAACTTCAGTGGGGCATTACACAGCATATGCAAAAAGAAGTAGTGGTCGTCAATGGGAACTTTTCGATGATATGAAAAAAAAACCAGTTCCAGTGAAGGACACAACAACAATAATGTGTGAATTTTTGATATATACAGTTTGACGTTTTTTTTTGTTGTACCTTTTATTATTAATAGCCATTATTTTAACTTTTAACTTTTATAATTATTATTTTATATATTTAGCAATAAACAAGAATTGGTTTATTATTTCAGAATTTTTTTAGGTTCATTTATCCAGCCCCCCCCCAAATTTGATTTTTTTTTAACCATTCGTTTTTAGCTGGTCTGTATTGGTTTGCAATCTAATTTTTTGCATATTAGAACATATTTACATATCATATAAAAGTTTTTTTTAACAAATCTATGATGTAATAATTTTAAACTGTACGCTTTATAATTACTGAAAATACACTATTATTACATATTTTCATTCTTTATTGAAATTTACTTAAACTTTATATTTTCAAACCATCATCTTTTGGATCGCTGACGGTTCGCATACAACAATATTTTACAAAATTACAACTCATTAAAAAAATGTTTGGCTCCAAAAAACATGACTGATAAAGTAATAAATAATAATAATAATTTAATAGACAATAGGGATTTAATTGATAACTGATGAAGTGATAAGTAATAACCGATAATATAAAAATATAATCACATTATTAATACAATAATACCAATTGGCAATTAGTCAGGTATTTAGTATACCAACTACTAAGTTATGTCTAATATATACTGAAGGTAAAATTGTTATAACATAAACAATACAATTTGTTTATAATAATGCATAGGTATTTCAAAGAACTTTTTTGATACCTGACCAGTCACCCCAAAACTTAGAAACTCAATAACTCAAAATTTACCGAACCGATTTTTTTTGGGGGCGAGAATGATCAATTTGATGACTGTACCTATGTTTAAACGCATTTTCAGGGGTGCGATAAAAGTCACCCCAAAAGGTGGGTAAGTTTGATCAATAACTATATTAGTTATAACTAATGTAAAAATGTAAAAAAAAAATTTGGTTTGTGAAATTTTCAGTTAAAGGTATAATGTAGAATAATTATTAATAATTAAATATTATATATTTCAGTTGGTTATTAGTACAATAAGTATAAAACTAAAATAATTGAAAATTAATTATCAAAGTAAACCCACCTTATGGTATATACCATATAATATAATAATTATAAATGTATAAGTATAACCATTGACCGTTAAGGCGTTAGCATATATGCCTAACTGATAACTTATTAATTATCAATGTTTTCTGAGTGTAATTACTAATTAATATATTATTTCTAATCATCTATAACCGAACACGTTTAAAGTAGAAAAAATATTTTCATAATTACATTGAAATATTTAAAGAAGAGTGTAATTTTCAATTTCGAAATATTGCAAATGAATAATTTCAATTGAAATATTTCAAATTCAGAACCATAGTCATACGTATCATAATCTAATCTAACCGTACGTCCTCCATCGAAAATAATAGGTACTTCCAGCACAAATGTATATAATGGGCCGGGCTGGCGCAACGGTAAAAACACTGAAACGGTTTTTTACACATAAAAAATTGTCGTGCGAATTCTGGTGACAGTCGTGCGAATTCATGCGAAGGGCGTGCTAAATATTGGTACAGTCAGAACAGCAAAATTCGCAAAATGTATATAATGGGCCGGGCTGGTGCAACGGTAAAAACACTAAAACGGTTTTTTACACATAAAAAAATGTCCTGCGAATTCTGGCGACAGTCGTGCGAATTCATGCGAATGGCGTGCTAAATATTGGTACAGTCAAAACAGCAAAATTCGCAAAATGTCTACAATGGGCCGGGCTGGCGCAACGGTAAAAACAGTAAAACGGTTTTTTACCCATAAAAAATTGTCGTGCGAATCCTGTTGTCAGTCGTGCGAATTCATGCGAATGTCGTGCTAAATATTGGTATATTTATATATTCGATATCCATATTTTTTCTATTGGGCCGGGCTAGCGCAACGTTGCGCCAGCCCGGCCCATCAAATTTTGGATTTAACCGTTAAACCAATATCATAAAAATTCTAATTTGAGTCGTGCAAATTCATGCTAATTGCATGCTAAATATTGGTGAAAAAATTTTCCAAAATTTCGAAATGGGCCGGGCTGGCCCAACGCACGTCTTCTCTGAGCGATAAGAGTGTGTTAATTACTAGACTCTTTCCACATCGACCAAATCGCGTATCGTAGTATAGCGATCGTAAGTACGGGGTATTAATGCCGTACCCGGACTGTTACATTACGCCGTTTGATATGGTCGGAAAGCAAAGAGTCTATATGCGTATACGTACGCAGAAAAAAGAAGGTTACGACTACTGGTGGGAATAGGCACGGTACCAGGCAGTCGGACAGTAAGGGGTTTTACAGCCTTACCCACGACTCTAGACGGTGGTGTCTATTCCTACCAGTATTTTGGTCGGAAAAACGGAATCGGTGAGCCGGCCGTCGGGCCTACCTATATGTGCTGTTGCGCTCATTCCCGACTGTCAGCCGAGTGAATGACAACATACCTGTTTCGATGCCGCTGAGGGTTTTCCGGGTCGATATGGGTTTGGATGGACATAGGAATCTGTTCATAATGTATGCCCTTACTAGTTTGCCACAATTAATCCCCCCTGGAGGGACCAATTGTACCCTTAATCAGCGATCCCCAGTCGGATCTATGATGAGTGGTCCTTGAGCGCTATCTACCGTTAGTCCGCGAGAGAAATGTCGTGTCGGTACGCGGGCAAGCGGTATTGGTGGCGCGGACTAGCGGAGAAAGGAGTGGTCCGTACATTCAGAATCGTTACAATAATAATCGCGGCAACGGCGCGCGTAATATTGGGAATAGTAATAATCGTACGGGCAATAATAGCGCACAAAATGTGCATTGCAGTTTTTGTAATAAGGTAGGACATGAAATTGCGAACTGTTTTACAAAACAGAAAAATGAGAAAACTAATTCAAAAAACTTCAGGGGACAACCTCAGGTGGGCGTGAGGTTAGTCCAAGAGATATTACAAGACCCACAAAACCAATTTTCCACATCACAACTCGATTAGTAGATAATCATATTACGTTAAAATCGCCAAGTTTCAATAAAGACCAAATTAAATTGTTAGTTGACACGGGCGCGGTCTGAACATTATAAAAATTAACGCTTTAAAGGGAGATACTGAAATTAATGAAAAAGAAAAAATTTATTTAAAGGGAATCAATGAAAAAAAGTGTCCACAATAGGAAAGACCGAAATAGATTTAATTATAGATAATATAGCATTTGGAACAGAATTTTATGTAGTTAGTAAAATTTTTCCGATATCCGGCGACGGAATAATAGGCAATAAGTTTTTGATAGATAACCACGTAATAATAAATGATGCGAATAATACAATTACGATAAATGAAAGCAAAATAGAGAACGATAATAATATTTGTTTTACATTGCAACCACGTTCGGAAACGGTAGTGCAAATCGATACCTATAGCAGATAAGGCAATGAATAATAAAAATATATTAATTAATAAACAAGAATTATTACCAAATGTATATTGCGCGAATATTTATAATAAAGTTAAAAACGAAAAAATAACGATAAGCGTGTTAAGGTGCGTCTCCACCAAAACGCACGGCCGCACGAACGGTTTCGTACGTTCGAACGGACGATAATATGAGTTGGTCGAGACAAGTTCCGTTTGCGTACGAACACCATTCGTACGTGTGCGGCCCTGTTCGCTCTGGTAGCGGTACATCAAAAGAAATTTGATTTTGGTTGGGACGCCGTTCGATCAAATGTTGTCGTGCGTTCACATTTCGGCATTACTGCGTCAACTGTGAAGTGTTTATTAAGTTTTTTAAGTGCTATTGTAAACTATTATTATTTTACTATTTTGATAATTTATAAGTACTTAGTAGTTTTTGCATACATGGAGTGGCCAGATTGCAAATCTTTGGAACTCATACAGTTGTATAGAGAAAAAAGAAGTCCCTGGGATCCACTGGATAAAAATTATAAAAATAATAAAATAAAATTCGACGATTGGCAAGAAATCGCCACTAAGTTGAACACAGATGTGACCAATATTAAAAAAAAAATAGAAAGCCTTCAAGGGTCTTATTGTCGAGGCACAGATGATTTGTATAAATCAAAATGGTTTGCATTCAATGAAATGCAATTCTTGAAGGAGAAATATAAACCCAGGCAAACAAAAGATTCGATGAATATATTAAATCAAATAGTAAGTATCGACACAGGCTGAATATCAGTATATCGTGTACCTATGTCTATATAGTATTTTGTGATTAGTAATTTCTTACAAATTTTTATTTTAATTTTTAATATATTTAAACAACCATCAATCAAAATATAAAATAAATCAAATATTATTTAACATAAAAGGTTACACAAGTTTAAACGAAAAAATCTTTACTCGTAGTACTAATAAGTAAAATTCCTGATGATTTTGATAAAATATAAAACAATACTATTCAATAAACAATTACTCATAATTATCTTGCCACGGTAAACGTTCTGAAAAAAATACTTGGCGAATTCGAGTCTTATCTCCTCAGCTGTTCTTGTGGGTTTTCGTCCGACTCTTGGTAATGGATTAAAAGATCCCATATCAATATTATCTTGCCTATAAGTACCTTCATTAATATTTCCATCTTTTTCCTCATCATATGTAAAACCACTGTTTGAAATTTCTTTTTTTCTTAAAAAATTATGTAAATAAATACACGTGAAAACTACTGTCTCCGCGTTATTAGGTTCTAACAACATCGGTTTTCGTAAAACCCTAAATACTGCCGATAAAATTCCGAAAACGTTTTCCACGACTCGGCGGGCTCTCGAAAGCCGATAATTAAATGATCTCTGAACTGAGCCTTTTTGTTGAATACCACTGAAAGGTTTCATAATATTATCTTTTAGTTGAAATGCCTCGTCAGCGACAAAAACATATGGCAGTTTATTTTCCACATTTTTCAAATATGTTGGTTCGGGTATCATCAAAGTCTTATTTTCTAAAGACTTATAAAATTCTGTGTTTTTAATAACTCCACCATCTGAAATTCTCCCTTGACATCCAACATCGGCAAATAAAAAATTATAATCGGCATCCACGACAGCCATCAACAAAATACTAAATGTAGACTTATAGTTGAAGTATTGGCTTCCACTGTTTATGGGAGCTTGTAATTGTATATGTTTTCCATCTATAGCACCGAGACAATGTGGAAAATTCCATTTTTCTTCGTACCCTTTTGCAACAGCTAACCATTCTTCTTGAGATTGTGGAATCTATAAATGATTAAAAGTAAAAAATAAAAATTCAAGTGACCAACTATTAATAGTGTAATGAATGTGTTAAATTTTAATTCAATGACATAAAATTATTGTGTCTAGGCACAAAGAAAAATGATTTTGAGCGTAACGGTCGGTCAATCAGATAGTTTATAAAGTACTTGAGTAAAAGTATTTAAATACTTTTTAAATACTCAAATATGTATTTTAAATACTTATGAAATAAGTCCTTGTACAAAGTATTTTTATTTTAAATTTTAATTTTAATAATTTTAATATACTTGAGAAGTTTCTTGTACTAAAAAATAATATTTTTAAATTACAACAAAATAACTAGGTAAAATTGTTGTTCTAGGTTATTTATGATATTTAATTTCGTCCGAATTTTAACTTAAAATAAATATAAAAGAAAATATTATTTTAATTTTTTGGTTACAGTATAAACTACTTACGTAGAACCTTGTTTTAAATTTTTTATTCTTAGTTCTAAAATAGAACATATTATTATAAATTTTTAAGTGTAAAATAATTTGTAAATTTTGAATATTATAAATGTTGACGACATTTTAATTACTATAAATGGTTATATAATTGTGAAATTTTCAAGTATCCAAGTTAATTCGTTTTTTAATTACAACAAAATAAGAAAATCGATACATAAGAAATCGAGTGAATATCAAATGTTGTAAAAATATGAATTTCAAACGCTCATAAAAATTTAAATTGAATTTCTTGTAGACATTTTTTTTTTTTTTTTTTTTTGATAAAGATAGACAAATGTATGAGGAATCTTGTATTACATTTTCAAATCTTAAATATAAGAAGAGACAATTTTATAAATTTCCAACTCAAAATAATTTTCAAATGTCCGTAGTTTTTACGAATTTTATAAAAATCGAACTTCAGATGTCATAAAATATTATTATGGGTTACTTTTTTCTCGAAATTAATTTAATAAAAACTATTAGGTAATAATAAAAAATTTTATATGACTGTAATATTAGCTCAACATGAGTCAAAATATTTTGAATATTTTATGGTGTATAGAAAATTCGAATAGAAGCATTCAGTGCTTAGAATCTAACATTATTACTTATAATTAATTGTACATATACGATTAAACAACAGTTATTGCCATATTATTGTTGCGTATATAAAAATACTTATACGTGGATACTTTCTTTGGTATCATGTCTTTACGCCGATAGCATCGACGCCGACGGTATCTACGCCGACGGCATTTACGCCGACGGTATCTACGCCGACGGCATCTACGCCGACTAGTATCTACGCCGACGGAAAAAATGCCGACGAGTATCTACGCCGATAGTAAATACGCCGATGGTATGTTTTTTTACAAAACGAATGTGTTTCTATGGGACTAATGTCTAATATAAGAATAAAAATTAACTAATATGAAACTGAAAATTTTGGAAAATTAATTATGTTATTAAATAATTAAAAATAAAATAAAACTCGTTGTTGCCTGGTTTTTTTTAATAATAAATATTTTTTAGCTCTGAAAAGAGCCTTTTTATGTCCTAAAAAGGACATTTTTTAAAACAACGAGTGGACCCTAAACTTGGACATTTAACAAGATTGGAATTGAAAATTATGAGCAATTCCCTGCAAATGATCGGAGGTGTCGCGATTCCCATCGTCTTTAACGATTTCTTTAATTCGCAATGCTGTGTCTCGATAACACCGTCGTCCCTGTGCTGGTGGTAATCTAGCAATGTACTGGTTGATTTGGAATTCATTAGGCTCTGCTGATTTTGCAGACCCTCAATGAATTTCCAAATAGATGGATGATTTGCTCATAAAAGAGAGCTGAATCCTCGATGCCAGCCTTCAACGGCGTTGTTAGTTTTGGGTACATCATTCAACGATGCCTCGTAACAATTCCAGAGTCTCAGCTTAAATTTAGGAAGCATTCTTCCAAGGCCGATTCGTCGGTCAGTTCGATTCTAACATTCGGTCTTGTAAGAAGTCAAAAGCAACCATGCCACTTGAATTTGTTTTAAGCCAGAAGGGCAACCAACAGTTGATCAATAAAGGTTTTGTGTATACCACGGACAAAATCAAAGAAGACAAACACATACCCATAACTGTGTAATCGAGACACAGCATTGCGAATTAAAGAAATCGTTGAAATCTATGGGAATCGTGACACCTCCGATTATTTGCAGGGAAATGCTCATAATTTTCAATCCTGTAGTAAACCGACGTTTTTACACAAAAACGGCGTTCCAAAGGTTAGGTGGCCTGAACAACATCACGCCACCAAAATAGGCCACTGAGGCTGTCGCCTCATTGGTTAATACGGATCGACTACGCATCACGCCATTCCTATGACGTCAATCATCCTTTCCTAAATCCCGAGCATGTCTCATATAAATAGGGGCCCTGTTTCACAGACTTTTTAGACATAGAAGTAATTTCCAGTGCTTAACAATACTTGTGTGGGTCGCGGACTAGAAACAGCCGCATTGCCGTCCACATCAAGTATAATTTCAATTACAACTATTCTCCGGCAGAATTATTATTCTGTCGACAAATTTTACATTACTTTAAATTAACTATATTATTAGTTTCGTGTCAATAAACATTGTATCTATAATTAACTACATTTTGTGTTAAAATATTCTTACTCAACCTTCACTTCAACCACCATCCTCCGATTCATTGCGACGACGTGTACGTGCATTCGTCGTTAAAGAAGTGTGCAGTAACCAATCAAGTGAGAGCGACGGGTTACTACATAAAATTTGGTGTCAGGTGTGGGGTTTCACTTCATCAAACGAAAACTTTTCGAGACATCGGAAAAAGTACTTTGAGACCCACCGACGAAACCACGTTCACAACGTCAAGGAGAAGGAGGGCAGCAAGAGCATTCAAACAAGGTCCGTCGAGTGAGGGCAGTAAGAACATTCAATCAAGAGCATTCCAAACAAGGTCAGTCCAGGAAGGACGGTAAGAGCATTCAATCAAGGGCAGTCCAGGAAGGACGTTTTCAAAAATCAATTTTTTCACGGGCAATTAAGACTACAGGATGCAAAATTTGTAAGTCATTTGAATAAAATATTGTATGTCTGTAGATAGATCTAATTGGCAAATTTTTGCGTATAATCCCGTTACACTAATAATTAAAATGGCTAATCCAGATCAATTAAGTTTAGAAGGGGCAATCAAGTTAGTACCTTCATTTTCGGGGGGATCAGAATCGGATTTAGCTTCCTTTTTGGCTAAATGCGAATTCATTTTTAAGAGTATCCCTAATACTTTGAAACCCATTATTTTAGAAGCCATAATAACCCAGCTGAAAGGTAATGCATTCGAGGCCGTTAGGTATAAGGTAATTACCACCTGGGACGAATTAAAAAATTTATTTAAAACCGTTTTGGTTCGGCACATTCAGTGTCGTACTTACAGGTACAATTAAGTCAGATGCGCCAAAATCCAAAAGAATCTGTTAAAGAGTTCTCGATTAGGATCGAAAAAACTGCACACGAATTAACACACGCGTTAACGGTAGATAAAGACCCAGCGCAAGTAAATATTATAGCTCACACAGTGCAAGCGCATGCACTAAGCGTATTCATAGCGGGAGTCTCACAGTCTATCGGAATTATATTAAAAGCGCGCAATATTCAAGTATTCGAAGTGGCAGTTTTACACGCAATGGAGGAGGAAAAATCCTCCGAATATTATAATAACGCGTTCGGGAATAATAATGTTCAGAATAATAAAAATAAATTCGATAAAAAAAAGTTCAACGATAAAAGCGCGGTTAAATGCCACCGTTGCGAACGAGTCGGTCATTACGCAAACGAGTGTAGAACTAGCGAACATAAATTACCTACTTTTAGAAATCCGAACAGCGGTCAAAGTCCGAAGACAGAAATTAAACGCGAATATTCTAGCAAATTCTGCAAATATTGTAAAAAAACTAATCACGACATTAGCGAATGTCGGAAATTAAAATATAATGAAAAAAAGAAACTCGAGGAGAAAAATAATAGGAGCGATCAAAATAGATCCATCGAAGAAATACAATCGGGAAGTAACGTACGCGTAATAACGCCTATAACGCGGGAACATATAAAATGTTTTTCCGATAAATTTGTTAAAAGCGAAATCAAATTTTTAATTGATAGCGGTTCTGAAATGAACATTATAAAAATTTCAAGTTTAAAAGGGCATATAATCGTAAACGAAAAAGATAAGAAAAAAATTAAAGGTATTCATGCAAGTCCAGTAGAGACAGTGGGAACAGTAGTGATTCCAATTTATATTAACAAACAGCCTTTCGTAGTAAAATTCGACATTGTGCATGATAATTTTCCAATACCCGAAGCAGGTATATTAGGCATATCATTTTTGAAACTAAATAAGATCGTTTTGGATTGGGATAAAGAAGTATTAATAATCCCAGAAAAAGTAATTAATAACGCACTAATTATTCCGCCGAGGAGTAATTGTGTATTACAAATAAGGGCCGACGAAGAAATCAATTACGAAGCAATAACGATAAAAAAATATGAAATTAATGAAGACGTAATTATAGCTAATAGTATCAGTCCGGTCAAAGGTGATAAAATAATAAGTAATATAATAAATATATCCGAACAACCGTTTATTATCGAACAATTAACCACGAGTAATTTTAAATGGGAACCGTACCACGATAACGTTTTTATTGCTAGCGAAAGCAACAATTACTCTTCGAATAGAATTAAAAGGATCAAAGAAACTATTAATACCGAGCATCTTAATCACGAAGAACGCGATAACATATTAGACCTGTGTAGTCGTTTTTCTGATCTATTTTTTCTCGAAGGCGATCTTTTGAGTGCAACTGACATTGTTACGCATAAAATTAATACACCTAGGTGTGTTAAACCGATTAACATACGTCCATATAGGCTACCGCACGCGTATCAGGACGAGATAGAAAAACAAGTAAAAGAAATGAAAGACGCGAAGATAATACGTAATTCGTTATCACCATTTAATTTTCCACTAGTGGTAGTGAAAAAGAAAAAAGATCTGAACGGTAACCAAAAGTTACGAGTATGTGTAGATTTCCGAAAATTAAACGAGGTTACGGAAAATGAAGCATACGGCTTACCGAATATATTAGAGATACTAGAATCCTTAGGCTCATCTAAGTACTTCTCTACACTTGATCTTGCCAGCGGTTATCATCAAATAATGATTGATAAGGGAGACACCCATAAAACAGCATTTTCTACAAAATCAGGGCATTATGAATTTTTACGTTTACCATTTGGACTTAGTTCTGCACCGGCAACTTTTACTCGAGCCATGAAATCTATTTTAATGGGCTTGGAAGAGTTATGTACGGCGTATCTAGATGACATTGTAGTCCACGGGTCAAGTTTAGTAGATCACCAGAATAGGTTAGAGCAGGTGTTTACGCGATTAAGACTACATAAACTGAAATTGCAACCTAGTAAATGTATGTTTCTACGTAAAGAGGTGTTATATTTAGGGCACGTGATCAGCGAAAACGGGGTAACGCCTGATCCAAACAAATTAAGTTGTATTAAAGAATATCCGAGACCACTAAACGAGAAAGACGTAAAGTCATTCTTAGGTTTATTAAATTATTACCGCCGATTCGTTGATAACTTTGCCAAAATAGCAAAACCTCTTACTAGCTCATTAAAGAAAAACACACCGTTCGTGTGGACGGACATGTGTGAAGAAGCATTCCAAGAATTAAAAAACGCGTTAATGAATCCACCTCTACTTATATACCCTAATTGGGAAAACGGAAATTTTAACCTCATGACCGATGCAAGCCAATACGCAATTGGAGCGGTCTTGTCTCAAGGTGACGTACCTAAAGATCAACCCATAGCTTACGCAAGTAGAACTCTAAATACCGCCGAAACAAACTATAGCGTAATACAAAAAGAATTGTTAGCGATAGTATGGGCTGTAAAGTATCTTAGGCCTTATTTATACGGAAAAAAATTTAAAATAATCACCGATCACCGTCCATTAACGTATTTATTCAATATAAAAGACGTTTCGTCTCAGTTAATGCGATGGCGATTACAGCTCGAGGAATACGATTACGAAATAATCTATAGAGCAGGCTCACAACATTCGAACGCGGATTTCTTATCACGTATACATGTTGTTACCCATGATGAGCCAATTAGCGATTTCGAAGAGTTTAAAAAAGCAGAAACTAAACCGATTTTTAATTCCAAAATAACTGAAATAGAGGGAAGTATAAAACACGCGCAAAATAATGAAAATATAATGTTACCTATTTCAAATGATAAAATAATAACGCATCCAGCGATAAGAGATGTAATGAACAATAACGATTTACCGCAGCAGGTAATTTTTAATGATAATAATAAATTTGTTTCGATTGAACAAACCGACAAATTAGTAATATTCTATAATCTTAAAAATAATCATTATACGACAATTAACGCCGAGAATTATTACGACGCTATTAAAGAGATTAAAATATATTGTATTGAAAAACAAATTAATCAATTATCGACTATCAGGCTAGAAGGGTTAACAACGTTGACCTGCTACGAGCGCATACGCACGATGTTCCGTTACATATTCCGAAACACTGATATAGCAGTAACTATTTATAAAAAACAAATTTTTACGGATGACAACGGATGACAACGGAAATATAACAATAAAGATGGGGAGGAAGGACTATAGGATCCACGTAAATAATACAAAAAAAACATATTTCGAGACCGATTTATGAACACTTCGGTGTCATAACATATATATATTTTTAGCTATAGGATCCTTCAATTTTCTTTTATTGTTATAAGTAGTCATAAACTAGTCATTGTTATATTATTATCGTAGGTAAAAACATATTAAGTTAACCAATTACATAATATGAAAAAAAATAAGGTTATTAATTATTATGATAATTTTAATAAAATAATAAATAGGTATAAAATAATAATAACGTAGATAAGGATTTAATTACGAAGTTTTTATTTTTCTCGGTAGGGAAAAAATTAAAAAACAAATCCGATAATCCATACATCTCTCAGACATTACAATATATTATTCCAATGACAAAATTGTATTTATTGTAAATGTATTTTTTTTAGTATACCAACATGAATTAACTCTTTTTCAGCTAATACCAATACCAAATTGTGACGAAAATAATTGTTTATATGTAAAACCTAATCATAAGTATTTAGCTATAAGTAAATCAAAAGAAATGTATTCCACCTATGACGAAATCGATAGAAGTCAATGTAAACATGTCAGTGATTTCCTCATGTGTCCTGAAATATATCCTTTACATCCTAGAAGTGTACGCAACATATGTGAGGTGCTTCTACTACTAGATCCAAAGGAAGTTCCGGACATACACCGAGAGACGTAATCAAGCAGGAAGCCCTAATACCACGGAGCACGGCATATTCCGTGTATCCAACCATTTCATCTTTATGATACGGAGTATCATTCTTACAAGGGAGGAATGTAGTAAACCGACGTTTTTACACAAAAACGGCGTTCCAAAGGTTAGGTGGCCTGAACAACATCACGCCACCAAAATAGGCCACTGAGGCTGTCGCCTCATTGGTTAATACGGATCGACTACGCATCACGCCATTCCTATGACGTCAATCATCCTTTCCTAAATCCCGAGCATGTCTCATATAAATAGGGGCCCTGTTTCACAGACTTTTTAGACATAGAAGTAATTTCCAGTGCTTAACAATACTTGTGTGGGTCGCGGACTAGAAACAGCCGCATTGCCGTCCACATCAAGTATAATTTCAATTACAACTATTCTCCGGCAGAATTATTATTCTGTCGACAAATTTTACATTACTTTAAATTAACTATATTATTAGTTTCGTGTCAATAAACATTGTATCTATAATTAACTACATTTTGTGTTAAAATATTCTTACTCAACCTTCACTTCAACCACCATCCTCCGATTCATTGCGACGACGTGTACGTGCATTCGTCGTTAAAGAAGTGTGCAGTAACCAATCAAGTGAGAGCGACGGGTTACTACAATCCCAATCTTACTAAATGGCCAAGTTTAGGGGGCAATCGTCTTTTTAAAAAATGTCCTTTTTAGGGCATAAAAAGGTTCTTTTCAGAGCCAAAAAAATATTTATTATTAAAAAAAACTAGGCAACGACGAGTTATGTATTTTATTCTTAATTATTTAGTAACATAATTAATTTTCCAAAATTTTCAGTTTCATATTAGTTAATTTTTATTCTTATATTAGACATTAGTCCCATAGAAACACATTCGTTTTGTAAAAAAACATACCATCGGCGTATTTACTATCGGCGTAGATACTCGTCGGCATTTTTTCCGTCGGCGTAGATACTAGTCGGCGTAGATGCCGTCGGCGTAGGTACCGTCGGCGTAGATACCGTCGGCGTCGATGCTATCGGCGTAGATACCGTCGGCGTAAAGACATTTAACCCTTTCTTTTTAGTTACCTATACTAGTTTCTCAATCGATATGTATTTTAATTACACTTCAATATTTTACATTATAAAACTAATACCTATATTATATTAATTTTTGAAGATTTACTAATATAATTGTAATCGTATAAGTTATTGTTTAATAACATAATATGTTAGAAAATTCCACCATAAAATATTGTTATATTAATGGTATTTACAGAAAATGGAAAACATAAATTATTTGACTGAAATAAACGTTTATACCATAAAAATTATGCTAAAAATAAATTTTGAATTATTTAAAAAATCATTTATTTCAAATGTTAAATTTTCAGTACCAAAAAAATTAAAAATCAATAATTGAACGCTTGTAACGTAAATTGCAATAAAATATATAAAAAAACAATTTAAAGTATTGATTGGAACAAAAGTTATTTAATTTGTTAGATCATTTTGTTATGCATGGTATAATATATTATTTTAGGTTGATAATACTGAAGAACCATCGAATTCATCAGAAAATGATTTAGATATTACTACGGTATCAACAGAAGAACATGTTATGCATGAAAATGAATACGACAAACAAAATCCACCCGTTGAAAAAAAAATTTCGAAAAAAAAACGCACATGTGACGTTGACGATGCAGATATCTGCTCTCATTGAGTAAGTTGAAGAGTTAACTCCATTTTTCGTGATGATAGAAATAAATTGTAGGTAATCAGACTGTGTAACATCAACAATATTTGCGTAATTCTTACTGTCACAATATGCAACCTAAAGTAATAAAGAGATTGATTCAGTGGATGAGAATTTTCTGTACTGCATATTATGATATAAAAATAAATCAGTTGAAGTGAAACTTCTTTACAGAGGATACGAAAAAAAAAATTATTGACGTCACGAAACACGTTTATATAGTTTGTTTTTGTATACAAAAACGAACCTCGGGTTTGGACGTGAGAATTCGTGCTAATTACGTGCTAAATATTGGCACAGGAATTAATTCTGATTTGACTTTATGTGTGTTTGGCGGGGCTGGAGAAATATTTCTCCAGTCCCCCACGGATATTTTTAGATTTTATTCATAATCTAAAAACGTGCAAATTACCAAAATAGTGGTGCAAATTCATGCTAATAGCATGCTAAATGATGGCATAAATTTTTTTTATATTTTGAATGTGGGGGGCCAGAGAAACGTACGTCTTTTATAAACTTGTTATTATAATTTTGTACTTAACTATAGGTAGTTATGTTTGTGTGATTCCATTTTATCTCAAATGTTTTTGTATTCATAAAATATTAAATTAATTTAGACATACTAACTTATAATACTTATTATTATAGGATAATATAGGTTTCAATTCCGGTTTAGAATTCACCGGTCTCCAACACCGGAAACGACAAGTAGGGGTGCAACTCACCCACAGCCGGCAAATCCTATATGGACACTTGTATTGAAACCTATATCATCCCATAGTAAAAAGAGCTGTGGGTGAGTTGCAGTCCGACTTGTCGTTTCCGGTGAATTCCGGATCGATAATATTTTAGGTATAGGTTAGTTGCGGCCCGAGTAATTATCATTACCTATGTACCTTACCTATATAATATATATATACCTATTACCAAGGCTGGTCAAGCTAACGATTTTTTTTAATTCGATAAGTTAAATTATTTTAAAATAATAAAGTAAAGGTAAGTTAAAAGTTACTCATATTTTTTTCGTTAACTCGTTAAGTTAAACGTTAATTTTATTTCTTGTAACATAAATTTTTTTATTAATATATATGAATACTTTTATTTTATTTTTTGAAATTATTACCTATATTCTTAGAACAGTTATAAGATAACATTTTTTTATTAATACATGAATACTTTTAATTTTTTGACATTATAATCATTATAATATTACTATACCAATATTTTTATTATTTTTTGACATTATAATCATTATAATCTTATTATAACAATACTTTCATATTTTTAAAACAAATCATAACGTCATGAATATGGGTAAAACTGTAGTTAAGTTAAATATAAAATATTTTATAGTTAATTAATTAGAAAATTACAAACCATTATTAACGAAGTCAGTGAGTCAAATGCATAAGTATTATTTAAAATCACTTTTCCTTGTTTACTTGTTCATGTTGTACTTTTTAATTGTTTAAAACAAGATCCATTTTTTAATATTTGCAACGATCGTTGATGTTTTGATGAATTTGTTATTCTTATATGGCGTAAATGAGAATTTGGCACAAGGTAAGAGTTACTTTTTCTTTGCTGGGCACTTTTTCTGTTCCAACTTTCTGTTGCTTTAATTTCTTCGCTGTTTTCTTGGTTTCGTATTGGAACAAATCTAAGTTGGTTTTCTTTCACAATACAGTATAATGAAGAATTTGAATCATCATGTGAATCATCGGTAACATCGAATAATTCACCTGGAATTTGTTTCGTCATATTATGTATTGTTGGTGGTGAATCATAGTTTTTATCATCGTTATTGTATCTTAATGGTGATTGACATTCAATATTTACTTCTTTTTCATAAGCTTGTTGATATTCATTGATATTATCATCAATTATGTTTAATGGTATCGGGTTCTCTTGATTTTCATATAATCTCGGTGGTGAGTATCCATTTTCATTAAAAATTACTTGATTTGACTCTTCCATAGGTGGCACAGGATCATTGTTATTTATAGCAGATCTTAAAAGCGTAGCACCTTTTAGTGAATCAATATGATTGGTCAAAAATGTTTCAAGGTCAGTTGGCAGAGGTATATGCTTAAAAGTTACAGCTTTAAGTTTTTTGAAACTTGATTCTATTGCAGCTGAGCTCGAAACGTCATCACCATAGCCATTTGGCACCATTATATTGGCACCATTACACCAGACCATAAAGGTAATAGTTTCATTATTTTTATTAAGATTGGCACTAATGTTGGAATAAATAATGGGTTTATCCCTGATCCTTCCTGCACAAAACTTTTGCTGTTTTCGTATATATTATTCGCCCAAGATTTAAAAGGATTTTCATAATCATCAAGTCCTTCATTTTGAGTTTCATACATTTCTTCTATTAAAGTTCGAGCATCATCTTCTGTTTCAGCAAGAGCTATCATATTATCAAATTCTTGATGAAATTCAATAAACCCGCTTGATGTAGCTTCAATTAACTTTTTTTTATGTAATTCACATGCAGTTTCCTGGCCATCTAAATTTATTCCGTCTGTTTCATTGGTGAAGACCACAAACATTGACATCAGTAGACAGCGGACTTCTGATAAACTTTGGCATTTTATTAAAATTCCAACTAAGCGGAGTACAATTTCCCTAATTCTTCTTGAAACTGTCTTTAGTGGTGTCCACTTACTACAAATTTTTATAAAATGTGCTACATCGATACTTATGAAACATCGAGGAAGAAAATGTGAATTGGTAGAAATTTCTTGCGTAAGCAGGTCAGAACAAACTCTTACATAGTCTTGCAAAGACGAATACTGAGTAAAGCTTTGAACGATAGCTGAAAGCAAAGCTAGTGAATTGTCACAAACCGTTTCTTTGGGTTTTTTTATGTCACAACTTATCCATTTCACGAGCCAATTAAAAATTGCTATATTTGTATGTCTTTCACTAAGCATGTTAGTAACAGAAAAATTTTTTTTTTTTCTTTGTCGTACACCAATGCTTCGTATAAATATATAGAATTAGTTTTTTCTAAGCCTAATCGGTGAAAAGTTTTGACTATTAAACCTGTGGCGTCAATTACTAACTTCGGATAATCAGTTATATTACAATAACTCCTATACAAGTTAATTTGCTCCGAAGAATGATAATGAACAAAAAAAGGGTCACATCCTATGTCTTGAATAGTATTTTTGAATTAATTTTCTTTTTTCATAATATTCAAGGAAATCAGTGAATCTTTATTCCGGCGTTCATTTGACAGTTTTTTAGATTTAAGTGTCCGTAAACAATTACCGGTAGGAATGATAGCTGGTTCGAAATATCCTGAAATTAAATTTCACTTGTTAATTGTGGAATATTTGTGTATACTTCTAAAATGACAATTCACATAACTATATAGATACCATATCCGTAAGTTTGGGTTGGGGCTTATTTATTCAGATTTTAACATTCAAATTATTAAAAGTAAAATATAGAAAATGTTTTGTTGTGGAATTGTTTAATCATTACCTAATCATTATATTGTGTTATAAAATTAAGAATAACTTTATTTTTATTTTTAAATCAGTTTAAACGTCAGATTAAACATAAAAATGATGACGTAGGTATCTAAATTAAAAATATCGAACCCACCTAATTTTTTTTTAACTTTGGGGCTTAATAGATATAAGAAAAGATACAAATTATAAATCGATCACCCACAAATTGTTTGCTGATAATAACTCAATAGTGTAAAAATTGAATAAAATTATTTAAAAGGTGACTTTTCTTATTGTTCTTAATAATCAGGGAAAATAATTTTAAAAAAACCAGTTTTTGACAAAATCAATATTGTTTTTTTCAGTGTAACTTGAATACTTAAAATGTTCATTCAACGATTGTATTATAATTTTCTATACAATATGATAAAAGCTATAGAGATGAACATTTATTGTTAAAATTTTTTTCACTAGATCAAAAATGTAGAAATTATACCTAATACAAGATTCCTTATAAAATTTTAGTAAAACTAAAAATTTACCGGAAAATAAATTAAATTTTTTATAAGGGTTTAATATTAATTAATTTACAACATTGGATATTTATTCATTACATATTTATTTCTCCTTAAGCAATTTTAGTTTATATAGTTGTGCCTACTTCAAATATATTTTTCGTAGATAATTGAAATTTTTACATATTTATTAAATTGTATTATTTTATATGGACAGTTAGAATTTTGAAACCCCATAAAATATTTACCTCGTTAAATGGTTAGGTTGTATAGACTACAAAGTGAATAAACAAAATAAATTATATAAATATATACTATTAAAATAAATACAATAGTTTTCCCTGAAGCAAGTGCAAAATACCCTCAAAGTTGAATATAGAACCATTTTTAATGGTCCAAAATGAGATGAGAACAAACAAAAATAATTTTAAAAACATATCATTGTGAAATTATTACATACATTGATCAGCTTAGAATCTAAGATTTTGAACACCTTAATATCTTAATAGTTAAAATTAATTAGACTGAATTCTAAATGAACTATCAAAAAATAAAATAAAATTAAACAATAATTAACTAACAAAAAAATTAAAACAAATACTTGAAGTAGATTATAGTAATAATAGGCATAAAATTATATTTTTCTGTTTTCAACAACTGTTTTTTACATTGTCTAAAATTCAGAGATATTCAAACTTTTTCATCTCACGGCTCTTTTGTTTCTTTACAACTTTCTTAAGGCTCTTAAATTATTAAAGACATGGAAAGAAAATGTTTCATTGTTAAATTGTTTATAGACAGATATATTATAAATACATCAATAATATCAAGACAACAAATTGTATGATAATCATGCATATAAAACGGAAATTAAATATTTTACATTTATAACAAAACAATATATTAATCCGTAATCGTCATCATTGTTAATATTTTTCCTGTTGTGAATTATGGATGTCCCGACAAATACTCGCAACATGGAGCCGTGACGAATAGTTTGAATATTTCTGGTTTAAATCATTTGTTTTAAACAACTTAATTTTAGCACCCAAAGTTCGTTAAACCATTTGCGTATAGTCTAATTTTGCAATCCAAAATGGAAATTTTAAACACAGTAGTTACATTTCTGTCTAAAACGTATTATAATTCTTACCATTAGTCATAAGACGATTTGCTTCTTTTTCTCTGAAAGTTTCACATGATACACTTTTAATAACCACAGAAGATATCGCCTTTTCTTTCGCTGGTCC
The DNA here is from genome assembly GCA_949089665.1 of Macrosiphum euphorbiae. Classification (NCBI taxonomy): domain Eukaryota; kingdom Metazoa; phylum Arthropoda; class Insecta; order Hemiptera; family Aphididae; genus Macrosiphum; species Macrosiphum euphorbiae. The sequence goes on from CARXXK010001128.1 coordinate 192,685, forward strand.
AATTAAACGCCTTTTTTTGTTTAAATGGTGTACATCAAAGTTCCCGATATAAGTACATTCCATCAAAACTCTATTGGAGAAGATACAATGATACATGGATTAAAATTTTGAAAATATTTATCATCTAAGTATCGTTTATATAATATGTCAAAGATAATAATAATTTAGTATTATAAAATATTAAAAAATACCTTGCGTTTTCTGATGGTTGGTTTAAAATAACACCCTTAAAATGTGAGTTACATATAGAGCATCGTCCAATAACGGTAACAAAAGTATTTCCATGTGGATAGACATGGGCTCTTTGGAACGATAAACAACATGGCAATAGGGTATGGATCCAAAAGTGCTCGGCTAAAATGGGGGTCCACTGGTTTTTTTGTAATGCATGATGAGTTTTAAAATTTTGTTTTGATCTATTTTTGTCATTTAATCTATACACAATACTCTGTGGCTTAATCATATTCCACTCTTCAATGGAAAATGTAAAAACAAACTTTTTTTTAGGTAGATCTTCATCTGAATTACTACTATCATCTGAACTATCTAAAAAAAAAAAATATTAAATCCATATATACAGGGTGTCTCAAACAGTACTGACATATGGAATAACTTTTTTGGTATTCGATATTTTTTTTTTTTTTTTTGTTTTATTTGTAGACGCTTGCGCTACATGTTTTATATAAAAAAAATTTTTTACTTTTTTAATTCTGAAAATAAAAATTTTAAATTTTATAAAAAATGTATTTGAAAAATTCAAAATAGCCAATTTATAAAGCCGATTTTTAGAAAAATTTTGATGGTTCAAATATTTATAAAAGTGTTGCCGTTAATTTTCTACAAATTATTTAGTTTTTGGAAATATGAACAATTTTTTCCTTTATCATACCAAAATAATCAACAATCATCAGTCATCACTGTTACTAGTATTAATGACTATTATCGATTTATTTTGTTTATCGAGTTTTCATATGTTTTCAGTTATCATTTACTAATATCATTGATGACAATCACAAAATACCTGTTATCAAAATGGCTTATAAAGTTATAGTACTTTTATTATTTTTTCCTCTGATTTTCGTCAGTATTAGCAATCAGTATAGTTGAATCATTTGAGTTCTAATAAATAAATAATTATATTATTAATAACTGTTATTATTTTAGTAAGCTTGTTATTATTATTCAAAAATTCTCGTTATTGTGTTATCAATGTACCCACCAAATCACCATTCATCATTTTAACGTCCATCAAATTTGAGGATTTGTTTCATGTGTCCAAACACTGGAGTGCTTGAAACTGTGAATGCATAATAGATTATTCATGACAAATTTGTCATGGGATTATTTATGTATTACTCACCAAAACAAAATCAAGTTGAACAGTATCTTACAATGCAAGAGTGACACAAATGTTAAAATCGGTCACATACAGAATAAGGTATCATGTCCACATCCATATGTGGCTTAACTACAGAATATTTGCAAAATATATTCCACGTGGTTTCAAGAAATGTTCCACAAATTAAATTGATATACATTTCTAAGAAATTAATCACCATCACGGCATCACTTACAAAAACAAAATTAGTTAAACGAAGTTACCACACTATTGGAGAGTGGAGACGTAAGTATACATAATAGTTATTTTTTTCGGTGGTTTTACGATAGGATGTCTGCAATTTAAATTATTTTGACAATAACATCAACAAACTATTTATGGGTACTAATAAACTATAATACATTTTATTCTTTGATGAAAAAACTACAAAATTAATGAGCTATGTACTTAAAAATATATTTACCTACCTAAAAAATAAATAATTTGAAATTTTTTTTTTATTAAGGAAATAAATGTTGTTTTCTCCAAAACTCTTAAAATGCGAGTAAGTCAATCAATAATAACAGTCGAATTTGAGTATATTGTGACTATATTTCCCAATTGGATCAGCAAATGAAAATTTATATTTTCTGATACATGTTCTGTGTACATTTAAATAAGTATGGAATAATAAATACTTATGTTGTACATTTTTGAACAGACTACACAATAGATAAGTAAGTACGAATATTTTTAACAATAAAATAATTAAATCTAATAATTATATTACCCCTTTTTTTATAGTAGCTTTTATGAAACATGAAATATCAAGTTGGACTACCAGTTTTGTAAATTATGCAGATGAAACTTTGGTTGTATATTTAAAGTAATTAGGTTAAGTTATTGAATTGTAATAAAATAACTAAGACTCATGAGATTTTTTTACATTTAAAATGGATAATTTAATATTTTTCTAATATGAAACTTATATGCTATATTTGAAGAAATGTATAACATGAAATACCTACTAGTTTTTTCTCATTCTCAAATTCAGATACATAGTGACTGTTCTCATTTTTAAGCCTTTGGGACTTGGTTTTAATGAATGACAATTCTGTAAATAATTATTTTATGTTCATGTAGCATTGTAGGATTTACACTGTGGTTTAGTATAAAATCATATTTTATACAAAAATCACTTAACGAAAAGTTATCTAAAATATTTAAATTGTACATAGATGACATAAAGTGTCCCGTTAACAAATTTAAGAACTATTTATTAAAAAATTCCAATTCGGACAGTTGATTTTCAACATTGTTTTTCGATATTTTAAATTAAACAACTAAGAAACTTAATATTTCAGAAATAAATTGTCACACTGATAAAGTAAACCTTTTTAGTCTATTGCAACTCACAAAAACATTCTAACCTAGATATGAGTAAACTTTCCATCTATTAAGATAGATAGTAAAATATATAAGTAAAATTATTAAGTTCTAAATAGTTGTACAGTAATACAACATTCATAGCCCTCAAAATAAATTGTAATTTACAGTAGTAAATATAAAAAGTGTAACAGAATGACCTGACAAATAAAAATTAAAAATTGATAATAGTAAAAACATACGACAAAAGTTATTAAAATGACATGAATAATAAATAATTTAAGAAATATATTTTATTTATTTATTCCTTAAAAATATTGATATTTAAAAAAATGATTGTAAAAAATAAACTATTTCACTTAATAAACATTTTTACCTTCAAAATTAGACAAAGTATTAAAAAATGTTAAACTGTACTTGTAGCACAAGCATTTATAAATGATATACATACATATTATACATATTTTACATATAAAAAAAAGTGGTAAAATATTGATTAGAACCAAAGTTATTTCATGTGTTAGGTTATTATGTTACACTTTGTTACTACTTATGTTCATTAAATTTTAATTAATTTATGTTGAGTTGTGGACATGTCAAGTGTTAATATTTTTTATTAGATGTGAACATACCCAAATTCTGCAAATATTTGCATTACGGAAATTTGTCTATATTCTAATGAAACTATTGATAACTAATGTGTTCATTACCTTTTATAAATTATTAGGTACCTTTTTTTACATAATGAGATAAGTCAGAAGTAGATGAATTTGGGAGTGATTCCTATTAATTATTATTAGATTTAAGTTTATTTAGAATTTTATATATTTATTTAGACTGTTATACCTACATTTATTTAATAAGTAAATTTTTAGGTAAAAATAACTGTTACCGATTTGTTTTTATCATTGACACCACTTTTTTTATCCTAACAAGTCAACAATTTTTGTTTAAGCAAGTTCTAAAAAATAAAAGCAAATACTTCTTAGTATACATGTATACATGTATAATGTGCCGCCTACTTATACTAATGTAGAGTATTCTGACATGATAGAAATGTTTTATACTAGTGGTAAAAGTACAGTTCAAACATGTCGCTTATACAGTTATACCTACAAAAATTTCCCAAAAGAAGACAACCTTCACGATCCACGATTACAAATGTTGTACAAACATTAAAAGCTACAGGTAATATTAAAAATGTATAGTCAAAGTATTATGTATTATAACTAATTTATTCAATTTTAACATTTATGATTTTATAAATAAAATAAATAAAAAATAAATAAATAAATTGGTCGGTCCATATTTTTATGATGGCACTCTAAGTGGGCAACGTTATTTAGAGTTTCTAGAAAATACATTGCCGTTATTGATGGAGTGTATCCCTCTTGAAATTCGGAAAACAATGTGGATACAGTAAAATGGTGCTCCTGCTCATAATGCAAAAGTAGTAATAGATTACTTGAACCCGCATTTTCCACAAAGTTGGTTAGGTACCCGTGGTCCACTGGAATGGCCTCCACGATCTCCTGATTTAACTCCTTTAGATTTTTTTTTATGGGGTTACTTAAAAGATAACGTTTATTCAGAACAGTCGACTTCTCTGAATGATTTAAAAGAGCGCATCACTAAAGCATGTACAAAAGTCACATCACAAATGTTAAAGTCGGTCACATCGTCAATATTAGAGCGATATGAAAAACGTACAGAAAACGATGGTGGGCATTTTGAAAATTATTTAAAATAGATATTAGGTAGCAACTGAATTAACTGATTACTGAACTAAATATTGTTGATGCATGTATGTCATTATTGTATTATTGTTATTAATTCTATTAAACCTTTTTAAACGTAGTAACATAAAAGTTTTTTTTTACTATAACATAACCAGTAATTTTATTATCTCAGTAATGCTCTTATCTATTTCTGTGCATTAGCTGCCGGTGTAAATGGTGGTAACTGATAAAAACTCTTAGGAAAATAAATAGTGATTACTACGTCTAATCAGGTATCAGTGATGACTGATGATTGTTGATTATTTTGGTATGATAAAGGAAAAAATTGTTCATATTTCCAAAAACTAAATAATTTGTAGAAAATTAACGGCAACACTTTTATAAATATTTGAACCATCAAAATTTTTCTAAAAATCGGCTTTATAAATTGGCTATTTTGAATTTTTCAAATACATTTTTTATAAAATTTAAAATTTTTTATTTTCAGAATTAAAAAAGTAAAAAATTTTTTTTTATATAAAACATGTAGCGCAAGCGTCTACAAATAAAACAAAAAAAAAAAAAAAAAAAAAATATCGAATATCAAAAAAGTTATTCCATATGTCAGTACTGTTTGAGACACTCTGTATATAGCAATTTTGATTTTAGTATACAAATTAACTTAACAAAATTCTACCGAACATTATAAGTTACCATTATATTAATCAAAAATACTCAAAAATTAAGTACCTGTAAAAATAATAATTAATTTTTATGTTAAATATGATGTTGATCTATTTGATCAATGAGGCTATTGGATTTTATGTACGTATGTATTAAAAGAAAACAAATGTATTAATGATCTACTCTCAAGGTTGTGAAGTATAATATAGAAGATATGAAAAAACACTATAAAAATGTGGAGAAGTAAGTGCCGTGCCACATACCATTCCGCAAAACATTGGATATCAAGTCTGTATATTAGCTTTGTTCGTTTTAAAAACTAAGTGTAGACAGTGTAGTGTAGAAGTGTTGGGTATGGTGTGTGGTGTGACAATTCAAAACAAACGTTTGAGGTGTGAGAGTCGGCTTTTTGATAAAGATAGTAATTAAATGATAACTGATAACATTTTCATAATCTAAAATTCCAATAATTGAAATAAGAAACTAGAAACTAGAAATTATTTCTAAATAGTTGTAATTGTAACAACAATAGTGAATATTTAAGTATAATATACCAATATATTATACTTATCGCACAGATTTTCATACTTTTTTTATCTACAGTAGAATGGAAAATTTGTATAAAAGATGATTAGCACATCAAAAATACGAGAGATATTAGTGGCTGATGTCAACTAAATCTGAGTGACGGGAGAATACGTGGGCTAGTGGGCGTCAACTAAATCAGTACCATGCTTTTTTTTAATTTTGATTTAGTTTACCTTTAATACTGTATGACATGTTCCTGAAATTTTATTTTCTTCCTTTAAATGATCAATTAAATTACCCATCGTTTTAACTTTATTGAGAAGGCGTTGATTCCTTTTTCTTAAATTTTTAATTTTTTTGACATAATTTTGACTATTTTTCTGTGTAATATACCAATATTTGCGCCTTTTAGTTGGACTATTTAAATCTTCCTAACTGAAGTCACCCATATACCGCCTGTAATTTATAAAAATTGTATTAATATAATACATAATTTTATTATAATAGGTAAATCATATCATATTATTTTAATTACTTCTTTCTAACAACAGAACATAATATGTTAAGTACTTCAGGAGTTTCAGGTATAACAGCCAGATTTGTTTCTGGACTACCTAGATATTCAAAAATATTATATTAAATATATTTAAAAATATTTTTTAATACATTTATATGAAGTTATTTTATAGACATAAAGATTATGTATAATATGAGTTATTCACTAGACTCCGAAGGAATATGTTCCATGTATGACTTTTGTTGTAACGTGTCCGGCAAGCACTTATAAAAATTGAGGTATGGAAGGAAATAAAGTATACTAGCATAAATAACACTAAATATAATATATTTCAAAGTATTTTACAATACATTTAAACAATCAAAAAGACTCAAGTACAACGTTGTTCGTGTCCCAAGGCAGACTCCTCGAATCTCTGCTGCCCTTAGCTATTTATGTTACTACTTTTCACTTTGTTATGATCACGCCACTCATAGATCAGCATTATCCACGACTGCGCGTGCATAACCCTTTTGCCCTATTAACTAAAAATATACGTATTCTAATATTGTTTATGACAACGTCAGCGTTCATACATTGTATTTTACATTAAGCCGCTGCGTGTTACAATAATAGTGTTTTTATGTAAAAACAGTAAATCATATAATATTAACTAATGAGGATCATTACATTCCTCCATCCCTACATTGAAATTATATTTGTTTTACATGATTACAAAAAAAAAAAAATATTTTTCTTAAACTAAACAAATATTAATTTCAGAATATAGTTTTACATAATCTTAATATTAATATTATTATTTTTTAAACATCTATGATATTATGATTTGTCTTTCGACTAAACCTCCGTGACCTTAGTAATCGTATCGAAATGAATGTTTCCATAATCTCTTACTGGCTCTGGAGGTGATTTAGTACAATATTTATTTAATTTGTAACATACATAAATGACAATAAACAATATTATTGTACTAAAAATAACATAATGATTATACGTATAAACTTGCTGTATTGATTGTTTTGTTAAATTAAAATCAATTTCCCTATTTATGTCATCGATTGACCTAGATATAGATTTCAAATCATGCAATTTTTCAACTTGTCCCGTAAAGGACCATGTTGGTAATTTAGATAGAGCTATATTATTCATTTGTGTCCCTTTTAATAATTTTGTTTCTGGTATAAAATCAATGAATTTAGAGTTTTGTGCTGTAGTTACCGGCTGTAATATATTTTGATTTGCGTAACCCTTACATTGTTCATTAAGGGTTAACAACCCTGTTCCTACTATACTCTATTCAGAATAACCTTGCCCACTTTCGCGCACGCAACTGAGCCGCCGGCAGTCGTCAGACCCCCCGGCGAGAGTCAGGTGCACTGTGATTGGTCGTTAGTTGTCGACCGCTACCGTCATGCGTCGCTATCGACAGCCGCCGCCGTATATACAGATGTTCATAATAACACGATCGTAATAATTAATAATTATTACCTATATCATGTTATAATGTATAGTTTTTTTTCCTTTACCGTGTTTTTTGTACTTTTACCTTATTTTTCTGTACCAAACACAATGCTTACGTAGTATACAATTATTATTAAAACCCAGTACCAATGTAATTAATACCTATGTAATTTAAGAAGGAAATTAAAACTAATAAATAAATACAACTTCATATTTACAAAAGTTACTCATATTTCTAAAAAAGTCATTTTTTTCTAAACAGTAATTAACAAAAATCAAATTCATGTTTACAAAAATTATCGTTATATACACAAAAATTATAGTTATATTTACAAAAATTATAGTTATATTTACAAAAATTATAGTTATATTTACAAAAATTAAGGTCAACATTATTCAGTATCGGAATCCGTTTCAGAAGATGTGTCTCCCGTAATAGTCATCAACAAATCATCTTTCTCCGAGGACAACATCTCATCTATTATGTTATCGACCTCATAAAATTTTATTTCTTCTTTTTTCGTGTGGCTTATAAAATTTTTCCACATTTGTGAGTCAACTCGATCTATGCCCTCTACTAGTAATTTTTTTACATCTGGAAGTTTATAAGTTGTGTTGTTCATTCGAACATGGTTCTTCACTGATGACCAAGCAAGCTCAATGGGGTTAAGCTCACAGTGGTATGGGGGGAGTCGTAATACTGTATAACCACTGTTTTTTGCTAGTTCATCAATAACATACCTATTATGTTGTGGTTTTAAACGTTTCACTATTAGCAAAAGTTGAGGGATAACCATAGTTCGGTCTACCACTTCTCCTTTATCCTCCAACCACTTAATTATATCCGCCTTTCGTGTATTCGATGTTGGGGCTTTGTCAATTTTCACGGAATGGTAGGACGCATTGTCCATAACAATTACGGAGTTCGGTTTTAGGCGAGGTAGAGTGCCCTCCATCCATTCACGAAATGTGTCCCCATTCATCTCGTCGTGGTAGTCACTCGTATTTTTTTTCGATTCAAAACACAACAAACCACCAGGGACAAAACCATCTTCAGAGCCGATATGGAGAACAATAAGTCGTTTCCCTTTGCCAGAAGGATTAACAGCACCTGTCGATAGACCTTTTAAGAATGCATCACGGTGAGATCGTACTGTTGTGTCGACCCACGTTTTCGATGTACAATCGCCAGCATTCACCCATGTTTCGTCGAGAAAATAAATATGTCGACCCTCTTCCCGGTATTTTCTAATGCTATCCAAATATGTTCTTCTCCACCCAACAATTTCATTTTTTTCAGTCATAGCACTGTTCCTACTTCGCTTACTGTAACGGAAATCTAAATCTTTTAAAAGATGAAATAAATTTGTGCGCGATACTGTTGGCAAACTGTCGTCGGCTGACACGGCTTGGTGGATTTTATCAATCGTAGGAATTTCACGGCGAAACCAGATGCTATGCACATGCCTACGTACTGCGTTTTTTGAAAAATCGTCAAATAGATCGCGAAATGATTTTTTATTACGTGTTGTTTTTGCGACTGGCACCGTCTTTGTCTCATTGTAAGCCTTAATGATCGTGTGGATTGAACGTTCGCCAATAGACAGTAGTTCTGAAATTTGCTTACGAATTTGCCTCATGGAAATGTTAGGTTCGTCCATAATTATACTTTTTTACATATTAACAATACGGATTCTTAAATCCTCACTTATAGCCTGAAATAAAAATATTTAAAAAATAAGTCTTAATAAAAATGCTGTCCTGAAAGACATTTCAAACAAAAAACATGTTTTAATCGATTAAAACCATTTTTTTTTTTTTGAAAAAAACATGCTTTTTATAAACTCGGAATTTTTATATTATACATATAATACTCACTTTTCCACTTTTCTGCTTTTTAATTGGTGATGGGCCATATTCAGCATTATCCTCGTCAGAACTGCTTGCCATTTTGGATGAATAATTCACAAAATAGTATTAAAAAAAACGAGATCAAATATCGGAAGGCGGGCGGTGTTTTTAAGTGTTACGGACTGAAAGCGTAAACCACTTGTGGCATAGTAACGTGGATACTATAGTTCACTACGTATACAGCTGCAGCGCGTCGGCGGCAGCAGCACAGTCGACATCAGCGCCGACGGTGGCAACAGACATGCGCGAACTCGACGAGTTTTCGTCGATCGGGTGGGCAAGGTTATTCTGAATAGAGTATAGTTCTATATTTTCTGATCTCTCGTCTACCCCACATGTTAGTACTACATTTTCGTGTTCTACGGTATAGATCCACGTGTTCTTAAATTCTAATTTATGGAATATACTTCCATATAACTCAAAATATAAATATTTACACATTTGCGTTTTTTCCTTTTGTTTCGTAAATAAAGCCATTTCACAGTTAGTATTTGAATTTTTAGAATGTACCGGTTGTACGGCATAACAGATAAAGTAATTAAGTATTTTCTTACATGAGTTTAATTGTTGTGGTGTAAAGGTCGTAAAATATTCATTAGAAGGACTTATCGCAATATAATCATACGTATTTTGTACGTACGCGAAATGTTTGTTTTTTATTTTAATCGGCATCGGAATTATATTATACAAAATAAAATTCTGTTGATCTACTAATGGTATTTTGATATTAAATTGTAGTAATTGATTGTGATATACAACACTAACTTCTGATAATTGATATAATTGATAAGGGTCAATATCATCGATCTCAATTGGTAATGAAGTTCCTTTCGGTAATGCTAATTTTATTTCTTTCATACTATCGCGTAATACGTCAATAGATATAACTCCCGGATGTATTTAACCTAAACGCGCAACGTTTATCATTTCTGATATGTAATTAGTTTCAAACGCATATTGATAAGGAAGTAGATTTAATAATAAATACGTGTCTTGAATGCGCGTTTTATGTTCTAATTCCATAGTATGGTTACTTAAAAAATCTGCTGAAGTACGACTCGCCTGTATGAAATCTGTTATTTTTGTTTGTAAAAATTTTATGTCCCTAAAACTTTGCTCTGCTTCTACAACAACCTTCTTTACTACACGAGTTTGTTCTTTAAGGATATTTAGTGATGTTGTTCCCGATTGTTGAAGTTGAATAATATTCCTATTGTTTGATTCAGTACAAGTACTATCACATACTCCGAATAAAATGTTAGCAATATTTCCTACCCCATCTATTACTCCTCTCCTATTTCTCTGGGATCGATGTCCTAACGACTTAAGAATAAAAGCTCGTTTATCGAGAATTTCCTTGACATATTGCTTAACAACTAACTTAAAATTATTACAAATTATATTTTTCTGCGTCAGAATTATTTCCTTGGTAACTTGGTCATTATCTATAATCAACATATATTTGTAACATTGACTTGATAAATCAGACGATGTTATAATTTGATAGATTCACTAGTTATTACATAGAGTATATAGAGGAGCCCTAATTGAAATAATATGAAGCGGAAATGGAAACAAAACAGTGTAGGCAAACTATAGAAAATATTTTATTGTATATGAACTATAATACAATATTTATTGTAATTTAATTATATTATTCATTATTATTACTCAATTATATCATATTGTTCTATGGTTATATTAACCTTTATTTATAACTATCAATATAATATTAATTATTATAATATTACTGAACTGAACTTGATTTGCACAAATACGTAAATACTATTATAATATGTTATGGGAGGGTAGTAACTTTTTGGTGAGGAAATTATCAGCACTATCAATACTTAAATTATTGTAACACACCAGCATCTTAGGTTTGTTCTTAAAATAGTTTCTGAGTAGAAAGTATTATAACATATTCAAAATATTACATTGGTGGGATTTACGAAAAGTTGAAAATTAGCGCTATCTATCAGTTGCGTTGTTAGTTATTGGAAACCAAATCCGACATGTTTTGCTTCACATAATTCATAATACTTATTCTGATAGGGCATCTCTATATACTCTATGTAACATATTCAAAATATTACATTGGTGGGATTTACGAAAATTTGAAAATTAGCGCTATCTATCAGTTGCGTTGTTAGTTATTGGAAACCAAATCCGACATGTTTTGCTTCACATAATTCATAATACTTATTCTGATAGGGCATCTCTATATAGTCTATGAGTTATTATAACATATCCTATCGTCGTGTAGTCAATGTTATCTTTTATCGTTTTAACTTTAAAAACCCACGTTAAGATTAGGTATCTGTTTTATAACGAATAATAATAGGTATCTTTTATATAGTATTAACACGTTGACTGCGTATGTCTTTTTGCAGTTTTCCCCCAGTCCGTATGATAAAAGTAAAAACAAAAGAAATTAAAAAAAAATATAAAGAAACTGCTCATAACGATGTATGTATACATATTTAAAAACATGCGTTTAATCCACGCTAAATAATAATAAAATAACATTCAGCCACGCGTAGGGAATTTTAAACCATTTATTTTAAATGTATATTAGACGCCATATGGCGTCAAACGCGTTGCTGAATGATACTTATGACGCCAATTGGCGTCAGTACGCAGTGAACGTGTTAATACTCACGGCAACTAACCTATAACATAAGTATTGTTACAGTCTACGTTGTACTTTCGTATAATATAGTTTATAGTTTCGTATAGTTTTTCGTTTCGAAGTGTTGAATTGTTTTATTATAAAAAATTAGTATAAAAAATTTTACAACGCATTATTTGATTTATTGAAAAATAAACTTGAAGATAATATATCATTTTTAAACAAAGAGGAATATATGTTTCTTATATTTTTTTTTCATTGTTTTTTCTTAAATAGTAAATAATATAATATATTATATCTAAAATTATCAATGGCTACATAGTTTTAGTCAATAATGACAATGACTGCTCAATCATAGAAATTATGTATTAATATTAAATTTGTTTTATTATTGTCTATCTAAGTTAGGTATTCTCTAAAATGACTAGCCAATAATATCAATGCCTATGTAAAACAGTCAGTGTTAACATAGACTAGTCATTTTTAACAATACCTAATTATCATCATTGGCGGTAACATATACATAGCAAAACATATGAACTCGCACCAATTGTTTTTCTTCATATCACTGAAGTTTCTTAAGAACTCTTTCAAAGTCTTATGGCTTCGTTCGAGTGCTCCATTTGACATCGGAGAATAAGCAGTAGTTTGTAATTTCTTAATCCCCAACATTTTACACATTTTTTTAAAAATATCTGACAAAAAATTTGAACCCTGGTCACTGAGTACGGTATTAGGAATCCCAAAATAACAGACAATTTTTTCTACTAAAGTCTTTGCTATAGTTGTTGAATCTGTTGCTTTGATTGGAAATGCTGCTGAGAATTTAGTTAAGTCATCTTGTAATGTTAAAATATGTGTATAGCCATTTTCCGAAGTTGGGAGAGGTCCCACTATATCTAATGCTACCCTCTCAAAAGCTTTTGTTGAAGTTGTCGTTATGACCATTGGTTGCCTTGTACGTCTTTTCTCCTTATTTACTTGGCATTTCTTACAATTGTTCACAAACTTCTGTACGTCTTTCTTCATACCTTTCCAATAAACCCATGACTTTAATCTCTTTACTGTTCTTGACACCCCTTGATGTCCGCCAATACATGTGATGTGTTGTTCTTCGATTAGTGTTTGTTTTTGCTCTTCCTTAATCTCATAATCAGTGTATATATTTATTTGAATATTAGTATGTCGAAAAATATAACGTATCATACTTCTGATTACATCGAAATTTAAATTCGACATAATTTTTGTAATAGCCAATTTAAATATTTCTTCTCGAATACATACGTTTTTTACATTTATCAAGGTATTGTATAGTTCTTTATACATTGGATGTGACCTCTGCGACTGAGTTCATTCGTGATACCTGCTTCCCTATATGCCCTAGTTGTTGTATGTATTCTCGTAATACGTGTAATCTCATCGTTAAATCACTTGATACTGTTATTAACTCGCTATAATCAACCGGAATATTTGTGTGCAGTTCATTCACCTCTTTAACGTTTTTATTAATATAAACGTTTTGGCTGTCCATAAATTCTTCAAACGGCATAATCTCTGATTCTTCCGTTCCATTTGTAATTAGCAAAATTCTTGATAAGGCGTCCGCATTTCCATTTTCTCGACCAGGTCTATATATTATCTCATAATCAAATTCCTGAAGTAGAATTCTCCATCGTGCTAATCTAGAGTTTATATCTGACACATTGAACAACCATACTAGTGGTCTGTGATCTGTAACTATTTTGAATTTCGTGCCCCATAAATAATGACGGAAATATTTTATACCGAAAACGATACCTAAACATTCCTTCTCAATCGTAGAATAGTTTATTTCACTTTTGTTCAACACTCTGGATGCATATGCGATTGGTTTATCTTCCCCAACTTTTCCTTGAGATAATACACAGCCCAAAGCGAAATTTGATGCGTCCGTGGTTAATACGAATTCTTTCGTGAAATCTGGGTATTCAAGTATTGGTTCGGTTGTTAATAAATATTTTAACTTTTCAAACGCATTTTGACAAGCATCACCCCAGATAAATGGCGTATTTTTCTTTAGTAAACTTGTTAGTGGTTTTGCGATCCTTGCGTAATCTTCAATAAATTTTCTGTAGTATCCCATTAATCCCAGAAAACTTTTAATATCTGTTTGGTTTTTTGGAATCGGTACATTTTTTACACAAACAATTTTATTTTCATCTGGTTGTACTCCTTTTTCTGATAACTTATGTCCCAAATACGTCACTTCTTTCCGTAAAAAATGACACTTGTGTGGTTGAAGTTTTAAATTATTTTTTCGAAACCTACCAAAAATTAATTTTAATTTTTTTATCATTGAACTTAGTGATTCTGCGCTTATGACAATGTCGTCTAAATAAGCATACATATTTAAATCTTCACATCCCACTAATAATGCGTGCATAAGTTCCGAAAAAACTGCCGGTGCGGTTTTTAAACCGAATGGCATTTTGATCCACTCCCAGTGACCCGTTGAGGTTGAAAATGCTGTTTTATGTGTGTCCTCAGGGTGTATCGCTACCTGGTGGTATCCATTCGCCATGTCCAAAGTGCAGAAGTACTTAGAGTGTCACAGTTTATCTAGTATATCCGTGATTAATGGTAAAGGCCACGAGTTGCCTTCTGTTATCAAATTTAGTTTTCTAAAATCCACGCACAGCCTGAACTTTTTTTTCCCGTCTATTCCACACTTCTTTGGTACCAAAATTAAGGGATGATTCCATGGATAGTTACTTTTGGTAATGACCTCCTGTCGTTCCAGTTCCGCAACTTGCCTATTTATTTCTGCTTTCTGTTGTTCCGCCAATCTGTACTGCCTTATGTTGATCGGTGGGTGATTATTCTGTGTGTGACTAAGTCCGTTCCGACGATTTTGTCCCCTTCCACATAAAATACATCGGAGTACTCGTAACATAAATCAGTTAATGCTTTCAACTCTTCTTGATTCAGGTGGTCAGTAATTAGTTGTTCGATAATAGTTTTATTCCTATCAGTAAAATCGATGTCTAGACTTTGCCCTACACTATTAGTTTCGAAGTACTTAATAGACGTAATTGATTCGTATGCACTTTCTTGTTTTTTCATTTCCGACGAATTTGTATATAACTCCCAATTCATATTAGCTAATTGTGGCCCCTTTAAGTTTACGCTATTTTACGAGATATTGATAACGTTCGCGTATATCGTCCTATCGGTGCACGTGTTTAATGTAGTACCTAAACATAAAGTGTCTGATATATTTTTCCTATCAATTATTATATCATTATTATTTAATTTATCATCATAAAATTTAATGGGTACAACATTATTTGATCTCGGAGGAATACAGATTACGTTTTCTTTATTTTGCTCGACGTTAATAATCATTTCGCCTTTCTTTAAATTCAATGTCACATCATTGTTAATAAAAAATGGTGTTCCCAAAATTCCTGACACAACTATTGGAAATTTATCATCCACTACATGGAATATAGTGTCAAAATAAGAATTATCATTAATCCGAAGATTAATTTTAATTATGCCCAAAGTAATGATAGGAGTTTCGTGAATACCTTGTAATTTACTTGTTTTCAATTCTATAGGTCAATTCTATCGTTATTATTCACGGCTGAGATTTTGATTAAATTTAAATCCGCACCTATATCAATTACAAATGTATTTTCGTTTGATTTAAATGATTGTGAGTGAACTTTAATCTGGTTTTTAACTAATTCTATAATCTGTTTCCCTCTGTTCTTGCACATTAAAACTTGGTTGTTTTTCAAATCGCCTATTGTTTTAATATCGGTCGATGTCGATGAACCTTCGCCAGATTTAGATTTTTTTTCATTATTGTATTTCAATTTCCTACAATCTTTAACAATATGACCTGGTTCCTTATAATAATTACACAACATTGTACTGCTTGAGGTGCTATACTCCTTTTTAATAAAAGTACTAGTATTTCCTCCAGCATTACTCGTAGATTTCCTAGGTTTCCTACAATCTTTACTTAAATGCCCATACCCCTCACAATTGAAACACTTAGGTTTTGAAAAAGTAGTCATGTTAGTTTTTTCAAATTTCGGTTTTAAATTTCCTAACGCCTGTTCTTCTTCCAATGCTGCTTTAATCATTTCCTCCAGACTATCTAATTTCATCGCCCTTAATACAGTTCTAATTTGGAAATCTAACCCGTCTATAAAAATATTTTGCGCCTGTGAAGTCCATACTTTAGTAATAGTTATGCTTTCTGCATCTGTCTTATCTTTAGTCATTTCACTTAATAATCTGTATAATGCTAGTTCTACCCTTGCAGCATAGTCCTGGATTTTTTCGTATTTATTCTGAGTAATGGAATTTAATTGCTTTGACAAATATGTCCCCGAGAAGTTGTTTCCAAAATTCGCCCTTAATATAGTAATCAGATCTTTATAATTTGTTATAACTTTATGCTGCGTTATGCATAAAGCTTTTCCTGATAAATTACACAACAACGCTTCTAACACGTCATTCACAATTGTTTCGTCAATGTGCTTAAACACGAACTCACATTTCTTTTCGAAAAGATTTAAGTCTTGGGTCGGTAAACCCGCGAATTCTGGCAACATTCTAATCGCGTTGTCAAAGTTTAATTTATTCATCTTACTGATTTCTATGTGACCTATTAGATTTTGTAAATGAAGAAGATAATTACCTATCTCTCTGTTCCCCCTCTGATACAAATTAAAAAACCACTCTAACTCTGAATCGATATTTGACATAAATATAGAATATTATTTACCAAATTTTTTGCATAATCGTAACGTTGATATCGTCCTTGTTGAATGATGACAAAAATTGAAATACTGAACTTGACTGAACTTTCTGCTAACACTAAATATAATATATTTCAAAGTATTTTACAATACATTTAAGCAATCAAAAGGACTCAAGTACAACGTTGTTCGTGTCCCAAGGCAGACTCCTCGAATCTCTGCTGCCCTTAGCTATTTATGTTACTACTTTTCACTTTGTTATGATCACGCCACTCATAGATCAGCATTATCCACGACTGCGCGTGCATAACCCTTTTGCCCTATTAACTAAAAATATACGTATTCTAATATTGTTTATGACAACGTCAGCGTTCATACATTGTATTTTACATTAAGCCGCTGCGTGTTACAATAATAGTGTTTTTATGTAAAAACAGTAAATCATATAATATTAACTAATGAGGATCATTACAGCGGTTTGCTTACACACGAGGCGGATTATGAATGCGGTTTACTTATATTTTAAATATTTCGCGCCAATTTATTATTCACACTAATTTGTAACAAAATCAGTTGAGCTTAGAACGTGGTTGAAACACGACGTTACTACGCTAGCCAGAGTTAGTTCTGGGATAATTCGCATTTCTTTATTAAAAAACAATTTTTTCAACAATGGATACGTTAGACCATGTTGAAGCAATATGCGTCGCATATGCTCTAAATAAAAGGCACAAAAAGCAACAGAAAAATGTAAAAAGGCGTTATTGGGTACATCCATTAAATCTAAAAAGGCCACAAGATGGCCAATTTTATGTAAATTTTATGACATTACGAGCACACCCTGAACAATTTTTGAAATATTATCGAATGAGCATTCAATCTTTTGACGAACTGGTAAGTTAATTTTTTATAATAGTTTACAATTTCTTATAAATAAATTATTATTAAGTTTATATATATATATATATATATATATATTTATTATTTGTATATAATCAATTATCAGGTTTTACTCACTGGTCACCACCTCCAAAAACAACATACAAATATGCGTATCTCAATTTCTCCTCTGGAGAGGTTAACTGTCACGTTAAGGTAAAGCCATCAATTATATTATACCTAATACATATTTTCTTGACATCTTAACAAACTTTTAATAATGCTAGTTTCTACGAGAAGAAATGTAAATCATAATATATGTTTGATAAATGATAATATTTACATTTACTAATGTTATCATGAATTGTTAAATAGTAGGTATCTATATTATAATATAAGTAATACATGATATTTTTGAATTGGTATTTTTTTTAATAAAAAAAGCAATTAAACTACATTGATACACAAATTGTATAATAATAATACTCCATACCTACATGATTTCATTGATGGTTATAACAATATAAATCAAATTAAAATTAAATACTTAAAAATTGAATAGTATCTGTAACAAAATGTACTTTACTCAACAAATTAATAGTTTAGTTCATAAAAAAAAAAAAACAAAATTAGGTACTTTCCAAATATTTAATAAGAAAAAAAACATAACAAACTACCTGTGAGTTCCAAAAAAAAAATCAATAATTATTGTTAGAGCTTGATGGAGTAGATGTAGTTGGAGGAGTGGATAAAGGAGAATTGAGTTGAGAATAGTATGGAAGATTGGCAGAGTGACAAGCATTTGTTTGAACAGCAGATGTTGGTATAGTTTAAGTAGAAGAAGAAAAAGGTGCACTATGGTAAGGTGGGTATTGAGGATACGAGTAGAAAACGTCATTGGGCAAAAAGGAATGTTCTGAGGGTTTAGGATAGTCATTGTTCACTGGAGGAGGAATGTATGGTGGTTGAGACTGATAAGCATTGTTTGAATTTTTAACTTTTCTTATACTTTTTATAAATTCAATGTAAACTTCATTTTGTTGGTCCTGTGTTAGCGATCTAATTTGTGGAGCTAAGGACATAAGAAATGAAGTCACCGGATCTTCAACACGGCGATTTGCCAACACTGTCAATAATTTTTCTTCAAACGTGTTTTTCGTTTTTTTTCTTTTTTGGTTGGACTTCAAAATCTTCTCCAGTGTCTAGTGTTGATATATCAACACCCGTGCCTCTTACTATAATTGATTCATCGTCATCTCTTTCATCCTCATCACTTTCGATAACATTACCTTCAGTCCTGTATAACATAATAAGTAAGCAAATAAAAAAGAAAACATGAAAGTTTAAAATAATAAAATATAATATTAAGTGTTTATTACATTCTGTTTTCCATTGTAGGTCTCATAAACTCCAAAATGTCTGAGTAAATATATTTTTTATTGTTTTTAGCGGCTTGACCAGATTTCGTATTACATTTTTTTCTGTAAGCATCTCGAATATTTTTCCACTTAATTTTAAGTTCTTTTACTAATTAAAAAACCAAAACATAAAATATTTAATAGTGACAGTCCTCAACCATAATACACAATAAAATATACAAATAATAAGAAACAATGTATTAAAATTTTCAATTTTTTTCACCGAGCAAAAAATTATAACATTTTATATTCTGAATTTCTGACCAATGTCTTAATAAAAAAATATATAAAAAAAACACACATCATTGTAAAGTCAATACATTCATTGATCCACTGAAGAAAGTCTAAAGTCTCTCATGCTTATAAATAGCTCAAAAAGAATAAAAAAATATTGATCATGTACATGTATAGTAGGTACCTAAATAATTGTGTAAAAATAGTATCTACGGACTACGGTATTAGGTTTTTAAATTACAACAAAATTCTAAAGAATATTTCTAAGAAATATAGTTGTTTTACGGGATGATATCAAATATCGTAACATTTTTAAATTCAAACGCTCATTAAAAATATCGATGTTGTTTTGGTAATTTTTTTTGTACAATATTATAATATTCAGATATTTGGCTTGTGGAACACATTTCTCAGCATTACATTTCGAGTTTCTAATGGGAGTGTCGACCATATCGAATATAGTACAGGAAACATGCGAGGTTATATGGGATATATTACAGCCAATTGAGATGTCAGAGCCCACAACTGATGATTGGCTGGATATAGCATCAGGATATTTCGATAAGACCCAGTTTCCAAATACAGTCGGGGTGGTGAGTACTGAGTAACCTATATATTGACTAACACAAATTTATTGTTTTGCTTGTCTTAAATAACATAAAATAAAAATAAAAATATTTGATTTGTTTTTTAATGATAAGATAGTTATTTATATCAACCTTCAAAAAATAAAAAAAACATCTAGGTAGATAATATGCAAAACAAAATTATACATTTTTAGAATGTATTTTAAAATTATTTAAAAATTATTAATTTTAAAAAAATATTTTTTTTTTTTTATTTGTGTTAAGTTAGTCTTAGTTCGATAACTAAGGCTATTAGCCTAGGGTACTGTGAGGGAGGGTACTGTAAATTTTTAAAATGTTTGTGTATGTGTAAAAAATTATTAAGAAATCATTACATGTTGCATGTTCCTATACCTGATAAATTAACTAATAATAATAATATATAGGTTAACAAATTGATAATTTGATTACAGCAAATAACAAAAAAATTTTTTTTTATTAATAATTACAGGTTGATGGAAAACACATACGGCTAGAATGCCCCAAAAATAGTGGGTCTCTGTATTACAATTACAAAAATTTTTTTTCACTTATACTTATGGCCATTTGCGACTCAAATTATTGTTTTCGCATCATTAATGTAGGATCTTACGGCAAAGAAAGTGATTGCAATGTTTTTAAAATGTCACCATTCGGTAAGAAGTTATATTCCGATAAAACAAACTTTCCACCCGAACGATGTCTACCTGGGGATGATCAAGGCGTACCACAACCATTTATACTGGTGGCTGATGAGGCTTTTGCTCTCAATAAAAATTTATTGCGACCATTTCCTGGCAGAACTTTAAATGACGAACGACGGATTTTTAATTATCGTTTGTCTAGAGCCCGTCAGTAAATTGAGTGTTCGTTTGGAATTTTGTCAAAGAAATGGAGAGTGTTTCAAACGAGCATGCTAGTGGAACCAAATTTTGCGGTGAAAATTACCAAAGCCTGTTGTGTCTTACACAACTTTGTGAGACGCCGTGATGGGTTTAATTTTGAGGGTAGCTTGAATGGTGGTATGGATAGCATAACTGAGAGAAGAGGAGTTGGCAATGCTCAGACAAATGCGAAGGATGTCAGGGAGTATTTTGTAAAATATATCAACCACCCAAATAATGCGCTTAGCTGGCAAAATAAAATAATTGGTAAGTAAACCAATTACCACCTATGTCCAAAAAATTATGTTTTTATCATTTTACTAATTTTGTTTGTAAAACACATTTACGTATATTTTATACTTATATTTTACCTAAGCTTATATTTATTTTGTGCCTTATTTTATAATTTCATATGAGTTTATTGTATACGCCATTCATAAATATGTAGAGGTTACTTGACTTATAAAATATATACAAAAGTATAAAACCGTTATGATTATTTTTTATTAACCATCAGTATTGCAATATTGTTATCTACCCTTAGTAAGTAAGGATCCACGTATACAATTCAAATGTTAAGTGTATATAAACTAACAAGTATTGATCAAAACGTATTGCTATTTTTTTTCTTATATAATTATAGGTATATAATAATATGAAATCTTACTTTTTTCTGCCTTTTTTCTGCCTTCTTGCTGTCATCAAGTTCTTCAAACTTTTCAGAACAAGTCTTGGCTACATTTGTCCAACCAACATGTAGCTGTTGCAAATCATGATGACTTTTTGCCTCTATTATAATATCATATATTAGATAAATAAATATATCTTAATAATACGTATAGAAAGAAAGATATGTTTTTACTTTTTAATCTATGTGTAATTAATAAGTGCTAATTATTAAAATAATTATTAAACGATACGATACTTACGTTTATCCCATATACAGTTATTTTGCTGTATTTCTAAAATAAATTGTTCGGTATCGAATGGCATTTTAAATGTAAAATTTAATTATGATATTATAATATGAATTAATAAAAATTAATACAAAATATTAATTAATAATGGCTGGAACATTAAAATATTACTAAAATAAAAATATTCAGTGCACACACGTCAACTGAATATTCATAAATGACAAATACGCTGGAAAAAACCGCGGCGGTTGGCGGACGATCCACCTCGTATGAATATGGCCATTGGAAATCCACAGTTTAATTTTAGCTAGCGGATGCGGTCGACCGCCCGAAAATTGAACAAGCGCGATTCCAGGCGGTCGACCGCCGAAGACCGCGGTCGTCCGCTAGCCATTTTACTTCGTTTGAATGTACCCATTTAAATATAGGTGTTTAATTTTTAAAGAAAATCCGCGGCGGATAAAAACCGCGACCGCGCGCGGCTAAACCGCTCCGTGTGTAACCAGCTTTAGAATAATCATCATTACCTAGCTACACAGTACACACGGTTAATGTTAATTCTTGTTTTCAGTTTTACGAAATCTTAAATTATGAAGTTTATTTAGTTTATACATTTTATACAATGGAAACTACTGGACAATGTATGTAATAGTTAATAATAATTTATTTAACCCTTCAATTAAAAATGAAATATTAAAACTGCAATTTCGAAATACCAAAATAAATAATTTATTTTATAATTAAATTGAACTTAAGAAAAAATAGCGTAAATTAGCACTCTAATTTTTATCATATAGTATAAGTAAACTTACTATTAAGTCAATTTTAATATATGATCTGCCCAAAGTTGCCCATTTATGTGTAGTTATTTTTATAGGTACATACCGTGATTTATTCAATGCGCTGAGATTTCCACAACGTCCAAGACAGTTAAACCCGTGTTCCATCGATAGTCATAGGCATGTAATAAAAATTATAAAAATTTTAGGGAAAATCATACTCGCAAAACATCAAGAATAAGTACCAATAGTGATTTAATGCATGCTCTATTAATTAGTTCAGACCCAGTGATATCTTCTAAGCGAAAAATGTTGAAAACACAATTAACAGAATTACCATCCTCAGTAAAACAATTAATAATTACAGATGATGATGATTGATGAAGAAACAGAAGATTCAGACGTATGTTCTGATTCAGAATAACATTTTTATTAAATAAATACTGTATCTATTTAGCTATCGTGTTTTCACACAACTAATAGAACTTAGCTATTTTATTAATTTCCTTTTGTAAATATAAACCTATAAATTATTAAAAACTAATTAAATAAATATAATATGATTTTACTATGAAATATATTTTTGTCGCGGTCAAACCTCAATTCCTCCCACTGTGTGGCGTCGGCAAATTCAAATTATTTTCCGAAATTATCTGCCATAATACACTATTCCGTAATACACCGCCATAACTAATCCTTCCTTGGCTACCGATGTCAGCGAACATAAACTGATAGTTACTGTCTACTACGGCTAAAAGGACAATACTGAAAGTTTTTTTGTAATTATAATACTCCTGTATGAGATGGGTATTGTATGACAATGTGCTTTCCATCCATCGCTCCGATGGCGTGCGGAAGGTTTTTACTGAATCCTTTTTCTACAACTAGCCATTCATCTTGTAAAAAAAACGTAGAGCTACTTGATGTTATTTTTCTACAAGGACAATCTATGAATCATTTAAAAAATATAAATATAATTTTTTTTTTGTTTTGTTTAGTCTTTTGTAAACGATGAACAACATGAGGAAATTAGAGATTTATACATCGGAGAAAATCAAAATGTGGGACCTGAGAATATAACAGAGAATACGAGTACAGTAGTTCCTGAGTAACCACACAGAACACCTTCACGACCAACGCCAACGATTCGACGGAACGGTGCCCCTCCTCCTGAGCTTCAAGAAGCAGGAAACCAAATGAAAGAAGCATTTAGCTTGTTAAGAAATGTTATTACCAAAAGAAATATTGACAAAGAAGATGATGAATATGATCTGTTCAGTAAAATGATGGTGAAAAGAATTAGAAAACTGCCAGAACATGAACGAGAGGAATTTATGCATGAGGTCGAAGGTTTGTACTTCAACAAACTGGTGACCGGTCAAAATATCTCCAGTACAAAATATCTAATGTTAAAAATATCTTTAATGGAAATATCTCCCATGAAAATATTTTAATATATATAATATTTTATATTAATATTAATTTCTTTATAACTACAATTATTAAAAGCAGATAAAAAACTGATATCTTAAGTGATTACCGAAGTAAGTACATTAGTATTTAAAAATATGTTATTGTAATCGTAATATGTAATTTTTAAAATAATATGTAATTATTATTATTTATTACAAGTACAAAATAAATGTTTAATTGTAATATAATTGACTGTATTTATAATATAAAATCCGATCAAGATATAAGTTAAAATTTAAGATTGTAGGCAATTCCCCTTAAATAATTCATTGGTGTAATTTCGTTGCATTGACTTACGATTTTAAACTTTATCGTTCATCACTTTGAATTTTCCGTCATAAGCATTGTTGAAAATGAAAAAAACAACCTTTAATTTCTGTTGTAGGAAATTCATCTTTACAAGCTGATATAAAGGCCATTTCAAAATCAACCATTATTCGTTGGGGTCTTAAACTGGAAACTGCAGATTTTAACGCTATCAGAACTTCAATATATGCATCTTTAGAACGATCTACCATTAATATATATACCAGAAGAAAACTTTGTTTAATTTTTGTACCATGTATAGTGTAAAGTTGTGAAAATAGTTTGGCACTGTAAGAAAAGTGCCGTCACCAATCCAACTCGAACATTCTTTTAACATATTTAAATTTTCTAAAGTGGAAAATGTTAATATACGCTTTTGAATTTTATTATAGTAAAATAAAAACATGTCACCTTTGTTTGTTACAGAATATTCACCAGAAATTATTAAATCACCAACATTTACTGGATTAGCTCTAGGTTTTTGCTGTTTAATCCTTTCTCGTCGAATTGTTTTGGATATTTTTTCTATGTTCGGTAATTGACCAATTACAGATGTCGGGAGAGTTTCAACTGCACGACTTACTAAATTTCTGGGAGTTAATATAGACGTTTTTGCTTCTTCTTTTATATTTGTAATAATTTCTTTAATTTTTACTTTATCAATATCTGGTGAGTGTGAGTAATGAATAGATTCTTTTATTATATCCCCTAAAATTAAATTAAAAATTAAAAAAGAGTTAATTTAGTTGTATTAATTTGATTTATGTATATTATTGTAACGTGCCAACTACTTCAACTCAATATTGATGTCAACGTTTTGTAATGTGTAGATTCTATGGTTAATTTTTAGTAAATGATACAACTAAATCCAGGCCTTAATAATTAATAATATAATAATTACCTATTTTTTCTCGAGTGGTTGTATAGCATGAAGTACATTTGTATGTTTTGTTCTCAGAACAACGCCAAATGAATCTGTTCACACCTTCTTTATAGAACGTATGAAGATATCCATTATGCAATAATAATTTGTTGTCTTTTTGACTTATAATAAATTGTAGAGGCATTTTTAAATCTAAATAGTGAAACTGGAACTATTTTAATCGATACAAGCTGTGTGTCTATATAATACTGACACTGTCGTATCGAATATCGATACAGTCGTTACCTCGATAAAATCGTTTACGGTGGTTTGTAATCGCACTCGTAATAGTGAAAAATATATCAGATAATACAAATTGGTCAGTGTGACAGGGTAATATTGTGATTAGTTATTTTTGCCTTTCGGATTATTTTCTAAACATTATTACTAGAAAATGTACTTCGGTAATTACTTCGGTAATCACTTTAGACATCAGTTTTTTATCTACTTCTAATAATTGTAGTAAAAAAAATCAATATTAATATAAAATATTTTCATGGGAGATGTTTCCATTAAAGATATTTTTAACAGGAGATATTTTGTACTGGAGATATTTTAAATCGAAGATATTTTGAACTGGAGATATTTTAAATCGGAGATATTTTGTCGGAGATATTTTGACTCATACTCTGCTCATTCAAATACCTCATCTACTGAAATATTTAATCCACCATTTACAACATTTTCGAACTCTTCATATCAAAGCAGACCTTCATCTACTCTTTTATCATATTCTCATTCGACACATCTGACTTATTCACCAAATTTTCAAGAAAACATTGTTAATAGAGCTTTTTCAATGATTGATGAAAATAACCAGTAAGCTACTGAACAGTAATTAACAGGTATCGCCAATCTCCAATATGTGTCTTTTTTAGAAATAATTGGTGACACTTTACTTAATAAGTATTCAAAATCTGTATGATTAAGGCGCGTTAAATTTTCAAATTCCTCATAAGGTTCAAAATGTAATTCCAAAAACTGATTTTCAATGGTTTGTCTGCAACAAACACATTCAAAATACTTAACATAATTTTTAAAACTATAAAGTTGCTACTTAATAATTATTATTAAATAATAATTGGTATGATATATTTATGTAAATTATTTTTCTTCAAAATTCAAACAAATCATCCGTCCGTCGTCACAAATTTATTATGAATGATTTACTATTTTATTTATTATATTTTTTCACTCATAAGTCATAACTGGTACAAAAATACCTTCCTTGTTGAATGTAACATTACAATTTTAAATTAGTAAATATAAAATTAATTTTGGCCAACTGACTAGTAAAAAGTAAAATGTAAAAAGTAGGTAATTGAAAATTAAAAACCTACTTATTTAAATACAATATGTAAATACAATTATCATTACAAGTTATTATATTTTATTCACACAATAATTATACTTGTAAGTTAACCTATGGTCTGAATATTATGTAAATTAAAATACTAGTAAATATAAATAGTATACAATTTAACAACATGAATACTATTTTTTTTCAGATTATGAAATAAATAAAATTATTGTGTAGGCACTGTAATCTAACCTTAAAAAAAAAACTGTATTATCATTATTATTTTAAAAGTTAGTTAGTCTGTTTGATACGTTGAAGCCGTTGAGTGCTCTGTTTTATTCTTATATTAAATAATATTGTAATAATTAAATTGTGTCACGTTTATTTCTACAATTTATCAGAAGTGGGATCAGAGGCCAGATTTAAACGTCTCGAGATATAATTTATGATTTTATCAATTTTGATCGACCGTACGGACACACGTATTGATTCAATATCGTTGTAAATTTAAATACACGTGTTTAGTAAATTCAGGCCAAATTAAATAAGATGGATAGTCCTAAAGATGAATCGAGTGAAGGCGAAGTCGAAACAATTTACGTTGGACCTAATGATGTTTCTAAAGCCAATGATGGTAACTGCGTTAATGGCGGCAGTAGTGATGTTACATCGGAACCTAAGGTCAGTACTGATTATGTTTTGAAACAATTAATGAAACAGAACGAAATGCTGATGAACTTACTTTCATTACAAGCAAGTAATACAAAGAATGAACCCAAAATTATACCAGTTTTACCCGATCTGAATAAATCGTTACCTAGTTTTACGGGGAAAAGTAATAATGATGATGCTTTAGATTGGCTAGATACTGTGAATAATATAGCTTGTCACCAAAAATGGCCTGATAATCTAAAGATTGAAACTGCACGTACTTGCCTTGAAGGTCCAGCCAAACAGTGGTCCATTGGTCGAGTTTTCAATTCTTGAAGTGACTTTGAGACTCAGTTCAAGCGTACGTTTGCTATGCAATCAAATATCGGTAGTCGATGGAAAACTTTAGTTGCACGCGTTCAAAATAAAAACGAAAATGTCTTAGACTATTACCATGAAAAGGTACGTTTTTGTAGAAATCTTAATCTGGGCATAGAAGATATCAAAGAACAAGTAATGATAGGTGTCTGGTGTAAGCTCCAAAGAACCATGTCAGTATTTATTAAGTCGCGATCATCTCAATGAAGGCAGTTTATTGAGTGACATTATAAACTTTGAACGTATGAAGGAATATCGCTTACAACAAAATAATAAGATTTCTAATAAATTGGGCTTGGATAAGGAGGTATCTAATCCCAGTGACTGTAACAAAGTTAAAGCAGTAAATAAAAACTCCAACTGTGGAGGAAGGTATCATGTTGCCGAAGAATGTCGCAAACCAAAGCGAGAAACTGGATCTTGCTTTCTGTGTGGCTCTATGGATCACAAGAAACCAGATTGTCCAAAGCGTTCCGCATCGACATGGAAGTCAAATAAAGCAAAAGAAATGGATAAGTCTACAATGTCTACTATGTTGGTTGAAAATGTTGTTGTTGATGCTGTACAAGAAGGTGGTTGGTGTGATATTTGGTGAAAATACAGAGGTAAAATTAAATGCAATTCTTGATTCCGGAAGTGGTATCTCTTTAATAAAAGAAAATATTGTACCTTTAGGCGTTAAGTATAATTCACAATTTGTTAATAACTTTGTAGGAATTAATAATGTTAAATTAGATATTCTGGATGTTATTAAAGCTAATCTTATAATAGGTGAGAATAATTTAACGTTAAATTTTCATGTTGTCTCTAACACTATGGTAAATTAATGCTTACTGGTAAATACTGATTTTTAACAATAATTTAAAGATAAATTTAAACACGCACTTATTAAATATACTGGTCTGTAATTCCATTGGGGATTATGAAATAATTGTAATCATTAAAAATAAATTATATATAACATGTAACTTAACATTAAAATATTATTGTATCCAATGCTATAGTAATATAGTATGTTATTGTATTAGTTATTAAGGTATGATGTGTTAACCAAAAATTTTAATTATTATGTTATTATGTTTAAAAATCAGATGAAAAATATATTATATATTGTTATGTAATGAAACTGTTATGTTATATAAAAAAAAAATGTTATGTTATGTTATGTTGTTATAAAAAGAAATATTGTTATGTTTTGTGATGAAAAATTATGTATTGTAAAAGAAATTATGTAAAATGAAATTCATTATGTCATGAAAAGAAATTATGTAAAATTGTCTTTATGACAATTATTAACAATTTATGTACTATGTATTTATATCCATGTCTTATGTAAAATTCCTTTAAAGATTTTTGTAGTTCTAAAAATTGTAGCCCTACAAAAACCTTTGAAAGGGCGAGGAGGTGTAACGGGCTGTGACTACGTACATATTATAATAGTAATAATATATAAAATATTATACTATATTATGCTGTGTTAAGTATAATACGCTTATAATATAATATATTATATTCAATAACAGATATAAATGCTGCAGGGGGCACGTAACCCGATAATAGTAATAATATAAGTGTCCGGGCAGCCACATCGATAAGAGTACAGAACTAATTAATGGTACAGCGCGAACAATTGATAGGTATACGCGCGCAATATCCATATTATAGGAAAGACGAAAAAGCCATAAAAAGTACAAATATATGACTTTGGAAACATATAATCCGTAATTAACATTATTTCGTAGAGGACGCCGAAATGACGTCAGGTGTACGTGGCGATGCACCATTTATTTACCAAAAATGCCATAGGAGGGAGCTAATAGGAAAACCGACGAAATACGTCGATGAACAAGTGTCCATCAGACGAACACCAGCCGAGACGACGAGCACTATAGCAGAACAGCCACGAAGTCGATACTAAGTCACAACCCGTTTACCACATTTTTATAATTTAATTATTTGGACTTAGTCTATTTTATGTGTCAAATAAATACAACTGAACTATTATTACAAAATCAACTTGTTATTTAATTCAAAATACCAACAATATTGAGTTGAAGTGGTTGGTAAGTTACAGATGAAACTGATGGTAAATATGAATTAAAAATAGAATCTGAAAATGACTATGAAGTAAAAATCAAATTGTATGATTTATTCAAGGAAAGTTATGTCAAACCGTTAAGGCCTAGTGAACCCAAAGTTGACTTTGAAATGACCATAAATATTAAAACTAATAATGAACCATTTTACTTTAGACCTAGAAAGTTTTCATATTATGAAAAACAAAAAGTAGAAATAATGATCGATGAATTACTAAAAAATAAAATTATTCAAAATAGTTATTCGCCATATAGTTCTCCTATTGTATTAGTAATGAAAAAAACCGGTGATTTGCGTCTGTTTGTAGATTACAGGAAATTAAATAAGATAACATTAAAAGATAACTTCCCATTACCAAGGATTAGAAGATCAAATAGATAAGTTAAGGGATAAATATTACTTTACTAAACTTGACTTAAAAAATGCTTTTCACCATGTTAAACTTAATAAAGAATCAATTAGGTTGACTTCATTTGTTACACATTCTGGACAGTATGAGTATTTAAGGATGCCATTTGGTCTTAAAAATATTCCACCAGTTTTTATGCGCTATATTAATTTAATTTTTAAAGATTTGATTATCGTGAGTATCGAACTATTATAATATAACAGGAACCAGTGTTTTTGTCGACTTACAAAATGTTTAAGTATAATATATTATTATTCGTAGCATAGGCACAAATAGCCCAATATTTTGGTGGGGGACAAACCCTCACGATCTTCCTATATTATTTTCTAAAAATTATAATATGCTTAGTAGGTACTAAGTACGGACCTTTGAATTGGGGGATTAAGTCCTCCCCTCCCTATTTGCACCAATGATTTGTAGCTTATAAGTTATAGTCGTTATATGCACAGAATATAACAATCAGAATGGACACTGATAACAGTTTACATAGGCAGCATAGGACAATTACTTGAGTCAGTCGGCCATGACACCAGCGGCTTACAGTAGGGCCAGTTCAACCGAACAGTTTGACCAGTTTTCACTGAAAAAAAAAAGTGGAACCCATTTTTAAAATAAAAAATCTTATATTCATTATTTCCAAAATGATATTTTAGAATCTGAACGATGAATGTATTGTATTTACTATTTCTATTGTTAATTCATTTTTAAGTTTCCAATTATTAATGAACATGCATTTTTAATTTCTTAATCATAGGCGCAAAAAGCGTTTGGAACATGGGGGGGGGGCTAAAACCTTACTTTTATAATATTGAATAACCTTAAAACAAAATGTTTGGGGGATTATCCCCTAAACCCCCCCCCCCCCCTAATTGCGCCTATGTTCTTATTACAGAGCAGAATATTTTGATACATTTAAATTTAATTTTGAATAAGCAGTTAGTATTATTTGGTACTTTTTGGCTAGGTTCATTAATTTAACTGTTAACTTAGGTACTAAATTTCTTTTTTCATTAATGTGAAATTCATTTTTCATTTTAAGAAGTAAGTTAAGTTAATTTATTTTATTTTTTATTTTATTATATTTCACTATTTCAGTCTATTTCGTATTCATGTCAAAAAATATTTACCGTGATATCATTGGAATCTAACTTATATGGAAATACTGTATAAAGTTTAAACACTAGTCTATAATACAGTTTTGGGTGGGTAAAAAATTAAGTACGCTATCATCACAGATTACATATAACAATGCTAGAGTTGTATAAACAAATTAACTTTTTGTTATTTTGCATATTAACTTAACTTAACTGAGTTAAAATTATTAACTTGCCCAACCTTGCTTTTTGGTGTACTTAACTACAACTGTTTGCAATTCCTGTAATTATAGTCTTCCTACACAAAATATAACAAGCTTCCAATCATTTTTTTTTTAAATGTAATAATTGGAGAATTGCTAACTAGTAGGAACAGTAAGTTGTATTATGTGATAGGAATATATATTAAGTCATACAGACATAACAAATAATATATATGCAAATAATTCACAATAAACAAGATATATTAATAAAAAAACAATACTAGTACATTACATACGAGAATAAAAAATAACACTAATAATACATAATTAAAATTATAATACATAACAATATAACATTTTATAGGTGAGAAAGAATATCTAACTTTCTATGCTTTCTACCTGTTAATGACATATCTTTATTTATTTTATTTATTGAATAATATATCCTTAGGCGAATATATAGACTATTGAGAAATTCTAGGTCAAAGTATTTGCATGGATGTTCAAATGGAACATTGTCAATTAAATTTTTTAGTTTTCTACCAACATTTTCTTCAACTGCCAAGATAGGGAAATTTATTATAAAAATTTCATCTAATTGATTAATATAATTAAAAAAATTATCTGGAGGAACATTTAAATTCCCATAGTTAGAATGGTTGGCAGTTTCATAGGATTTAAAATATGTAAACAAAAATGATTGGTCCAATTGCTGTTGGTGATTAGCATAATTTTAGGCATATATCACAGCTATGTTTATCTATATATTTTTTTATCAAGTAGCCACATACATACGTAAGGGCATTTTGGGCAGGAACGTTTAACTCTCTGTAATCAGTGGTACCTATTTTTAAATTACAAAAATTAAAAGGAGATTTGTCTGGAAATAGCACACATGAATTGTTCAACGGTGGTGAAATATGCCCAATAGTAGTTAAAATTTCACTAAGATCTTCTAAGCAATTTGATCCTTCGGAGTGTTTGAAATAATTGACAAAAAATATTTTTTTAAAAGCCCATAGAAACTGTATTGGAGTGGGATTGACATTATTGCCGTTTTGATTTCGAAATACTCCAAACAGATTTTCAATGATATCCTGATTAAATCTATAAAAGCATAACACAAAATTCGGTGTTTTGGTTATGTCATCCCACAACATTAATAACGAACTAATTGTTATCATCCAACCATTCAAAAATTTCATTCGTTTTGTAACATCAATTATTACAGTTTCTCCATCGACTTTCTTGGTATCCAGAACTCTCATGTTTTTAAATACTTCGAGCATATGGAGTAAATGTTCTCTCTGTTTAGCCGTGTTCTTAAATGGTCGATTAAAATTTTTACTACCAGATTTCTTTTTTGAATTCAATAAGTCAAACAATTTGTCCATATGGTCAATAAATGTTATGGTAGTTTCAGCAGTTAAAGGCAGTGAACCAACTTGAACACAGCATTGCATTGTTGCTGCAACTGTGTTGCTGAAAACTTGGGCTGCATATTTCACCTTCATTTTTTGAAACGGTCCCGGATTGATGTGTGTTTCAGTTAATTTGGGCGCAAGCCTATTTATGCCTTGGTCCGATTTATAAAAGTCAACAAGAAATTTTTTCTCCGTTGTACCATTTAAAAAAGTTAAACGATACTTGAAAAAATTATTTCTTGTTGACTTTAGTAAATGTGGCACATCAAATACATAAAATATTTTTTGCCCATTAACAAAGAAGAATGGACGTTCACATGAAACATTCATTGTTTTGGAAAAACTAGTAAAATTTGACCCTTGGTCGCTTGTTAATACTTTAATTTTAAGTGATGTTTTTTGGATACGACTGATTACGGCGAATATGGTATTTTGAAGATGAATTCCTGTACAGCTATTATTGATAAAAACAGTATGCAATTGGTTGCTTCCAATCATAATTGATGCTTCTCAACATAAAACAGAGTACTTGCTTTGCTGGTTCGTATGTTTTTCTGTCATATGAATTATTAAATCCTACAATGTAATCTTGAGAAAGATTATAAAATAAATACGTTTTGATTGACATCTCGTCAACGCATAAAACACAATCCTTTGCATCATCTTTTATATTACTTATCTTCAAGTCCATAGTTTCGAATATGATGTCATTTAATCCAGGCACTTTATTAATCCTCTCTGTGACTCGGCGTAATGTTTTTGGGCTTGGCAATTGCAATAATGATTTTAAAAATGTGTACACACGTGGACCAAAAAATTATATAGTTAGTGCCAACTGCTTAATTTGACTTGAATAACGGTAGCCCTGAGGTTTTTTCTTACCCATTTCAACATACTGTTTTATAATCATGCACAGGTTAGGAGGTAAATGTGCTTCAACTACTCTGTTAAACAATTCAACTGAAGTTACATCTATTGCATTTGCACTATTCTTCATAGCTACTTCTTCACTCAACGCATTCATTTTCTGTTCTAACTGTTCGTATTTATTTTTAATTTCTCGAAGTTCAGATCTGTACTTTTTCTTTCTTGGGGTATGTAATGAGAGAATTTGAGTAGTTTGAGTAGTTTGAGTAGATGAGGAGATCGAACAATCAGCAGAATATGATGAACTTGGAGATAGTGAACCTAAAGAAAAACAAAATATAAATACTAAATATGCAAATTAAATTAACAGTTTGTAGTTTAAATTCCGTAAATTATTTCTATTTTATTTTGATCAATAATAATACAGAATTATATTTATCTTATGATACAACTGAACACGGCTAACAACATTATCAATTTATATCAAAGCTGGGCATTAACCAGTTAAAAAGTTAAAGTTAATTTAATTTTAACTTTTTAACTTAACTAGGTACCTAGTTACTTTTGGCTTTTCATTAATTTAACTCTTAACTTCTTAAATTTCTTTTTTAACTAACGAGAAATTAATGAATTAATTTTTCATTTTAATAAGTAAGTTAAGTTAATTTATTTTGTTTTTAATTTTATTATATTTTACTATTTCAGTCTATAGTAAAAATATCATATTATATAATACAAATAAAGTAGGTAATAATATTTACTTAAAGACAAAAACTTACAAGAAATAGAAATTGACTCCTTTTGTTTTGTTGGAGTACTCGTGGCAACTGAATTATTAAACAATGGATCTGATATACTAGTATCCACACATGAAGTACTGCACGCATGTTCTTTAAAGATCAATGCTATAAAAATAAACAATAATCAGTAAAGTATAAAATATGCAATATGTAAAATTATAATTACAGAAATCAGTAGGAACAGCAGTAGGTAATAAAACTGTTCTATCAGGGTTTGAGTACATTTTGTCTTCGAAATGGTCTGAACACACTGTTACGACGTACTGTTGATTGTTCTAATAAATCTTGACGACCGCAATTTATCAGCCAATTCTTACGACTAAATTTTTTAAATTATAATTAGATACATATTCATAATATATTATAATTTATATACATTAATGACAGGCTAAATTAAACTTACCGTAATTCATCTTTAGGTAACTTAAACATTATGCACTTCTTTACAGTCAACGTACTAGAATTATTGCATTCTTTCACAATGCACAAATTCACCATGATGATAGCACTGAATAAAACTACAATCTAATACTCAAAATTTAAATCAAAATACAAAAACGGCGTTAAGTCACAAAATATAACGAGTAGAAAGGAGTCACGAGTCTACGTTACAAACGGCACGGACAGACAAAACAATAAACATAAAACTTGTAATCACGATAACGTAAAAACGTGGTACTTATCATTACTATACTCAGTGTGAACATTTATACAAACGTAAAGATTCTTTATTTTGCCATAGCAATGTGCACACTGTTTGACGCCAGTGTCATGGCCCACTGATTCTCCCGGCCCGGCCCGCCGCCCAAGAGTGTCCACCCCCTGTTATATGTATTAATATCATTACCTACCTACCACAATATTAAATATTGTTATTAATATTTTTGGATTTATACATGTATTACTAATAACTTGTTTGCTTGTAGCGGATATTAAACATCAGACAATATAATATACTATATACATTCTTCAAACAGAATATTAGAATATTTAAATTTTTAATCATGTAGCCACGCCTAATTATTTTATTACCATAAAAAAATTATATTTATTAACATTTATGTGAATAAGTTGTGATAATTTCCAACAATTTTAACACAGTACAACTTTTTATTTTTCCCAAGCAGAAGGGTGATTAACATTTTCAAGTACCTATCTAGCTCAATTGTTCATTGGAAATCAAAAATTACATTAATATTATTTTAATGTAGCCAATTTAGGTAAGTATATTATATATTCATTTTCATTTTGTTTTTTAATTTTTATTTTATATGATTTACCTAAGAAGATGTAATAATAATATATTACCTACCTATATTTATTTTAATTTTGTATCTATTTAATCATCAAAAAATATATATTTTTTACCAAATCAATATTGTTAAACTGTATTTAAAATTATATTTCATTTAGGCTGTAACCATACATTATTTTGTTTATATTGTAATGGGATTACGTAATATCATGTATTTGCTCATAAAAACAACCAGGAATGCGACCACACCCAAAAGTGTTTACGACTAGAATACCGCTTTTAGTCGTGAGGTCCGAATCATATCAAGGACGACTGTACACGCGCTACCCGCTTTCAAAGGACGCCGCCACCATATATGTATATAGAGGAGCATACTACTTGCGTCCGAAATTATTATCAGTAGGTGAGTTGCGTCCCGCAAAAAAAAGGTTCAAAAAGGTCATAGCCGATTTGCGTCCCAGTACACCTTTTTTTTATGACTTAATTGAGTCCCAAAAATATCGATAAAATCGATAAAAAATGTAAAAAAAAAAAGTATAAAAAAAACTATTCTGAGCGAAAACGGTCAATCAGCCTATGATATTACTAAGTATATTTCAATCCTAAACTATAAAAGTTGAACGAATATTTTTCAACTTCAGGACTATATATTCAATTTTCACGCTTTTTTTTAAAATTCAAACTTATAAAATTACAAATTCATATGTTTTATATTTTGTCATGGTAGTAATAATAATAATATAGAGTGATGTCGTCTGGAGTGTGATATGAAGTATGTGAAGTAGGATTACTTATTACATTTTGATGAACATCTAGCTTCATATAGCTTTTACAGCTTTTATCCGTGCTCTTCCATCGAAAATTGTTATTACATAACATTTTATGATATCCGAACTTATAACCATAAATTATTTTAAAACCATTATTCGCGACCAATTTAGAGCAACACATTTTTTCTATACCTTAAAAAAAAATCGTATGTTATTAAATTAACTTATTTAATTTTTTTTTAATTTGATGAGTGGTTATTTCACAACTATTGGTCTAATAAGACGAATCGTACGGAATAAAAGTAAAATGTGAAAATATAATGCGAGTAAAAAAAAAAATTATCGACGTAATTGCTTTATCTTATCGAATCTAACAACCAACAAGATGTATACATGTTCCCATATCTTTTCACATAAAATAATACCCACTTAAGTTATTAATGGAATATACTATCATATTGTACCTATCATAGATAAATTGTATCTACATTGTAAGTAAGTAACGCACGCACACACATATTGTATACTGTATAGTTTATGAACTATCGATTTTAGTGACACGATACTATCGATTTTAATGATTTTAGAAGATAATATCGATAATAATTATATGGCTGACTTGCGTCCCCAAAACGGGACGCAATTTACCGGTCAAATTTACTACCTGAAAAATATATCTTTTTTTGGGACGCAAGTAACATGCAGCCATATATAGGAGACAGCGAGACAGCCTGAGTAGATGTACCAGAGCCGCCAAGACCGAGCGGGCAGCTTAAAGCACCAGCCATTACACACCACTTACATGGAGATTATCGACTACTACAACGAGTCAACTCACGACGCTGCAATTCACCACGACTATATTAATTATTATTGGTTTTAATAAATTACAATTGATTTATATTTAAATTGACTACATTTTATTGTAAAAGTGCAACAGCTTTTGGATCCCTGAAGGGCCATACGTAACACTGGCGCAGTCGATGTAGGATTTCTTTCAAAGGAGGCAACCCGTCAAAGGCTACCGTCAACAAAGAAGAACTGTACACTCTTCCGAGAAGACAACTCTAAGAAGAACCATAAAAAAAAACAAATAAGTCACGTCGCGGTACCAACAAATCCATCAGCATGTCATCAGCAACCAGGAACACAGCATTATTGTGAGTGAATAGTTATTTAAATTTGTTACATAGACGTATGCAACATAATTAAGACATATTAGATAATTCTAAGTAGTTGACTATAAGTATAATGGTGTAAAACGTTTTAAATTTTATTGAGGGCATATTTTATTGATTATTATTGAAGTTTATTTGAATTTATTGAGGGCATTTTTATTATTGAAGTATTATTGAAGTTTATTTGAATTTATTGAGGGCATTTTTATTATTGAAGTATTATTGAAGTTTATTTGAATTTATTAGAGGGCGTATTATTGAAGTTATTATTGAATTTAAAGGGCATTTTGAGTATTATTATTATGAGTATTAACGTATTAAATAGGTAGCTAAGTAATTTATGGACAAAGAAGGTACATCTCCCTTGAACGTAGCTAATTCATTGTATAACACTAGTGTAGTAGAAGAAGCCCAGTTAGAAGCCCAGTTTTTAGCCCAAAGAGAAGCCCAAGCCCAGTTTGAAGCCCAACAGAAAGGCCAGTTGAATATTATAGTAGAAACTCAGTTAGGAGATAACGCAAGTAGAAACCCAATTCCAGGAGTAATCACACGTAGCCAAGTTACAGATAGTTTTGAACATCAGTCATTAGAATTTTTACCTATAACACGTACTAAAAAAATGGCAGTAACCATAAAATTAGAAGACGCTTTTAAATTAATTCCACTAAGCACAGGAATAGACGATATCTATCAATTCATAAATTCATGCGATATGGCAGTAAGTTAAGTCGACACAAACAGTGCACCAACACTAGTAAAATATATTACCACACGTTTAACAGGTAGAGCATTAGAAATGATTAAATACAAAAATGTATCGAAATGACAGTTTATAAAAATGTATTTAACAGATGCATTTGAGGTAACAACCACGGCATCGTCGTTAAACTCCAATTAAATTCGATTAGAATGTATCACAATGAGGATGCAAATGATTATTGTCATAGAGTAGAGAAACTATATTATCAGTTATGTAATGTAAAAGTTATACATGAAATATTAAGGGAACAAACTCTAGCGATATTTATTAAAGAATTAGTAAAATTTTATATTTTCTAATATAAATAAGAAATAGAAATGGAAAACTTTAAAGATGCTTTAAATAAAATAAACAATAGATATACATTTATAAAATTTAATGATTTGGAAGAAGGAAAACCATACAAAGTAAATAAGTTCTTAATGATTGATACAATGTTTGGAAAAAGATTATCAGTTGTATTAAACGATGAATATATGTTAAATTTACCAGATAGATATACAATTGAATTTACAGAAAACATAATAACATGTTATAATACAAGTTCGGAAACAAAATTGAATCTTATTTATAATGGTGAAAAATTTTTAAAGAATGGGAAAACAAGACATGATTTTAATTTTTTTTAAGTAAAAAATAAATTTACTTTTATAAATGGTATTTATAAAAGTTAAAAAGGGTAATATTCATTTAAACAAACCTATTCACAATGATGATGGTGATCATTTTTTAGCTCTCTATTCAATAGTTTTGAAAGGCAACGATTTTATTAATATTGAATCAGACTGTTGTATAACAATTAAACAGAATATAATACATATAAAAACAGATAGATATAGTATTGAACAATTGAACAAAGAAATAGAACCACTTATTATATCATTTTCTGATGAAACTAATAGAATTACAATTAAATCTCCTTGTTATTATAAATTAGATGAAAAATTAAAAAAATATTTAGGTTTTAATGGTAATATAGATTTTTCAATGACAGGTGAGAAAAAAATGTACTATCCTATTGATGGTGAATATTACATAAATATTGAAAAAGAATGTGAATTTAGATTAGGTCGAAATGGTCAAATCCCACTAGGTACAATATTTATTGGTATTTATTCAATAGGCGAAATTGAAAATTTATTTAATTCATCGGAACTAAATTTTTGGAAAATTTTCCTAAAATAAATCTTGAAATAAATAAAAATTTATTAAAAATAACTGCTTCAATTGGTCTGTGCTTTGATGAGTATTTATCAAATTGTTTAGGATTTAATTTTATAAAACGTCTAATCCCTATTAATAAAACATGGCCTAAAGGGAAGGAAATAGAATTAGGTGTTGAGTATACACCACCAGATATTGCTTATACGGTAATAGGAATAAAAACTCCAACATTTTACACTCAAGGTTTCTTAAAAGAAATAAATGGCATTATTTCTAATGAAAATAGTAAAACAGAATTAAAAGGAAATTATTCAATTGAGCATTTAAATAGCTTATTCAATTCGATTATGAAGTTTAAAAATAATGGTAATTATATTAAAATAACAACAAAAGATTATTTTTCATTTGATAAAGATTTAAATTTAAGTTTAGGAGGGATTGATACAATATATACACATTATGGAGAAAATTCATCATTAAATAATAACAACAAAATATTAGAAGTACATTGTAATATAATTGAAGAATCTATTACACATAATATTGATAAGGTATCTCATTATGATGAAGTTTTATTTGTATTTCAATATAATTCTAATAATGCTTTGAATAAACCTCTTAAAATGATATATAGACCAGTGAGTAAAAATCGGTTTCAAAAAATAGAAATTTATATTTTAGATTTGAAAGGTAATATTGTTAATTTTGATGAAGAATTTATTGGTGTTCTTGATCTAATAAAAAATAAATATGAAAAACTTTTTTTTCAAGATAAAATATCTTGAAAAATTAAAGTAGGAAACGATTTTTTAATATATTTAAAAACTTTCATCAACTATTTCTCTTTCAATATCAAACGTATACACTGCACTAGAAATTAAACAAATATAACAAATTATTTTATCAGGTAAATATTGACTGAAATCTAAGTTTAAAATTACTGTACAGTTGGAGATTGCAATTTGATTAGGGTGTCTAGTCATGTTAACAACAAAAAATGGTCTCTTTTGTCTAAATTGTAATTTATCTAAATACATTAATGGATTTTCTTCATGTGATTTATAATAGGTTTTTTTATAACTCATATGATCTTCATATGATTGACAACATTTTATATTATTAAAATCTTGATTTTGTAATTCATTAGGATATTTTTTTCCATTTACTTCAAAAGAATAATTTACAACATCACAATGATCAAAAAAACAAGCATTACTTTCTTGATTGTCTAATCCGTTTTTTTTGAAAATAAACAACACCAAACAATGGATGTTTATTATTTCGATATTTATTTGTTAAATCGAATCTTATCTTTTTTCCAGTAAGATTTCTTACTTTAATACATTGCCATTTTTTAAAAGCTAAAATACATGGATTCTTAATTAATTCATCAACTATTTGAATTTTTGTTATTTCATCATATTCTATATTTTGCATTTGAACTTTTAATTCTAAAATATTAATTTTACCACGTTTTGCTTTAATATTTTTTGTATCTGCTGTAGCTTCAATGTTTGTTTCTAGAATCAACGCATCATCATCAGTGTTTCTCGTAAAAATTATTTCAAATCTAGCATAAATTGTAAAGAGGACTTTTTATATCTTTCATTGATCCTAAACCAAAGTATGATAAAGGAATGATGAGTTCGACACTTCCTCCCCCTTCAGATGTAGATTCAAATCCTGAATTTTGTGTAGGACCATTTCCATCAACGGCATAACTCATATAACCTTTTACTGTACTTACTCTTCCAGTATTCTCACTTTCATCTATAATTTTATTATTTAATTTAATTGTAATTTTTTCAAACAAAAATGCTCCACCATTATCAGATATCATAACATTAGATTTTGCTGGATATTTAGAACCATCTTCTTGTACATATTCAAATGATAAATAAAGTTTTGAATTTTTAATATTCAGAAATTTATCTTTACCATCTACTATAACTATTGTATTTCGGTTAGATTTATTTAATTCTGTTGTAATTTGAGGTATTTAACTTTCATATTGACTATCTAAATATATAAAAATGGAGACAAAAAATTCGAAATTGCATCAGTTGAGAACGGCTGGGCCGATTTTGCTCGAATTTTTTTTAAATGATAGAGAATGTCGGGGAGCGGGTTTATAGCATAAATTATGGACCTAACTCATGTGAGTTAGAGATTTAGAGACAAAAACTGAGTTACACCGGTGGCGCCCTCTAGCAGATAAAAATAAAAATAAAAATATAATATAAATAGTAATAATAATTGAAAGTGTTTGTAAGCGAACTTCTCCTAAACGGCTTCACCGATTTTGATGAAATTTTTGTGTGTGCTTGATTGCGCCCTTGAATGGTTTAGATTCATAATCGGACCCGGTAGGCCTATTTCGGGGAGGTGCTCAAACGGTAATGTTGAGATTTACGGTGGATATTTTTGTTTATAAATTGTTGCCATGGGTTTTAAAGCTATTATAATAATAATTATTCGTTGCCGTCATTCGTTAACACCATACACCGAATGTTAAATAACTAAATAACGAATTGAACAAAGTTTGAGTCATAAGAATTTGTACATTTAACGGGAAACGAAGTGCACGGGATCAGCTAGTTTATCAATACCGTTTATCATACTTACTTAAAATATTTTCCATTTCTTATTTATATTACCAAATATATATATTTTTTTTTTATAAATGGATAAAGTAATGTAAATTTTTTTATTGAAGATGAAAATAAAAAACAATGTTTATTTGAATTACCTTCACGTGTTTTAATTATAGGACCATCTGGTTGTGGTAAAACAACCTTGTTGTATAATCTGATTATAAATTATTGGATTCCTTATTTAAATCTATATATTTTTACATAAAATATTGATCAACCAGTCAATAAAAAAATAAAAAAAAATATTTGATGATATACCTTCTATAACCACACATTTTTCTAATGATGAAATAATATCTCTACATGATTGTGAACCAAATAGTTTAGTGATTTTTGATGATTTTCTAAAAGAAAAACAAGACATGATAATTGAATATTTTATAAGATCGAGATCAAAGAATATTAGTGTTATTTATTTAACACAAAGTTATACTTCAGTAGATATAAAAACAATAAGAAATAATTTGAATGTTTTAATTGTTTTTGATCAATCAAATTATTATATTGAAAAAATATGGTCTGATTTGATAATTGAAGATGTAGCTTTGGAAAAATTTAAAGAAATTAATAGATCTTATTGTAAAAAATATCATAAAATAAAAACATATGGTTTCATAACAATTGACTTAATAAAAAATTTAATCTATGACAATAAAGGTAATAAAATTGTATATATCGATGAATGATTATGTTTTAATTTAATTTTGCATAATAAATGGATATTAAACAAATTCAAAAAGAATTAAATTTAAAAATTTAAAAAAATGTTACATTTGAAGATCAAACACAAAACAATTCCAAGGTAGGAAATAGTTTAAAAAACACATCAGATGTAAAGATTCAGACCATCATTAATACTAAAAATAAATTACAAAATAGGTTTAAAGATGTATTATTAAAACCTAATGAACAAGAGACTGTTATTATAAAAAAAGATGATGAAGATGAAGATAATATTAAAAAAGAAAAAAAACAATATAAATCTACAGATGTAAATAAAATA
Source organism: Macrosiphum euphorbiae (assembly GCA_949089665.1). Lineage (NCBI taxonomy): Eukaryota > Metazoa > Arthropoda > Insecta > Hemiptera > Aphididae > Macrosiphum > Macrosiphum euphorbiae. The sequence goes on from CARXXK010001128.1 coordinate 236,018, forward strand.
ATTAATCTTAAAAAAGATTTACAGGATAGATTTAGAAATACAGTTGTAAAACAAAAACATGTACTTGTAGAACAACAAAAAAAGTTTGGACCAATAATAAACGCATTAACAAATGTTAATATAACAATGAATGCAGTTAAAGATGTTGCTATTAAAACTGAAGGAGATATTCAAAAATTAAATATACCATATTATTATCAACCTAGAAATCCAGAATTAAAACGATTAACAAGTTCAGAAGAGACTTTTGGAACTAGAAAATATTCTAGTCAAAAATCAACAAGTAATTCTCCATTACCTAAAAATATTATAAACTTAGGTCCTATTACGTCAAAATATTTATCAACTGTAAAAGATACTAATTCTTTTGGAATATATCATAATGAGAAAGATGATATTTATATGATTTGAAAAGATATAATCAATCTTGATAATGATGATATAATTTTAAATGGAAAAAGATATATAGGAACACCAGGTTTATGGAGGTTATTAACTCATTAAATTCCTACCAAAAAAGAATTTTATACAGATGATGATTTTAATATTTATAAAAATATATTATTTGAAACTAATTATATATATCAAAACAGTAATCCTTCAACGAAAAGAGCTAAATCAAGTCGTGGTGAAAAATATAAGGATATGATTAGTGATATTTGGAGAGAAATGACAGAAACAACTGATAAGAAAAAAAATAATAAAAAGAAAGAAAATAATGAAGATAATGAAATTAATGAAAAGAAAGAAAATAATGAAATATTAGCCGAAGATAATCAAATAGGGGAGGGTTTAAAGAAATACACAGAAAATCGTATTGAATATCTTTATATTAGTAATGTACCTAAACGAAGTGATAGATAATTTAAAGTTAATTTCTTCAGAAGAAAGAGCTGGAAATAATAATTTTAAAAACGAAAAACTTGGTATTGTTCATTTATTTAAATCAATTATGGAAAATCTTATTGATACTCCTGAAGGTATTGAATATTTACTAAAATATGTAACTTGTTTACCAAAGGAAGTGAAAATATCAAAAGAAAAAATAATTAAACGTAAACAATATATATCAATTGAAGAAATTATAGGAAATAATATTTACCATGATGAAAAACTTGATATTCTTAATATTTGTATTAGAGAAATGGATAAATTAATTGATATACCTATTAACGGTGCAGATTATTTATCATCATATGTTTCATGTTTACCAAAGAAAATTATTACAGGTTCAGGAATTGTTAATTTTCTTTTGAATTGTTCAAATTTAAATGAAATGCATTGGCAATGAACGAGTTCTTTTTTTCGAGGAAAAAGAACGAAATTTTTCGTTCCTATCAAGTTCCAATTTACACAGATATATAAATAATTAAAATTCAATTTTTTTTTTTCTTAGTGTGTATATTTCCAATATTATGATCGTTATCGACTATCGAGTATCCGAGTATCAAACTTAAACGTTAAAGTTAGTCATTAATCATTAGGTAGGTACTCTGGCACAAGGTACTCATTACTTATTATTAGTCATTAGTAACTTTATAAATATTTCTCATAAGTTATAACTTAATATATAGAAATGGGTATACAGGGTGATTCTTTTATCAAACAACACTCATTATTTGAAAAAGTATTGACTTTTTTCAAATTTTTTTTTTTCAAAATTGTAGATTTATGCTGTTCTAGAATTGTATATTTTTTTTATATTTTTCACCCTTATATTTAATAGGTAAACCACTATCAACTTTTGATTTTCAAATGGTAACCTATACTAAAAATTTCATAATTGAATAAAACTATTTTTTTCATTAATTATTACGTTCAAATTTTCATTTTTCGTTAATCCGTTGATGAGATATTGCTCCTCAAAGTTAGGTGGTTTTTGGAGATAGTTATAGTGTGTAAATGTGTTATACCTCGTCAGTAGATACCTAACCTATCAAGATTTTTATGTCCCAGGGCAAAATATATCACACTTTTCAAATCAGTTCATAAAGTACTTAGAGCCCCTAAATGTATTTTATTATGCCCATCTTTCAGGGAGTCATGAAGTTCACCCCACGAATGTGAATGGTGATTGCGGCACTGGTCAGTGGTCGTAATAATTATTATCAATTATAAAGACCAGAAGTTACAAGTAATAAATTCGATATCGTTCGACCCAAGATATAGCGGTGATAATCTTTGTACCTGACAGCCGATAATACCTACATACAATAACAAACGATCATATTATTATTGGACTGCTTCTGTTTGTACTTTGTAGCTTCGATCACAATTTAATCTCTATTCTATGCTACGACACACCATAGACTAACATACGGAAATACAGAATTATTTTAGTCCATAAAAGTTAATGTTGTCCATGGTTTATCATTGTAACTGTCTATCATACAGAAAATTCAGTGTTACCAACATGTGTATTTACAAAATAAATAGTAACAGTAACTTATATTATAATGTAAATAATAAGTATTTTTAAGAACAACTTTAGTATTAGGTAAATCATATTATGAATATTACCTATATAATACACCGCCGTCGTGAACAAGTGGTCAATTACGCTCTGTGTTCGCTTCTTGTTTCCTTTGGGAATAATTAACCGTTTTTTACGTTTTTGCGAATGTGCGCGAATGACTGTGTAACGGGACAAAACAAGCGTATTATGAAATAGCTCACGCTATCTAGTGGTGGCCTAATGCGTTTGTACGCAAATAATGATACCTACCACGTGTGTACTTTACGTGATTAGAATATGACAAAAAGCGAAGTAATATTTGTTGTAAGTACAATGAAACATTATACTTACACATATAACATTGTTACCTTTACCATAAAAGAACATATTTTAGTTCCTATGCTAATAAAACATATCAACACGGATGCTCAGTGTTGAATATAGAGTGCGCGGCAACAATGCAGTTTTACGACTGCCAAGGTTTTACCTACTTTGAATACAAATCCCGGCAAAATTGGAACCTCCGACATCAATAATCCATAGAATACCAACGCACCACATAAGTTCATATAATAAAATCTATAAAATCTAGTTCCAGAAAGGAACAACAGCAATAAGACATCAAACACAGTAACCATTATACTGCATGGTAGCAGTAGTGGGAGAACCACAGATATACCGGTCACATTTCACCACACAACATACCTACTTACGTCGAACGCACCCGTCGAGTACGCGCCGTATTTCCGCCGTTCGCACAACCGTCGTACCGTTTTCCGTTCTGTTATATAATAAAATCGCTGCCTAGAGGATCCCGCCGCGGAGTCCTCGCAACTGATATACTACTCCTCTCCTTACCCTGAAGTATTAGTAGTGGTACAGCATCGTCTGTACTGTTCAAGCTACTATTACTCAGCGTGGGAGAGGAAAAATCTCCCTAAAACTCGCTATATAGAAATCTGCAGTGATACAGCACCACTGTATTGTTCAAGCTGCAGATAGCTATATAGTAAAAACGTTCGTTGAAAAACCAATATTACACAGACTCTGCAGTGGTACAACTCATCATTGTACTGGTCAAGCTGCAGCTCTCTGTGTAATATATTCGCTCAGAGGTAAAATCGCATCATCCGTCGTCGCCGTCGTCCGACCGCTATTACACCGTTGTAAGTGTTCTAATCACCACGGATTAAATAAACGTCAGCGCTGTTACACTTCGTCGCTGCGGATCCACTTCATACCACTGAAGCTACTGTACACTGTTGAAACCCGTTGGAAGGAAGGAGGTCAAATCTCATAACGATTCCGCATCGAGGACGAGTCATACCACCGCCCGATTGTAGTCTACGTTACACCATCGCTGCCATACTCTGAGAGCTTGGAAGATAGCCCAGCAGTCACTGTCACGATCGTTAATTGCCACCAATTTCCAAACGGTTACATTAAAACAGAAGTTAAACGTGAGTCTTTTAACTTGTTCATTTTAAAACGTATCATATTATATCTGTAGCTCGAAGAGCAAAAATACATATTAACTAAAAGAAAATATTGTATTGAAAATATTACCAATACCATAGTATCACTGTAGCTCGAAGAGCACATATATACAGGGTGATTCTTTTATCAAACAACACTCATTATTTGAAAAAGTATTGACTTTTTTCAAATTTTTTTTTTTCAAAATTGTAGATTTATGCTGTTCTAGAATTGTATATTTTTTTTATATTTTTCACCCTTATATTTAATAGGTAAACCACTATCAACTTTTGATTTTCAAATGGTAACCTATACTAAAAATTTCATAATTGAATAAAACTATTTTTTTCATTAATTATTACGTTCAAATTTTCATTTTTCGTTAATCCGTTGATGAGATATTGCTCCTCAAAGTTAGGTGGTTTTTGGAGATAGTTATAGTGTGTAAATGTGTTATACCTCGTCAGTAGATACCTAACCTATCAAGATTTTTATGTCCCAGGGCAAAATATATCACACTTTTCAAATCAGTTCATAAAGTACTTAGAGCCCCTAAATGTATTTTATTATGCCCATCTTTCAGGGAGTCATGAAGTTCACCCCACGAATGTGAATGGTGATTGCGGCACTGGTCAGTGGTCGTAATAATTATTATCAATTATAAAGACCAGAAGTTACAAGTAATAAATTCGATATCGTTCGACCCAAGATATAGCGGTGATAATCTTTGTACCTGACAGCCGATAATACCTACATACAATAACAAACGATCATATTATTATTGGACTGCTTCTGTTTGTACTTTGTAGCTTCGATCACAATTTAATCTCTATTCTATGCTACGACACACCATAGACTAACATACGGAAATACAGAATTATTTTAGTCCATAAAAGTTAATGTTGTCCATGGTTTATCATTGTAACTGTCTATCATACAGAAAATTCAGTGTTACCAACATGTGTATTTACAAAATAAATAGTAACAGTAACTTATATTATAATGTAAATAATAAGTATTTTTAAGAACAACTTTAGTATTAGGTAAATCATATTATGAATATTACCTATATAATACACCGCCGTCGTGAACAAGTGGTCAATTACGCTCTGTGTTCGCTTCTTGTTTCCTTTGGGAATAATTAACCGTTTTTTACGTTTTTGCGAATGTGCGCGAATGACTGTGTAACGGGACAAAACAAGCGTATTATGAAATAGCTCACGCTATCTAGTGGTGGCCTAATGCGTTTGTACGCAAATAATGATACCTACCACGTGTGTACTTTACGTGATTAGAATATGACAAAAAGCGAAGTAATATTTGTTGTAAGTACAATGAAACATTATACTTACACATATAACATTGTTACCTTTACCATAAAAGAACATATTTTAGTTCCTATGCTAATAAAACATATCAACACGGATGCTCAGTGTTGAATATAGAGTGCGCGGCAACAATGCAGTTTTACGACTGCCAAGGTTTTACCTACTTTGAATACAAATCCCGGCAAAATTGGAACCTCCGACATCAATAATCCATAGAATACCAACGCACCACATAAGTTCATATAATAAAATCTATAAAATCTAGTTCCAGAAAGGAACAACAGCAATAAGACATCAAACACAGTAACCATTATACTGCATGGTAGCAGTAGTGGGAGAACCACAGATATACCGGTCACATTTCACCACACAACATACCTACTTACGTCGAACGCACCCGTCGAGTACGCGCCGTATTTCCGCCGTTCGCACAACCGTCGTACCGTTTTCCGTTCTGTTATATAATAAAATCGCTGCCTAGAGGATCCCGCCGCGGAGTCCTCGCAACTGATATACTACTCCTCTCCTTACCCTGAAGTATTAGTAGTGGTACAGCATCGTCTGTACTGTTCAAGCTACTATTACTCAGCGTGGGAGAGGAAAAATCTCCCTAAAACTCGCTATATAGAAATCTGCAGTGATACAGCACCACTGTATTGTTCAAGCTGCAGATAGCTATATAGTAAAAACGTTCGTTGAAAAACCAATATTACACAGACTCTGCAGTGGTACAACTCATCATTGTACTGGTCAAGCTGCAGCTCTCTGTGTAATATATTCGCTCAGAGGTAAAATCGCATCATCCGTCGTCGCCGTCGTCCGACCGCTATTACACCGTTGTAAGTGTTCTAATCACCACGGATTAAATAAACGTCAGCGCTGTTACACTTCGTCGCTGCGGATCCACTTCATACCACTGAAGCTACTGTACACTGTTGAAACCCGTTGGAAGGAAGGAGGTCAAATCTCATAACGATTCCGCATCGAGGACGAGTCATACCACCGCCCGATTGTAGTCTACGTTACACCATCGCTGCCATACTCTGAGAGCTTGGAAGATAGCCCAGCAGTCACTGTCACGATCGTTAATTGCCACCAATTTCCAAACGGTTACATTAAAACAGAAGTTAAACGTGAGTCTTTTAACTTGTTCATTTTAAAACGTATCATATTATATCTGTAGCTCGAAGAGCAAAAATACATATTAACTAAAAGAAAATATTGTATTGAAAATATTACCAATACCATAGTATCACTGTAGCTCGAAGAGCACATATATACAGGGTGATTCTTTTATCAAACAACACTCATTATTTGAAAAAGTATTGACTTTTTTCAAATTTTTTTTTTTGAAAAAGTATTATGCTGTTCTAGAATTTAATATTTTTTATATTTTCACCGTTTATTTGACTATCAACTTTTGATTTTCAAATGGTAACCTATACTAAAAATTTCATAATTGAATAAAACTATTTTTTTCATTAATTATTACGTTCAAATTTTCATTTTTCGTTAATCCGTTGATGAGATATTGCTCCTCAAAGTTAGGTGGTTTTTGGAGATAGTTATAGTGTGTAAATGTGTTATACCTCGTCAGTAGATACCGCAGCTATCAGGATTTTTATGTCCCAGGGCAAAATATATCACACTTTTCAAATCAGTTCATAAAGTACTTAGAGCCCCTAAATGTATTTTATTATGCCCATCTTTCAGGGAGTCATGAAGTTGACCACACGAAGGTGATTGCGGCACTGGTGGTCGTAATAATTATTATCAATTATAAAGACCAGAAGTTACAAGTAATAAATTCGATATCGTTCGACCCAAGATATAGCGGTGATAATCTTTGTACCTGTCAGCCGATAATACCTACATACAATAACAAACGATCATATTATTATTGGTCTGCTTCTGTTTGTAGCTTCGATCACAATTTAATCTCTATTCTATGCTACGACACACCATAGACTAACATACGGAAATATAGAATTATTTTAGTCCATAAAAGTTAATGTTGTCCATGGTTTATCATTATAACTGTCTATCATACAGAAAATACAGTGTTACCAACATGTGTATTTACAAAATAAATAGTAACAGTAACTTGCTGTTTATTTATGTCACAAATAAAATCCCGTTTTTGTTATTCAGTAGACTGCCTGTACTACAGTTGCAACAACTGTTAACTGTTTTAAATCGCTGCTGTAGTAGTGTACAGTAATTTATTGTCTGTAGTTGTCTGTTACTCGTTACTGACTATTATAATTTATAGCATGGTGCATACTGCATAAATATACAATATATGATATAATAACCATATTTAATAATGGACCATAATGGCATAATATTAACAATAAATTAACTTAATAGGTAACTTAATTTTTTTTTTTATACATATAATATACATATAACTGTGTATAGCTTTGGTAGATTTAACTAATACAAAATAATGTGTTAATTAATAATTATTATTATAGATTTAATATATCTATTTTATGCTGTTTAGTGTTTACCTTTTGGATACTTTGAACATGTAAATGCCTATTAGGATTTAAGTTTTTTAGTGATAATTTTTTTTTTTTTTTTTAACTAATCAAATATCCTCTTCTCATATAAAATATCATTTGAGCATGTTTATTACAAATCTGGAAATACAATACTCTGAACTAATTTAATATTAAGTATAAACAACTCTTTTTTTTGATATTTGCAATTTCAATTTAATACATTTACAATTTCAAATCAAATATTAGTATAATATAAATAATTCACCATACATAGCTTCAATAGTTGTAATATACTTTGTAGGACTAGGTCTTTTTGACCAATCACATGAATTTAATCAATATGTAGGTATTTAAATAACAATGACATACATCCAAATATACATATAGGGCACTGATCAACTCATATAATTATATTTTATGTAAAAAAAAAAAAATATTTTCAATGTCGTGAATAGGGTTTGAGACCATTGGCGCAACTAGAGGGTGCAAACGGGTCTTTAGCACCTCTTGTTTTTTTAGATTTAACTATCATTATTATAGTGAAATACCCCCAATTTAATGTTTTTAAAATATGAAATATTATAGCACCCCACGTTTTAAATTTTTTAATGTATATTTTTTACTTTAATATGATGCAAGTGATAACCACTAACAAAAACTAGGGAGAGAATAACCATTTTTTAGATTGCTTAATTTTGATTATTTAAATGTTTTTTTAAGCGTTTGATTTGATGATTTTAGGTTCTGTTTAGCCCTGAACCCTGTTCACGGCAAAATTCCTCACATATTATACTGATATTATTATGAACCATTAAACAATTTTACCTTAATAAGCCTAGGACTATGAAAAACCTATTTCAAAATGATGATACAGTTTAATCTAAATGTTCGTTTTGCAGTTAATATGCAAAATATGAGTAAAGATAAAACGTGTATTCAAAAAATTAAAACAAACTTTTCAATCACCCCAGACTTAAAAAGCAAAATTTAAAAATGGTGTTAATAATATTCTAACTTGAATTTAGTACTAATTATTATTTGGTGACAACACCAATCATTGACAGAAATAATTTAGTATTTATCATTATGACATTATACAATGTAGCACAGTAGACTAATGTTTTTGGATGTTTAGATTATTATATCTCTTTTGTTAAAGGGCTTGTCCGTAAAAAAAAAAAAAATGTTAAAATAAAAAATAAAAATAAAATTATTATTAATCACATAGCCAGCTAAAAATTCTTAATTTGATTTAGGACATAATCTACATATTAAACAAAATAAATATCTATATCTATGTATATTATCTTTAAAGTTGTAATGATTGATGTTGTCACCTAATTTAAATTATTTTTAAACTAGCATACAAATTATAAAGCTTTAACATTAGCACAATTTTTAGTTTTCAATACATTATTTTTTTTTTTTTTTTCATTCCGAAAATCGGTTAAATGATTACTGATGTCCCTCTCCACTTATATTCCTCTTCAACTTCCAGTATGTTCCTATTCTGGTATCTTCAATCACTTGCTTCAGAAATGGAGTTCTAGGCCTTCCTTTTCCAGGTTTCCTCCTGATTACATGTCCGATCCATGCTTTTCTTCTCAATCTTAGCGTACTCTGTATTGATTTTTGATTCTCCTGAATACCTCAACATTTTTTTTATTTTTTCTGTCTATTGAATTTTCAGCGTTTTCCAACATCATACTTTAAAAGCTTTTATTTTGGCTTTCTCAGTCTTCAGTAGTGTCCCAATCTCTGCTCCATATAGATCTACATTCCACACAAAGCCTTTTATAAGTGATTTTCTGCTGTCCCAACTTATTCTATTTGAGGTAAAAAGATTAATTTTTTTATAGTAGGCCTGTTTGGCATGCGCTATTCTACATACTGTATATGTACGACTTTTCTCATCGCTTGTGATTGAATAGGTATGTGAAGTTTAAGTGTTCTTTAAGCGTGTCGTTCATTTCTTCGAACATGTTAGTTATGTCTTTTTCACTTTCTGCAATTACAACAACATCATCTTTTCAATACATATCAGATATCATAACATTAGATTTTGCTGGATATTTAGAACCATCTTCTTGTACATATTCAAATGATAAATAAAGTTTTGAATTTTTAATGTTCAGAAATTTATCTTTACCATCTACTATAACTATTGTATTTCGGTTTGGTTTATTCAATTCTGTTGTAATTTGAGGTATATAACTTTCATATTGACTATTTATTATATTATTATCATATTTATTTAAAATATTTTCCATTTCTTATTTATATTACCAAATATATATATTTTTTTTAATAAATGGATAAAGTAAAAGTAAAATTTTTTATTGAAGATGAAAATAAAAAAAAATCTTTATTTGAATTAGCCCCCCCTGTCAAAATTTTTAGTCCCACCAACGGTAGCTACATTTTTCAACTTTAATTTTAAATATTGTTTTTTTTTTTATTAATATATTGGAAAAATATTTATTTTTTTGGTTATTAAACTGTTATGTAATGGCCCAGACGTAATACGTATCATGTCGAGTATTTTTAACTACAGAAATACTACTTAGAAGTTGTCAACAAACTTAACACAAAAATAGTCGTTAAAGACGATTATTCGTTATTAGTGAATGGTGATAACGATTAACGAGTAACGACAATCGCTGTGCCTGCGAGCCGCATATTTCTATTGCAATTGTTTTACAAAAAGAAGTTGATGAAAATAATGATAGGGATATTTCCATAGCTATTGGTTGGTATATTAATTATTAAATACATTTTAAGAGACAATAACACTCATAAGTAATATTTTATAATTTTTGTAGGAATTTTAGCAATGATACAAAATGGTTCCTTTATTGTTCATCTTCATATTATAAATTATGTATTGGGTATCACCAATATTTTAAGCAATAAATTGCAAAATACAAATGGGACATTAGGTGAAGCAGCTTGTCTAATTAATGGAATTATAAATACATTTGAAAATAGTAGAAATTCAGATTCACACTCAGATGTTTGGAATGCAATAGTCACATTTTCTCTTGAAAATAACATAGATTTGGAAATGCCTTCGACAATAGCTACATGTGAGTATTTTGAATACCTACTTTATAAATTTAACAGGATACCTAATGTTAAACATAAATAATATTATGAAACTTAATTTTTTTTTTTAGTATCAAAAAGAAAAAGACAAGAGCCTGCTGCATTAAAGAATTTTCATGTTACAACAACCACTGGTGCAGACGATGGAGGTATTCAATATGAGGATAATGTCAAAGAATATTGGAAAAAACATGCTTTCTATCCTGTGATTGATAGTATTTTAGTTAACATGAAACACAGATTTTCACCAGAAAGTCTAAAACTGGCCATATCAATTGATAACTTCATTAATCTAGAATACAAACAAAGTGACATTTTTGTAAACCAGTATAAAGTAAATTATTAAATCATGTAGCCATGTACCTAAGTAATACTATTCATTAATATTATAATTAGTCAGATTTTGTTTTCTTATGTTTTCAGGCTTTATTAAATATTAATGAAACTGACTTAAAATCCGAAATTTTGGTTGCAAAAAATTGTTATGATACTCAATTGGAAAAGGTTAACAATCGCCAGGAACATTTAAATCAGCTAAAAGGTATCGTGGAAAAATCTGTTTTCCCAAATTTATACAAAACGCTACATTTAGCGCTTTCAATTCCTACAAGTTCTGCATCTTGTGAAAGAACGTTTTCAGCTATGCGTCGAATTAACACATACATGAGGTCAACCATGCTACCAAATCGGTTTTCAAAGTTATCAATCATATCAATTGAGAGAGATTTGTCAAACGTTCTAAACAAAGAAGATATTTTAAATAAATTTTCCAACACCGAGCGGAGGCTTAAGCTGAAATAGTTATCTTTAAAATTTCATTAACGTTCACTTACGTTTTAAGAATTATCTTGTATCTAAAATAATACTTAATAATATGTTACTATATTTATGTTTACCTACCTCAATACCACTTTTTTATTATTTGTTTTATACATGCCATACACACTACAAAATGTATAGTAATAAAATAATATTATAATTTAATAATGAATGTTATTTGAGGAACGTGTATGGGGGGTGTGGGAGGCAGAGCCCCCACATTTGTTATTCATATTAAATATGTTAGGGCTGAAGCCCCCCCTAACTTTAAGGTCTAGTTACGCCTATGTTAATATCACTCATTGTAATAAATTTATTTTAAAATTTTAACAAATAACAACTATTTTAAATAAAAATTGTTTCAATTTGAAATAATTTGAAAAATCAACGAGAAAATAATATATTGTCAAATATTATAATGCAATTTTACAACTCTTGTTATATTGTATGTACGTATTAATAATAAGTAATAACTCTATGATATTATATATCCACGCGGACGCGGGTAACAAATGTGATACAAACAATTAATGATTCACATGAAACGACAGTGATAATAAAATAAATATTATTGATAAAGACGAAGATAAATCAGACGATGCATGATAGTGAGGATAACTCTTTTTTCCATAGCTCATAAATATATTTATATAAATAACACTTTATAGTATTATAATCATTCTACATATTATATACTATATCTAGATATGTGTTGGTGATTGATCAACATAGTATTACAACGTACGACAATAATCGATTAACAAAGTACGAGTATATGTATGAAGTATTATCATTAAAAAATTAATAACAATAATTTTTCTAGGGGGGTGACATGTCACCCCCTTGCACCCCCTAATGGGCGCCCTTGAATATTTGTAATCATTAAAAATAAATTATATATAACATGTAACTTAACATTAAAATATTATTGTATCCAATGCTATAGTAATATAGTATGTTATTGTATTAGTTATTAAGGTATAATGTGTTAACCAAAAATTTTAATTATTATGTTATTATGTTTAAAAATCAGATGAAAAATATATTATATATTGTTATGTAATGAAACTGTTATGTTATATAAAAAAAAAATGTTATGTTATGTTATGTTGTTATAAAAAGAAATATTGTTATGTTTTGTGATGAAAAATTATGTAAAATGAAAATCATTATTTCATGAAAAGAAATTATGTAAAATTGTCTTTATGACAATTATTAACAATTTATGTACTTTGTATTTATGTCCATGTTTTATGTAAAATTCCTTTAAAGATTTTTGTAGTTCTACAAATTGTAGCCCTACAAAAACCTTTGAAAAGGCGAGGAGGTGTAACGGGCTGTGACTACGTACATATTATAATAGTATATTAATATTATATTCAATAACAGATATAAATGCTGCAGGGGGCACTTAACCCGATAATAGTAATAATATAAGCGTCCGGGGAGCCACATCGATAAGAGCACAGAACTAATTAATGGTACAGCGCGAACCCTGATAGGTATACGCGCACATTATCCATATTCTAGGAAAGACGAAAAAGCCGTAAACAACAAAAATAGATAACTTTGAAAACATATAATCCCCAATTAACATTATTTCGTAGAGGACGCCGAAATGACGTCAGGTGTACGCGGCTATGTACCATTTTTATACTAAAAATGCCATAGGAGGGATCTAATAGGAAAACCGACGAAATACGTCGATGGACAAGTGTCCAGCAGACGAACACCAGCCGAGACGACGAGCACCAGCAGAGCAGCCACAAAGTCGATACTAAGTCACAACCCGTTTACCATATTTTTATAATTTAATTATTTGGACTTAGTCTATTTTACGTGTTAAATAAATACAATTGAACTATCATTATAAAATCAACTTGTTATTTAATTCAAAATACCATCAATATTGAATTGAAGTGGTTGGTACGTTACAGATGTATTAATAAAAATATCAACGTTGGATTGAGAGTGTTCATCATTAATTAGTGTCTGCGACTCATTAAAAGAATGTGCATAATTATTCCTATTTTGTAATTCTTCTTGAATATGTCTTCGTTTAGACCGAGCACTCAAATTTGATTCCTTATTAAAACTCATAGTTACTAAAAATAGATATAAAAATACCCACACAAATATAAGTAATTGCTCAAATATAATTTAATAATAAAAATCTATTGAATAGTACCTAGGTAACATAATTAGATATATGGTAGAGATAATCAACCAAATCCACTGTATATGATTTTATAGCTAGGTATACCAATATATTTTTCTTTCCAATTAATTTAACTAAAATGTTTTAAGCAAGACTAAAAAAATATTAAAAACTTATAAACAAATATTATTTTTTATTTAAATAGGAGATATATAATTTGTAATCTATGTAGTGGAAACTGGGGTAAATGTAAATGGTTTTGACAAGGTTTATTTTAATATTAACACTCACCCTTATATAATATGTATTCTACATATTATATATTTTATTTCAATGTAATTATATGTAAAAATGTTCAAGGAACAATATTTTTGGATCATATTTAGTATAAAAACATCATCTAGTTCACAATTTTAAATTTACATTTACCTCTTTACAATAAAAAAATTTAAAAATTTGGAGCAAATAGAAATGAATATCATATCTCTGGTACAATTCATTAGAATAGAAAAAAGTCTGTGGAAGAGTAAATGAATCATCAGTAAATATTAATTATTATTTCAAATGATTATTATGTGAGTTTTTACATTTGCCCTAAAATATATATTAGAATTAGGGCAAATGTAAACAACACAATCTATTCTACATTAAATCGATGGGGCAAATGAAAATAAAACATAATGACAATTCATATAAAATGATAGGTATATTATGTAGGTACATCAGTTGACCCTACATATAACTATATAAGTAACAATAATGAGTACTTACATATTATAACCAGTCAATTAAAACGTACCTACCTACCTAAATGTTTTTAATTTATATAATTAAGTAAGTTAAGTTTTTTATAAGTTATTTATTACCTAATAATAAATGTTTAATATTAATAGCATCTATCTATATTCTATAGTAAAAGTAAAGAGTACCTATAAAGTCCTAAACTCTTATGATAGGTAATTTTCAAGCCGCAAGTTTTGATATGAATATTGCTGGTAGGTAGTTTTTTTTTTTTTGTATTTTCCAAAAGCTTTACTTTTTAGACTTAACCACTTAGATAATTAATTAATTCATATAATAAATAAAATTGAAACTAAAATTTGATTGATAATTTAATAATTAGCCAACTATTGGTTCGTTAAATGTTTAGTGATTGTTTATGCAACCAGAAGAATCCCGAAGATATTATACCTATCAGTCATCTCGGGTGAAAGTCGATTCCCTAACGGACAATCCGCCTACAGCGAAAAGTGCTCGAAACGGCCGTTCAAATCTGATATACCTACCATGTATATTTATTTAATTATGAGAATTAAATCAAATTAACAAATAGATAATTATATTGGTGAATAACAAATTTTATTGAAATGTAATACTATCATATTAAACGTAGGTATGTATAAATGAATACACTATACAATTTTTTGGCACTTATCTTCGTAAGTACCTACTATCATAATATTTTGCTGTTATATTGTATGTCTGTATATAATATATGATGTACCTACCTACCAATTTATTAAATGTCATATGATGTTTTAAATTATTTAGTAATTATAATTGCATAATTATAATGGTGCATCATTGTGTTATGACTTATCACATATGTATTATGTTTATGAAAGTGTGTATGAAAAAATCGAACTTTTTGTCGCATATTTTCATTTCCGTATAAAGTAATAACAACACTGTCCGCTCCCCGATCTCCTCCGCGGAACTCGACTCGAGCGAAGTACTGACGACGGCGGCTTATAAATTTAGAGGGGAATGCCAATAACATCCAAACAGGCAGGGTAATACCACTAAAACGGGCCAAGAAACGAATTTTAGAAAAAAAACAGCAAAAAACGACGCGACGCATGTATTTATTGCTGTATATAGCGATACTTACACGGTACCTACTCCCTTTTCCGCGACGCCGCTCTTTCCCGGGACTCGTCTGTGAAAAAGTAGGGCCACGCACCGGCTATAAATTTAGCGGGTAACGCGAATTTTCAAACGGGGAGGGTAATACGACCAAAATTAGCTAAAACTCAAATTTTTGAAAAAAAAAGAAAAAAAAAAAGAAATCGAACTCTTCGTCGCATAATATATTCACGCCCATGTATAGTAATAAAGACACTGTCCGCTCTGCTAAATCATTTGACGGGGAACGCGAGTAAGTCTTCAACGGGGAGGTCCGAAGTCAGTAGAGGCGTTAAAACTCGAATTTTGAAAAAAATCGGAACATTTACGTTAAAAATGATAAGACGGAAGTGATAGCGAACGACGAAAAAAAAAAACCCGAAAAAAAAATTAATTATCACGGCCGCCGCAAATTATCGGATATTCCCGGGGGCCGGGTTTGAACCCACGACCCTAACGCCTAACCTACCTAACTACCTACTGAGATGAAAACCTGAGTCAAATCTATGACTCTTAAGCCGCGTTGCCGTCCCCGCATTGGCGAACGCCGTTTGGAAGAGGTTCAAAGGGAGTTTGAGCGGGCGATCCGACAGCGTCGGCGAGCGGACGACCGTCGCGAGATTCGCGAAGAAAATCGAACCTCGAGGCGCATGTATTTATGCCTGTATATAGCGATACGATACACGGTACCTACTCTCGTTTAAGCGATGCCTCTCCTCGCCGGGACTCGTTTTTGAAAAAGTAGGGCCGCGCGCCGGTTATAAATTTAGCGGGGAACGCGAATAAGATCCAAACGGGGAGGGCGATACGACCGAAAGGGGATAAAACTCGAATTTTTTAAAAAATACGGCAAAAAACACGCGCGACGGCGGCGCTCGTATCGCACGCGATATCTGCCGCCGCGGGCCGGCCGGGAATTAAGTAGGACAGCGCGCAGTCTATAAATTTACCGAGGAACGCGAATAAGGTCCAAACGGGCCCTCCCGAGGCACCTATGGGGGGTAAACCTCAAAAATGTTGAAAAAAATTGTGAAAAATGGTCAAAACCGTGAAAAGTGATAAGGAGGAAAGATAACGGCTCCCCAAAAAATGCCTCGACGCATGTATTTATGCCTGTATATAGCGATACCTACACGGTACCTACTCTCGTTTCCGCGACGCCTCTCCTCCCCGGGACTCGTCTGTGGAAAAGTAGGGCCGCACGCCGGCTATAAATTTAGCGGGGAACTCGAATAAGTCGTCGACGGGGAGGGTGATACGACCGAAAGGGGCTGAATATAGTCGTACTATTTTTTAATATCGTATTAAACAGTATTTATAATCTATAGCAGTGTGGCACCGGTGGGGTTGCCCCACACTGTGTCAACATGCGTTCGTTCTGGACTCCGTCGCAGAGAGGTTAGGTACACAAGTTTAGGTATTTAAAAGAAAGAACACACAATGTCGTTGATTGACGCGGTTGCGTCGAAAGTCGTATATTGGAACATGAACATATATGTGCGTACGCAGTACGCATAATTATTCGACGGTCGAGCGGTCGTTGGTCGCGTGGGTCGACGGAATCGGTGTGCTCGATGCACGAGCGATCGAGGGAGCGTGGCGCTACGTCGAGAGACGAGAACGTCGTCGTGACATGGGTTCGGTCGGTCGGGCGAGTCGAGGTGCACGATGATCGTCGAGATCGTATCGCTACTCGAGTCGATTGCCGTTGCGAGAGAAACATGGCGTCGGGCGTATGTCGCGAGTCGGACGAAACGTGAGGCTCGGTCGAGGGCTGTGAGCAAAGAGAACGCTGGCCGGTCGGTCGGCCGCGTCGTACCCGTCGCGGGACGAGTCGCTTGGCGTCGCCAATGGGAGACGCGAGATCAAGTTGAGCGAGGAACATAAATATATAAAAATCACAGAAGTTGTATAAATTAAACGAATATAAAATAAATCACAAATGACAATATAAATATGGTTGGTACCGCGGAGCGGGTGGTAACTCGGTCGGTGAGAGTAAAGTGGTGATAAGCGCCGAAGTCACCACAGCAGTATTTAACCCAATCGGAATCACCTAAAAACTGTAAAAATAAATATATATAAATACCGATATATATATAATAGTATAATAACGCGAATTTTGAAAAAAATCGGAACACATGATTAATGTGACCAAAAAAAAAACGCGAAAAAAATCCATCTATCACAGCCTGCCCAAATTATCTAATGTCCTGGTGGCGGTTTCGAAACCATGACCCTCGGGTCCATATCCTAACGCCTAACCAACCTAACCTACTCAGATGAAATTCCGAGGCAAATGTATGACTCTTAAGCCACGTCGCCGTGCTCGGGGCGATAAAATAAAATTCTTATCACTTTCCTTATCAATAAAAACAATATTTAAGAAAATCCCAATAAATCCTATCAAAAACTCAAAACCCCGAGTTTCCCCTTGGCGAGGTGGGTGTTAGTACTCTCCCGGACCAAAATCCATCAAAAAAGCAAAATCCAAAAGGGGGGAGGAGGTGCCCCCGTTCCCTAAAGTGGAAAACGGTAGTCTTCATAAAAAGAATGGGTTCCCCCTTGGTCCGAGGTCTTTAACTTGAATTCCGGCCGAGTTACACTCAACTCAAAATGTGGGGGGGTGGGGGCTTTGGTTCCCTAATGTTGAAAATTCATCTGGGGCCTCTAAAAAATTGAGATGCCCATTGGTCCGGGGTCTCTAAGTCGAATACCGGCTAAGTTATACTTCGTCAAAAATAATTACTCGTTTAATGGGTCCCCCCACTCCGCTCGACGGTCGCGGTGTAATGGCACATTTTTCCGTGCGTGCAGCCGGCTCCATCGATTTATAAGACGTTATTATCACGTCAAATAATTGAAAAACACAGGTTTTGAATTTTTGAATCTCGAGCACTTGAACCGTTTCTGAATTTTTCGTTTTACATCTTAATATATATAAATCTCGTGTCACAATGTTTGTCCTCAATGGACTCCTAAACCACTTAACCGATTTTGATGAAATTTTTTACACCGCGTGTAATTTGGTCCAACTTAAAAGATAGGCTAATTTAAAAAGGTAGAGGACCAACCCCGGGAGGTGCTCAAACGGGAATTTTGAGATTTCCGATGGAAATTTTTGTTTATAAATGGTTGCCGTGGGTTTTTAAGCTATTGCAATAATAAAAATAATAATAAAAAAAAAACTATTTGCTTTACTTTTTAAATATAAATTGTAATATAATATCTAACTATAAAAATGTGAAATGAAAATCTCTGTACTACTTATCTCTGGAGCTTCTTATCAGATCTTCTTAATTTTTTTTTTAAATGAAAGAGTATTTCATGGATAAGGTTTATATGAAAAAAAAATGTTAGGAAAATCCACCTGTGTATTATATTATATCGGTTGCTATTGGTTAATCGGGCATGTTTTTGATTTGTATCATTATTTTTTGTCAATAGGTATACATATATCATATATATATAATAAATACAAAAAGATCCAATAAGTAGTTCCAGAGTCCGTATAGTTATAGTCCGTGTATTTATATAGTTATATATATATATATATTATATAAATTAATGTTTGTGGGTAGATTAGACGTCTGGGAAGAAGATAGGTTAATTTACTAAGGGTTAAATTTGTTTTTTTTTTCATCGGGTTTTAGTACGGTTAGGTTAGGATAGGAGTTTGTATAAAATGATTATAATAATCCACCTTAGGCGAAATGAAGTAAAAACGATAAACTTGGTATAACTTTGATACTTTAGAGTTAAATCATACACTTACGTACAAACAGCACAGGGTACGCGATCTATCGCAGGTAGATGACTGATGCGAATCAGAATTTTTATTCGGGGCAACGGAAAAGTTAAGATTAATTTTGAACGCCGCATACACCGAATATTAAATAACGAATTGAACAAACTTTGAGACATATAGAATTGATACATTTAACGGGGCAACGAAGTGCACGGGATCAGCTAGTAATATTATATAATATTACACACGGAAATATCCCAATTTTCATAATATATAGAAATACGGAATAATAATAATAATAATAATAATAATAATAATGTTCGAAAATATTCGTCGATAAGGAAAAGGGAGATAAGCGAGCGGAATTTATAGCGAACGCGCGGGAAGTATTGTGATTGGTCGTCATGGAAGAAACGCGGATCCCCGCGGATCTTATACGCGTTATTAGTGTTTTATTATATAAGATTGTATATGACTACCCTGCCAGAAATTCTGCGCACGCTTATGTTCATAATATAATAGTAGGTAATATATTATTTATTTATTTATTTGTTAACGGGCTGGGCCCTATTCAACAGTTTAACATAATACAATAATATATAATTTAAAATAATTAATACAATGACATAATTACATGTATATAAGATAATAATTAAAGAATAATAATGATAATAATGATAATAAAACAAATATAAATATATATAATAATAAATGTATCAGTTTTGATAAACCGTGCTCTCATTGGCCAGCCGCATCATGCGGTCTAACGGATTATTTCTGCCATAATTGGTAGTGTGCGCAGGAACAACGAAGGGAGCATGGTATCTAGTAGCACGGGAAGGAACTCTGAAATTGACTATCGAGAGAAGTGAGGGAGCATCTATACGACCAACAATCAGTTTATTCAGAAACTCAATGTTAGCGTTAACTCGACTGTCGGCCAGTGAAATGAGGCTGAGTTCCTGCATAACTAAGAAATAGTCATGGGGAGGATGATTTATTTTTAAGACAAAAGCTGCGCAAGATAAGAACCGTCTCTGAACACGTTCTAATTGACATGAGTCAGATACCGTATAAGGGTCCCATAGGACCGATGCATACTCTAAAAGTGAACGGACTAATGAGCAGTATAAAGTTTTTAATGAAGAAGATAGATTGAACTCCTTTGATATGCGCATTACAAACCCAAGCGCTTTTAAGGCTTTGCAGCATATCATTTCAGTGTGGGAGTGAAAATTGAGATCGGAATTATAGATAATACCTAGGTCTTTCTTACTACAAACCGATGTTACACTTGAACCATTGATGGAGTAAGTATAGTTAATAGGGGAGCGGTGTCTTAAAAATGACATGGAATGACATTTATTTACATTAAACTGAAGACCAATATTATTAAACCAGGAGACCAGGTTGTTGAGATCATTCTGGAGCGTAGAGCAGTCAGATAAGTTATCAATTTTCCTAAAGAGCTTCAAGTCGTCGGCGAACATGAGAAGTTCACAGTTTTTGACAATTTCCTTGATGCCATTTACATACAAAGAAAACAATATTGGAGATAAAAGTCCTCCTTGAGGAACTCCAGAAGAGACCTTTGAGATGGATGATTTGCATCCGAACACTTTTACCCATTGGACTCTGTCTGACAAATAAGATTTGAACCAAGACAACAATGGTTCACCGAACCCAGTTTTGTATAAGGTCTCGATTTAGGTCGACTCTATCGAAGACTTTAGTAAAGTCTGTGAAAATAACATCAACTTGGATGTGCTTCTCGACAGCCTTCATAACAAAATTGTTAAACACGAGTAAATTAGTAGTGGTCGAGCGACCAGGCCTAAACCCATGTTGCTCGTCGATTAGAATAGAGTTAATTGGCGATTGAATACTTCTCAATACTAGAAGTTCAAACAGTTTGGATATGTGGCTCAAAATAGAGACAGGTCTATAATTTTTGACATCAGCTTTATCACCAGATTTAAAAATAAGAGTGACAGAGCTAATCTTGAAAGAAGAGGGAAAAACTCCGCTTTCGATTGAACGCTTAAAAAGTAGCCATAGTGGAAAACATAATGAAGATTTCACATTGTATAAGAATATACCTGACGAGCCGTCGGGGCCTACGGACTTAACATTTTTTAGTGCGTCTAGACCCGCGTCAACATCATCGATGTCGAATGAACAAGTGCTAGGTAGGTCATGGAACAAAAAAGGAGACGAATAGTCATTAGACAAAGGAGGGACATAGACTGTATTGAAGTAATGGGAAAATAAGTTAGAGACAGACTCTGAACCCGAGCTTTGTAAATTCTCAAAATGTACTGAGTGGGGAATTTCGTTGCTAGATTTATTAACTCGGACAAAGTCCCAAAACGACCTGGGGTTAGATTTAAGCATAGACTCAGTGCGAGACAGGTAGACAGTATGGCATATCTTGTATTCAGCCTTGTAAGAGGCACGAAGTGCGGATAATTCCGCATAATCAAGGGGACAGCGTGAAGCTTTAAACTTGGCATGTGCCCTTTTCTTGCTTAAAACAATATGCTTAAGATTTTTTGAAAACCATTTCGGGAATGTCGAAGGTATATAAGACACTTCCGGAACAAAGTTTAAAATGCAAAAGTGCAAGGCGTCATAAATTGCATTAGCCGCTTCATCAACGTCGAGAGATATTATGGTCTCCAACCAATTAAATTAATTTAAGAATTCGCATATTTTTGAATAGGGAGCACGGCGGAAGTCATAATAATTATGGGAACGATCAAGTAAAGGGGAGAGTTTATCCAACTTTATCATAATATCAAGAGCCGGGTGGTATGGATCACAAGGTACTGCTGGAGTTACGGCTTTAGAGATATAGATTCTGTTATCGTTGGAGAACACAAGGTCCAAGACAACACCAAAAGAGTTATGAATATCATTAAGTTGGAAAAAGTTAAAGAACGCAAATGCATCAGGGATACATTGAACTCTGGGATTAGAAACCGTATTGTAAAGTAAACCAAAATCATCGTTGGACCATATTATATCTGGCAAATTGAAGTCACCACAAAAAATGAATACACATTCTGGATGAAAGAGAAGAACAGATTGTACAGCGGAAATAAAAGACTCATAAGCAGAAAGCGGGCAATTAGGAGGAAAGTACACTGAGCACACTACATAGTTGATGTTATTATAACTAAGTTTAACAAATAGATGTTCAACAGTGGTAGCTGGAGTGTAAATTATTTAGATACTATGTCACTACGAATGGCAATGAGAGCGCCGCCACCCCTAGAAAAATTACTTGTTAAACTATTTCTATCACATCTATAAATGATGTAGTTGGATAGACCAAGCTCACTATCATAGAAGCTGTCACATAACCATGTTTCAGTGAAACAGATAAAAACATAATCAAAAACAGCGACATTAAATTTTAAATTACTTAGTTTGGTTCTTAACCCGTGGCAATTTTGATAAAAACCTAAGAGAATATGGTTACAAGTACATAAATCACTACATAAACAATAATCCTTCCTATTATAATTATAAGAGTGTATATCAACAGGAGGATCACAGATAGGCGTACATGAAGAAATTAGTTTTTTGGAGTGTCGCTTAGAATCATCTCGGGCGTAAGACGACCCCAAAAGCCTTGACCATTACGCCATCAGGCCAGAATGTAGGTTCGAGGACTTCATCAAGCTTCTCCGCAGGCAGGCGCACATGAAATGAAGAATATGATGGGTGTTTTGTCACTAATTTATTTATGGTCACATCTGAGTCGCTATTGAACAATTCAGATTCAAGCATAGTGGTCGATACACATGGCTCAAATCTTGAGACAAAGATATCAATATGCCTCCGCACTGGCACTGAAGACAACTTGGAGGATACACTTTTATGAGAGCCAACGATAAATTTTGATTTTATGGACGAGGATAAACTAGCAGTCGATTGGATTGCAGGCTGTCTAGAATGAGTATCCGCATTCAGCTTGGAGAGTAAAGTAGTTGGTAGATTGTTTGAACCAATATTTAAATTAGGAGAAGTGGAAACCTTAGCAGTCGTATCGAGACGGTTTATCGTATTGAGACGGTTAAGCTTATCATGTAACTTAGAGTTACTAAGTGCTACAGATTTGAGCTCATCGACAACAGATTGAAGAATAGTGGCCACATTTAATGAGTTTTCAGAAGATAGCGATGTAGGGTTAGAAGAAGATCCTTTTAAGAATGTTGACAATTCCTCACTCAATTTCACCCCAGTAGGTAGTGATTGAGTAATAATGAAGTCAACGAGCATGCTTTTTGTCCACTCATTCAGCTCAGTAAAAAGTAGATCATTACTTTGGGACATTGCGTTAACGACTAATAGTTTAACTAATAGGCAAATAATCAAAATTAATTAAAATAAAATAAGACGCCTTTGAAAATGTAGATAGGCCAATTAAAATACACCCGACGCTAAAAGCAGCTATATGTGGTGGCCTTGACACGTGCCGTGTTCTAATCAAGAAAAATTGAGACGCGGGACGCCGCTACTTATTGTTAGTCGATAAGCAGTAATTAACTGATAAAGTGAATTTATTTGGTTTTACCTTTTCACGTTCACGTAGTATAACAGAATTAAAAAACTAAAATTAAGTGAAGAAATATTAAGAAGACTGACTCAACAACGACACCAGTTGTAACGATAAATTACACACAATTTTGTTTTTGATATAGAGTATGTTTTTATTCTTATTATTACAAATATTATAATGTTGAAAAATATTTGTTTACAATATTTTCTTTTTTTTTTTATGTATATACAGGGTGATTCTTTTATCAAACAACACTCATTATTTGAAAAAGTATTGACTTTTTTCAAATTTTTTTTTTTCAAAATTGTAGATTTATGCTGTTCTAGAATTGTATATTTTTTTATATTTTTCACCCTTATATTTAATAGGTAAACCACTATCAACTTTTGATTTTCAAATGGTAACCTATACTAAAAATTTCATAATTGAATAAAACTATTTTTTTCATTAATTATTACGTTCAAATTTTCATTTTTCGTTAATCCGTTGATGAGATATTGCTCCTCAAAGTTAGGTGGTTTTTGGAGTTAGTTATAGTGTGTAAATGTGTTATACCTCGTCAGTAGATACCTAACCTATCAGGATTTTTATGTCCCGGGGCAAAAGATATCACACTTTTCAAATCAACTCAAATTGTGGGTACAGTAAGCTTAAGTTGTGCCCCTAAATGTATTTTATAATACCCATTTGACTGGGTGTCATGTAGTTCGCCCCACTGAATGTGATCTCGCCACTGGTCATAATAATACTTAATACTTATCTAATATAAAGACCAGAAGTTAAAAGTAATAAATTTGATATCATTCGAACCCAAGATATATGTATACAATACTACAATATTGATAACTGATATTCATTGTACCTACTCGCTACAATTAACTTATTGTCATGATGTCATATTTTAAGTAATCGGACCATTAGTGTCACTCGTGGTGGCATACCTACTCACGTCGTATACCCCCCGTAAAACCCTCGACCACCCTCCATACCTATGGAGTACGCCGTAACGGCCTACGGATAAGAAGACAGAACAATACGGGTACGGTCTCAGAACAGTTCTTCCAAAATCTAATATTCCTGATAATATCAGGGAAGAACATTGTTGCCAACATAATTTATTAATGGACCTGACCATATTAACGGTATTGCCAACATGTTTTAAAAATATTAATTAATACTGCATAATGTACTTATTAATGCATTATTTTAATTTATTATAACGATATTGTTTAATATAAGTTATAACCTACAAATTAGAATATCTGTCGGTAAATAGAGACCCATGACTTTTACCAAGTTGCTAATTTTCTATCCTTAATCCTTATGAAGAAGCTAGCTGTAAGTAAAGTTGTAAGTATATATTGTTTCCTTTTGTTCTAAGTAGTTAGTTGTTTGTCAAATAATTCGTCAAAAAATAATAATTGTTGGTTGTTAGTCAAATAGTTGTCAAAAAATATGAATTGTTTAAAAATAGTAATTGTTGGTCGTTTGTCAATTAAACCGGCACTTAAAGAACTTCCTAAAAGAAAATCTTTGGGAACCTATATTATGGTACATAGTTTATTAACGAATTTAAAATTATTTATATTATTTAGCTTTAATGGATAATTATGAAAATATAATTTATTTTATATTAATATTTAAATTGTAAAATAAATATATTTGAATATATAATTATCAGTAGTTATTGTTAGGTTGGTGTCACCCTTGAAGCGGGTTGGGTGGGATTTTTACTTTTCTAAGTTGGCAACAATGAATTCGAAAATTCCGCTATCATTAAATATGATTTTGGAAGATGTGTACCCATCTCAAATTGTTAAGTATTAACAAATAAAAAACTTTACTAAATATTACTTATTAGGTAATACCTACTTATTACCGACTCACGATTCAAATATTGTTGTTATGACTTATCAGTTATCTTATAAAATTATAACCGTTTATTCACTCAACGTATTGTTGGTATGTGATTAACGTTAACCAGGTATAAGGTTTACTTCCATATCATGTAACCATGGAACCAGACTTTAATCGTCCACAGCGAACGAAACAAATAACAGCTGATCAAAATTAGTTTTACCCACGATTTCACATAATCGCAAATCAGCCTAATAAACCATATCGTAGTACCCGTAGAGATGGGTCGTGGGTAAAACTAATTTTGATCAGCTGTTAATTGTTATTTGTTTCGTTCGCTGTGGACGATTAAAGTCTGGTTCCATGGTTACATGATATGGAAGTAAACCTTATACCTGGTTAACATTAATCACATACCAACAATACGTTGAGTGAATAAACGGTTATAATTTAGGTTATAATTTTATAAGATAACTGATAAGTCATAACAACAATATTTGAATCGTGAGTCGGTAATAAGTAGGTATTACCTAATAAGTAATATTTAGTAAAGTTTTTTATTTGTTAATACTTAACAATTTTAAGTGTTTAAATTTTAATGGTGAATTTATAATATTATTAGTTCTTGTATATGTATACTTAAATTATAATATTTACCACTTTTTGTATTTTATTTAGTAATTTAATCAAATATTTAAGTACCTAAATTGGTTAATCACACGTGAATTGGATAATTTGCAATTCAATTTATACAATGTACCTATTGGTAAGTTTTACTAGTTGTTAGTTTCAAAAATTAAAATTAATAAAACAATATATCTCATTAACTTAAAACATTTTGATTTCAGTTCAATCATTTATACATATACAATTTTTGTTCAAATGTCTACCTAACCAATGAAACACTTTTACTTAGTAAATACAAAATGGAATATTACTATGGTAATTATAATTACAACCATCTAAGATGTTTCTGAGAGTTTTTTTTGTATTTTACTTGCACATTTAAATGTGGCATATTGATAGTCTATTAAGACCGATGATTTGAAGCACAACTGGGTCTTTAAAATGTTGTCTGATAGTAGATTTCACAAAGAAATATGTAAATCAGGAAAATCAATATTATACATATTCAATATTAAATATTTCAACAGACTATAAAATAAATTAAGTGAGTATTAATATCTTTAACTGTAATATTATTAAATTATTATATTGACATACAAATATTTTAAATAATCAGGATTATTGGGAAGAAGTAGAAAAAATCTAGTTGGACTATAACTACACATTACCAATGATATGTATTGAAAAGATGATGTTGTTGTAATTGCAGAAAGGGAAAAAGACATAACTAACATGTTTGAAGAAATGAACGACACGCTTAAAGAACACTTAAACTTCACATACCTATTCAATCACAAGCGATGAGAAAAGTCGTACATATACAGTATGTAGAATAGCGCATGCCAAACAGGCCTACTATAAAAAAATTAATCTTTTTACCTCAAATAGAATAAGTTGGGACAGCAGAAAATCACTTATAAAAGGCTTTGTGTGGAATGTAGATCTATATGGAGCAGAGATTGGGACACTACTGAAGACTGAGAAAGCCAAAATAAAAGCTTTTAAAGTATGATGTTGGAAAACGCTGAAAATTCAATAGACAGAAAAAATAAAAAAAATGTTGAGGTATTCAGGAGAATCAAAAATCAATACAGAGTACGCTAAGATTGAGAAGAAAAGCATGGATCGGACATGTAATCAGGAGGAAACCTGGAAAAGGAAGGCCTAGAACTCCATTTCTGAAGCAAGTGATTGAAGATACCAGAATAGGAACATACTGGAAGTTGAAGAGGAATATAAGTGGAGAGGGACATCAGTAATCATTTAACCGATTTTCGGAATGAAAAAAAAAAAAAAAAATAATGTATTGAAAACTAAAAATTGTGCTAATGTTAAAGCTTTATAATTTGTATGCTAGTTTAAAAATAATTTAAATTAGGTGACAACATCAATCATTACAACTTTAAAGATAATATACATAGATATAGATATTTATTTTGTTTAATATGTAGATTATGTCCTAAATCAAATTAAGAATTTTTAGCTGGCTATGTGATTAATAATAATTTTATTTTTATTTTTTATTTTAACATTTTTTTTTTTTTTTTACGGACAAGCCCTTTAACAAAAGAGATATAATAATCTAAACATCCAAAAACATTAGTCTACTGTGCTACATTGTATAATGTCATAATGATAAATACTAAATTATTTCTGTCAATGATTGGTGTTGTCACCAAATAATAATTAGTACTAAATTCAAGTTAGAATATTATTAACACCATTTTTAAATTTTGCTTTTTAAGTCTGGGGTGATTGAAAAGTTTGTTTTAATTTTTTGAATACACGTTTTATCTTTACTCATATTTTGCATATTAACTGCAAAACGAACATTTAGATTAAACTGTATCATCATTTTGAAATAGGTTTTTCATAGTCCTAGGCTTATTAAGGTAAAATTGTTTAATGGTTCATAATAATATCAGTATAATATGTGAGGAATTTTGCCGTGAACAGGGTTCAGGGCTAAACAGAACCTAAAATCATCAAATCAAACGCTTAAAAAAACATTTAAATAATCAAAATTAAGCAATCTAAAAAATGGTTATTCTCTCCCTAGTTTTTGTTAGTGGTTATCACTTGCATCATATTAAAGTAAAAAATATACAATAAAAAATTTAAAACGTGGGGTGCTATAATATTTCATATTTTAAAAACATTAAATTGGGGGTATTTCACTATAATAATGATAGTTAAATCTAAAAAAACAAGAGGTGCTAAAGACCCGTTTGCACCCTCTAGTTGCGCCAATGGTCTCAAACCCTATTCACGACATTGAAAATATTTTTTTTTTTTTTACATAAAATATAATTATATGAGTTGATCAGTGCCCTATATGTATATTTGGATGTATGTCATTGTTATTTAAATACCTACATATTGATTAAATTCATGTGATTGGTCAAAAAGACCTAGTCCTACAAAGTATATTACAACTATTGAAGCTATGTATGGTGAATTATTTATATTATACTAATATTTGATTTGAAATTGTAAATGTATTAAATTGAAATTGCAAATATCAAAAAAAAGAGTTGTTTATACTTAATATTAAATTAGTTCAGAGTATTGTATTTCCAGATTTGTAATAAACATGCTCAAATGATATTTTATATGAGAAGAGGATATTTGATTAGTTAAAAAAAAAAAAAAAAAAAAATTATCACTAAAAAACTTAAATCCTAATAGGCATTTACATGCTCAAAGTATCCAAAAGGTAAACAGCATAAAATAGATATATTAAATCTATAATAATAATTAACACATTATTTTGTATTAGTTAAATCTACCAAAGCTATACACAGTTATATGTATAAAAAAAAAATTAAGTTACCTATTAAGTTAATTTATTGCCATTATGGTCCATTATTAAATATGGTTATTATATCATATATTGTATATTTATGCAGTATGCACCATGCTATAAATTATAATAGTCAGTAACGAGTAACAGACAACTACAGACAATAAATTACTGTACACTACTACAGCAGCGATTTAAAACAGTTAACAGTTGTTGCAACTGTAGTACAGGCAGTCTACTGAATAACAAAAACGGGATTTTATTTGTGACATAAATAAACAGCAAGTTACTGTTACTATTTATTTTGTAAATACACATGTTGGTAACACTGTATTTTCTGTATGATAGACAGTTATAATGATAAACCATGGACAACATTAACTTTTATGGACTAAAATAATTCTATATTTCCGTATGTTAGTCTATGGTGTGTCGTAGCATAGAATAGAGATTAAATTGTGATCGAAGCTACAAACAGAAGCAGACCAATAATAATATGATCGTTTGTTATTGTATGTAGGTATTATCGGCTGACAGGTACAAAGATTATCACCGCTATATCTTGGGTCGAACGATATCGAATTTATTACTTGTAACTTCTGGTCTTTATAATTGATAATAATTATTACGACCACCAGTGCCGCAATCACCTTCGTGTGGTCAACTTCATGACTCCCTGAAAGATGGGCATAATAAAATACATTTAGGGGCTCTAAGTACTTTATGAACTGATTTGAAAAGTGTGATATATTTTGCCCTGGGACATAAAAATCCTGATAGCTGCGGTATCTACTGACGAGGTATAACACATTTACACACTATAACTATCTCCAAAAACCACCTAACTTTGAGGAGCAATATCTCATCAACGGATTAACGAAAAATGAAAATTTGAACGTAATAATTAATGAAAAAATAGTTTTATTCAATTATGAAATTTTTAGTATAGGTTACCATTTGAAAATCAAAAGTTGATAGTGGTTTACCTATTAAATATAAGGGTGAAAAATATAAAAAAAATATACAATTCTAGAACAGCATAAATCTACAATTTTGAAAAAAGTCAATACTTTTTCAAATAATGAGTGTTGTTTGATAAAAGAATCACCCTGTATATATGTGCTCTTCGAGCTACAGTGATACTATGGTATTGGTAATATTTTCAATACAATATTTTCTTTTAGTTAATATGTATTTTTGCTCTTCGAGCTACAGATATAATATGATACGTTTTAAAATGAACAAGTTAAAAGACTCACGTTTAACTTCTGTTTTAATGTAACCGTTTGGAAATTGGTGGCAATTAACGATCGTGACAGTGACTGCTGGGCTATCTTCCAAGCTTTCAGAGTATGGCAGCGATGGTGTAACGTAGACTACAATCGGGCGGTGGTATGACTCGTCCTCGATGCGGAATCGTTATGAGATTTGACCTCCTTCCTTCCAACGGGTTTCAACAGTGTACAGTAGCTTCAGTGGTATGAAGTGGATCCGCAGCGACGAAGTGTAACAGCGCTGACGTTTATTTAATCCGTGGTGATTAGAACACTTACAACGGTGTAATAGCGGTCGGACGACGGCGACGACGGATGATGCGATTTTACCTCTGAGCGAATATATTACACAGAGAGCTGCAGCTTGACCAGTACAATGATGAGTTGTACCACTGCAGAGTCTGTGTAATATTGGTTTTTCAACGAACGTTTTTACTATATAGCTATCTGCAGCTTGAACAATACAGTGGTGCTGTATCACTGCAGATTTCTATATAGCGAGTTTTAGGGAGATTTTTCCTCTCCCACGCTGAGTAATAGTAGCTTGAACAGCAGTGGCGCCGAAGTCCATGTTTATGTATGGCAGCTGCCATACATATAAAAATTTGGCTGGGGGGTGGGTCCTCAGATGAAAATTAATAGGAATAGGATCACAAATTATTAAGTAATATTGCCCGTTGGGCATTGAGAATATTTGGTATTAAACATCAATGTTTTCGTTGAACCCTGAACAGTTAACACTAAATAGTTCATAATAAATAATAATACAACCAATAGTAAGAGCAGTAACAACTATTAGCGCAGAAATCTGAGTCAGACAGTCAGTAGCTCAGCGCTAGTCAGCAGTCAGTCATTGCTTTATTAAGTATTCAGGTCAGAGACTGAGTGACTTATTTGTTATTTTTGTTGAGTTAATTGTCTTCATAGTGTTCATGTACTATTGTACTATTTCTGTTCATTGAATAGTTTATAGTTAAATACTTAAATGAATTATTATTTAATATACCTGCCTAGTTTATTGTGTATATTTTTAACTATCGCTTTTTCTATTATTTTGACTTTTTGAGCACGTTTATTTTTAATAATTAAAATACTTTATTACCCATATTAATATATTATATGAATTTTAATACTGCCTTATTGACTATTATTTATACATTTAAGAATTGAGATTACTTATTTTATGTACATACGTATATGGTATATCCGATATCGTATACAGAAACATTAGAAACAAATATTTTGGACAGAACAAAAATAATAATAGAAACCATCAACCAATAAAGATATCCGCCGACCGGCGACCATCTACCCCACTACCATAATTAATTATACTACATTATTACCGTCCATCTATTATGAAGATATTGTTATCAACAATGCAACATAGTGTCCATAAATAGCTATTGATTCCTATAGATTATGATACAACACTATCTTTGAAAATCAACTGCGCGTCTGCGCCTTCACTAATATAATTAGCCAGCAGCTATTATACAAATATACTGTGGTCTGTGACATTATATAAAACTGCTTAACTGCGTTTGTTTTATGTTTCAACTTTTAAAAATTATAAAGCTTTAACCAGTAACCACTATTATTTAGAGTTAAACTGTCTAGTTGTGATTTGTGAAGTAAGTTACTTTATAGTTTCTACTAAAAATATTTAAATATGAGTTATGTTAGTAAATGTGATTGCGGTAAATTAAGTTCATCAATGAATGATTTAAATTGGAGTAGACATGTTAACTCATGTAAAGTACGAAAGTTTAAAAGAAACTCACATGACATAAAATCTTTTTTTTCTGGAAGCAATAAAAAAAGCAAATTGATTCACCAAATTACTGATGCAGAAAATAGTAAGTACTTACTTAATTTATTTAATTGTTTTATTTTCTTTTAAAATAAAAATACAGATATCAAATAAATAATTTTATCTTAATAAATAGGTATAGTATAATAGCTATAATTATATTATACTTATTAAGAATTAATATCTGTATAGTAGATAACGCTGGGCGAACTAGACTGTTCTTGGTTTATAATAAAAAGTTAATATTAAATGTTGGTTAACTCTTAAGTTAGTTCAATTGATAGACAATTTTGAATTAACTTTTAACTATTAACTTGATTTTGAATTTTGAATATAATTTAACTTAACTTAACTGAGTTAAAAAATATTGTTAACTTGCCCAGCCTTGGTATTATTTTAAATAATAAATATAAATCTTAATAATATATTAATATGAATAATTATTAGTTAAGTATACCTATCAGCTATCTCATATTGCTTATTGTACTATAACATACCTATTGTCTTATTAGTTATTACATTAATTTATCCCACAACTGTGAATTTGGAATATAAAATACTTAGTAAAAAAAGAGTAGTAAAAATGAATAAAAAAATCTACCTACTTATAAGCCTATATGATAGGTACACGCAGAGTATGATAAATTTCCTTAATGGATATACAGCTAGGACTATCTTTAATTTAATACTTATTTTTAGCTCTTGTTGATTTAAATAAAGAACCGGTACATAAAGAATCTTTGATTGAATGTGAACTTCGACAAGATACTGAGATAAACACATGTTTGGAAAATAAAGGTATGCACCTATCCATATAACACAAATTTTTTAAATTATTTATATCTTTTTAAATATTTAATTGTTTATAGCTAAATTAACTCATCACCTTTTGAAGATAAAAATTCTTATTGGATATACAGCTAGGACAAACTTTAATTTAATACTTATTTTTAGCTCTTGTTGATTTAAATGAAGAACCTGTACATAAAGAATCTTTGATTGGATGTGAACTTCGACAAGATACTGAGATAAACATATGTTTGGAAAATAAAGGTATGTTCTTATATTATTCGCCCTTTTATAAGTATCTATTTATATATTTATATATTTGGAATTTTCTGCATCTTTGCCTATTGCCCTATTGCCCCTATTATCAGTTTTATAATAGGTTAAAGGTATATATATGTAACCTTTAGATAATCAGATAGTATTAGTAACTCTTTTTATAATATTAATCATCATATGCTTCCTCAATATACTGTATTTTTCTATATAATAGTATTATAAAAATTGCTACTTGTAATTCATTTTATTTGATAGATCATATCATTAGAATAACAAAGTCCTAAATATAATTTTTATAGTACCATAAAATTATTTACTTAGTAGTTAGTACAATTTTTTAAGTGTCAACTTATATTGTAGATGATATGGATATGGATATAATGAAAAATGATCCTGCAGTTTTTGCTAATATGTCTTTTTTGACTCCAGAAATTAAAGATTACATCTTCAAATTTGGTCCTTGTCAACCGTTACAAAATGATTTACCTAATAAAATATTTCCATTTGAAATTAACAAAGAAAAAATAAAGAGAAGCTTTAATGATAAACATTATTACAGAATTTTACCTGATAAATCAAAATGCCATCGTGATTGGTTGTCCTATTCATTAAGCAAAAATAAAATTTTTTGTATACATTGTATGCTTTTTGGAACCAATTTGCATAGTAATTTAGAAAAATCTTGGAACAAAGAAGGATTTAATAAATGGAAAAATTGTTCATTTGCTATTCAAAGACATGAGTTAACTCCAGATCATGTAACATCATCTTTAAAATTTAAGTTACGTCAAAAAAATTTACCAATTTTACCTTCAATTGAAAATAATAGAAAAACTCAGATAGCAATGAATAGAAACGTTATATTAGAGCTTATAGACATTGTTATATACATGGGACGTCATAATCTGGCATTTCGCGGGCATTGTGAGGATTGGTCTTCAAATTCCAGAGGTAATTTTAAGGACTTAGTTATACTAATGTCTAAAAATTCAGGACCATTAGCGAAACACATAAACCGTATTCAACAAAATGGAAAACATGAAACATCTTTTGTTTCATGGCAAAGACAAAATCAGCTGATTGAAGCTATTGCCGGAGATATTTCTTTTCAAGTACGGTCATTTATTAAAGCTGTAAAAATGTTTAGCATATCTATTGATACCACATTTGATGAATCTCGTAAGGAACAAATATCATTTATAATACGGTAAATAAATACAACTAATATAACTAATATCAGTTATCAGTTACGTTGTTTATTAGTGTCTTGTTTAATTTATGTTTTCTTAGATATGCTGATGAAGTTACTGGTGACATTCATGAAAGACTATTAGCAGTTAAGGAATCACCAGTTACATCTGGAAAAAATGTATATGATATTTTTGTAAATGTAATGGAAGCTGAAAATTTAAATTGGAAAGAAGAGTTGGTTGGCCAGTCATATGATGGAGCTAGCAATATGCGTGGTAACTATAAAGGCCTCCAAGCACGTATTAAATCAGAAAGCCCCCAAGCATTATTTGTTTGGTGTCACTCCCATCGCTTAGCTTTGGTAGTAAAACAAGCAGTATCGTGTAACTCCAACGCTGTTGATTTATTCGGGAATTTAGAAACTCTCTATAATTTGCTTTGGTGTTCAAAAAAAAGAGCAGCAATTTTCAGAGAAATTCAAATTGAATGTGGTAAAATGGAATGTAAAAAAAATCCATTGCATGCAGTTAAGAGAGTAAGCACCACTCGGTGGAGCTCTCATTCAGCAGCATTAAATGTAGTTTTGAAATTCCACAATGCAGTTTTAAAAACATTAAACCAAATTAAAGATTCCGAAGGATCTGCTGATGTAGTAGTTGGTGCAAGTTGTAGTGGCTTGATATCATATCTTACATCCCAACGTTTTCTTCTAACAGCATTATTATTCAAAACTATATTTGATATACTTGAACCTGTCACCCGCCAATTGCAATCACAAGATATGGTTATGCTTATGGCCACGAATATTTTAAATAATGTGATTCACCAAATCAAAGAACTTAGAAATGATGATGCGTTTAAAAGATTGCTAAAAATTACTGATGAGTTTGCTGAAAATAGTGTTGTCGACTTTTTACCTCTTGTATCCAGTCGTCCGAAACGTGTTCCAAGAAAATCAGGTGTATATTATTTTCAAAATAAATATCAATTATTTTATATTTATTAAGAAACTATGTTTGTTCTAAATTACAAAATTTAATATTAATTTCAGGTGAACTGTCTCGAGATGAAATTATATCCTGTCCCATGAAAAAATTTAAAATTGATACATACAATATCATAATGGATATTCTTTTAGCAGAGTTAAGTGGACGTTTTGAAAGCACCAATATAGGGCCCTTAAAAGACTTATCCCTTCTTTCATCTAGACGTATTCGAGAAGTTCAAAATAATCCACACATTGTACCTTGTGATGCCTTTGACGCTTTGTGTACTATGTACACACAAATTGATAAAAACACATTATTAACAGAATATATTGAATTTTGTAAAAATTTTACTGAAATAGAAAACAGTATTGTACTTCCTAAGTATCTTAACACGAATGTAATAG
Source organism: Macrosiphum euphorbiae (assembly GCA_949089665.1). Classification (NCBI taxonomy): domain Eukaryota; kingdom Metazoa; phylum Arthropoda; class Insecta; order Hemiptera; family Aphididae; genus Macrosiphum; species Macrosiphum euphorbiae. The sequence goes on from CARXXK010001128.1 coordinate 272,109, forward strand.
TTGATTATGAAGATTCGCTAGAGTTAAATGCATATAGTTACGATGGTATGGATAAAGATTCTGTACAAATTGTTAATCATAACATAGCAAGCACGAGGGAATTATTTAAGTTATTTTGTTTGGCTAAATTAGCTAATATTTTTCCAAATTTATATTTGGTTTTAAAATTAGCTGTTACATTACCTGTAACAAGCTGTAGCGTAGAGCGAACGTTTTCTAAATTAAAACTTATAAAAACAAAATTAAGAACAACTATGTCACAAGATCGTCTCGAAAGTTTAATGAAAATATCATGTGAGCAAGATATAATTATTAATAATGAAAATGTAATTTTGTTATTTGCAGCTAAAAGTAGTGTTCTAACTAAATGTTTGATTTATTAATACATGTTTAATACTTTTATTGTTATGAAAGTACATAATTATTATTAATACTGTATATTGTATAATATAATATAAAAGATTGAATTTTGTTTATATTTTTGTATTTTGTAGTAAGTACTATCTGAAGTAAGAACTAGTAAGTACTAGTTGAAGGCAATTCAATATAATTTGTATATTATATATTTATGTTAATTATTACATTGGAAAAAGGAGAAAAAGCTTACAAAAAATAAGAGTGTGTAGAAAATTGTTTGTGACAGGTTTCAAATTTTATTAGTGGGTTGTTTTGTAGGTTGTGGGGGGTGGGTGGGTGGGTGGTTGTCGGAGATCCTTGCCATACATTTAATTTTGAACTTCGGCGCCACTGTTGAACAGTACAGACGATGCTGTACCACTACTAATACTTCAGGGTAAGGAGAGGAGTAGTATATCAGTTGCGAGGACTCCGCGGCGGGATCCTCTAGGCAGCGATTTTATTATATAACAGAACGGAAAACGGTACGACGGTTGTGCGAACGGCGGAAATACGGCGCGTACTCGACGGGTGCGTTCGACGTAAGTAGGTATGTTGTGTGGTGAAATGTGACCGGTATATCTGTGGTTCTCCCACTACTGCTACCATGCAGTATAATGGTTACTGTGTTTGATGTCTTATTGCTGTTGTTCCTCTCTGGAACTAGATTTTATAGATTTTATTATATGAACTTATGTGGTGCGTTGGTATTCTATGGATTATTGATGTCGGAGGTTCCAATTTTGCCGGGATTTGTATTCAAAGTAGGTAAAACCTTGGCAGTCGTAAAACTGCATTGTTGCCGCGCACTCTATATTCAACACTGAGCATCCGTGTTGATATGTTTTATTAGCATAGGAACTAAAATATGTTCTTTTATGGTAAAGGTAACAATGTTATATGTGTAAGTATAATGTTTCATTGTACTTACAACAAATATTACTTCGCTTTTTGTCATATTCTAATCACGTAAAGTACACACGTGGTAGGTATCATTATTTGCGTACAAACGCATTAGGCCACCACTAGATAGCGTGAGCTATTTCATAATACGCTTGTTTTGTCCCGTTACACAGTCATTCGCGCACATTCGCAAAAACGTAAAAAACGGTTAATTATTCCCAAAGGAAACAAGAAGCGAACACAGAGCGTAATTGACCACTTGTTCACGACGGCGGTGTATTATATAGGTAATATTCATAATATGATTTACCTAATACTAAAGTTGTTCTTGAAAATACTTATTATTTACATTATAAATAGATAGGTAGTATACTTACAAGTTACAATTGACGGACCCAAAATCTATTTTATAATAGTATAATATATAATAGGTATATTGGGTGTATTCTAAATCTTGCCAATGTATGGCAAATATTTTCATATATGGCACTGGCACTTTTCAATCAAAGTTATACAGGAACTTCATATAATATATAATGTAATATATCAGCTGACAGCTGCAAAATATAATTAAATACGAATATGTTAGTAATAATAGCGGTTGGTAGGTATGTACTTTCCGAAATTGCAGAAATACGATAGGTAGATTATTTTGACGAGTTTAGGTATTAGCAATTATAGCTACAATATAGTACAGTGAAATATTACGTAAAATATATTGTTTGAACTTCCCGCCGCTTTCGGTGCAACATTTGGCAACCGGTCCGCGAGACAGCGCACCGCACGGCCCGCGGACGCCGGGCTTCGGCCAAATCGCCGCCGGCGACAAAAAGCCGTCTTTGCCGTGTGCTCGTTGCGTGCAGACCTGTCGTGCGTCTTTGCCGCACGCTCCATGCGAGCAGACCGTGCGTGGTTCGTGTCCGGCCGTTATTTCGGTACCATTTTTAGCGACAAGTTCGCTGCCATCTTTAGCGACGAGTTCGCTGCCATTTCGCGACGAGTTCGTGGTCCGTGTAATCCGTGCGTTTATTTATTAGTCATTTAGCGACGAGTTCGCTTCCGTTGCGACCACCTCGTGGTCGTTATAGATCTTATTACCCGCGAAGTTATAAACGTTAGGTACGGTGTGTTAGCCGACGGTCGTGTCCGCCACCGTGCTTGCGTTTCGCTATTACTATCATTCGTCTTCGACGTCGTTCCGATCATCGTCGACCTGTTGTCCGTTGTGCGACTGCTATTCATTGTCGCGTGTTCGCCGCCGACATTCGCGCCCGTTGTTATTACTTCGTGTCGGATCATCAGTTGTCGTCTGATTCCGACGGGCCATAATTCGTGCCGCGACCGGCAACTCGGATATCGTTCGCCGTTGCTATTATCATTGTGTGCGTAAGTCCCTCGTGCGACGCCGCCTTCATTGCCGTGATTACGTCACCGTGCGTCTTACAGAATCCGGTCGGAGCCGCCGTCCCCCCGTTCACCTGCGTATCATCACCATCGTCACCGCGGCCGCTGCAGCCACCGTCGCCGCCGATACACCACCTCACCGCGGCGCATGTGCCGTACGGTATTTAATTATTATTATCATTGTCATTTATTATTATTCACATTTATGTACGTTCGTGTTGCAATAGATACCCATTATTATTATTACCACAACATTGGCGTTCTATTATTTATATCGGTCACCCTATCCACCCCAACTCGTGAACACCATTTTCTTTTATTTAAGTAGTTGCCTGGCCAAATGCTAGTGAATAGCCGGCAGCCAAACATATATAATAATATGTAAATATTAACTAACTGATCGTACCTATACTAAGGCCCGGTTTTTCATTCATCCAGTTATTCGCCAGATACGTATCCGTCGGATAAACTTATCTGGCGGATAATCTTTCAAATAAAGTGATTCCGGTTTTTCAATGTAATTTTATTCTCCAGATAGCTATCTGACAGATAAAGTTGTCGGTAGGAAAATTGTACTAACAGAAGGTAGTTACTATTGATTATGGAACAAGTTACACATACCTATTTGATTATGATTGGTCAATGATGGAATTGATAAGAAATCGTTCTGTGATATCAGCAGAAATCATAAACACTTTGTAGTTTGTATATTATGATCAAGGTAATTATAATTACGATCTAATAATTATTATGATCTATAACTGCGATATTTATATGTGTTGCGTGTTGACTGTTCAACTGTTTACTCTCAGTATATTCTCTATTAAACATGTCTCATAAAACTATATCGAAAAAACAAAGATCAACCAATTTCACATTTTATGAAAAAGAACTTTTATTGAAACATGCTTTACAAAATCGGCACGTATTAGAAAATAAAGAGTCAAATGCAGTGACATGGAAGGACAAACAGAAATGTTGGCTGAAAATTACTGAACTATATAATTCAGAAACAACAGGCTGTGTAAGAATAATTGTATTATTATTTTTTGTATGCATAAAATAGTTTTGTTTTATTTGTTATAGCCAAGAGATGCTTCATGTTTGCGATCAAAATATGAATGTGTCAAAAAACTTTTAAGGGGAACTAAAAGGGATCTATTCAAAACAGGGGGTGGTCCCTTTAAAGAACCTCATATAGTTTCAAGTGATTCAGAAAAAACCTTGTACACAATTTTACAACCAACAATTGAAGGACTACCTAGTCCATTTGATAGTGACCATCGTAAGTAGTATAGCATAAACAAATTTGATAAAATGTAGTTATTAATTTAATTATTCTCATTTTCTAATATACAGTAAATTTAATCAATCAAAAATTAATGAAAATAAACTATTTAAAACTTGTAACATTCTAGCTGATTTTGAAACCACTCATATTTCACAACTAGAACCTTCCAAACAAAATGAAGGCATGGTGACACAAAATAAAGAAAATGTGAACGATAATTTAGAATTTTCAATTGGCGAGGAATGTCAATCTACATATGCTTATGATGGTATAGTATAATATTTTAATTAATAATCCATAATCCATAATAATGACAAAATATGAATACAAATAAATTATAAGAGCCTTGTTTGGTTAAAAAGTTAAGTATGTAGGACTCTATGTATGTTTCAAATTAAAGTGTTGAAGTTTGTGATACTTTTTAGGACTTTGATATATTATAGTGGTGTAACCTAACCGACTCTTTTTTAAAAATTAACAACGTGTACTGTAGCATTTTTTCAAACCAAATTAAAATGAAATGATTGCATTTATTTAATATTAGTGAATGTTATATATTTTCTGAAATATTTGATTTGTTTTATAGAAATGTTGGGTTTAGAGGACACACTTAATACAATTTATGAAACACCAGAAAAATCTATACAAAATATAAAAGACAACAATCAAATAATAGATGACAATTTGATACATCAACAGCCAAGTACATCATGGACTCCGTTAGCATCAACAAAACTGTTGAGATCATCAGGAAAAAATGATAAATTATCAAGTGAGTTATTTCATATAAATATTATTAAAATATTAATACTATTGGTATCTAAAATATATTTTTATATCTAGCCAAATTTAAAAAAAAGAATCACTGTCAAACATCAGTCAGTGAGAAGTTTTCAATTTTAGCTGAAAAAAAGTTAGAATTGGTAGATTTGCAAATTTCTTTTTTAAAAGAGGAACATGAAGAAACAATGATTTTTTTGAAAAGGAAACATGAACTTGAACTTGCATCGTTAGAACTAGAAATTGCTAGTAAAAAACATAAGCTGTGAATAGAATATTGTCTATTTGTCTTGGCTATTTTACCTACTCTGTTTTATTATTACCATTATATATTTATTAAATTTATTTTTTTTGTAAACTTTGTTAAAATTAATACTAATCAAGAGTTGTTATAAGTTGCATATTTATTTTATCTAAGTCATTCTTAAATTAATTATAATCAAAAGAATTGTTATAAGTTACATTTTTATTTTATTTTAGTTAGATTTTTATTTTATTTTAGTCATTGTTATTAACTACCTATGTATTATATTGCTAATTTCAACAAAAAATAAAAGGCTGATCATTAATAAAAAAGGTTTTTTTTAAGTTTTTTAAAAAACTACAGCGATTATCCTCTTATAAATAATAATAAACCATTTTAGATTAATTATAGACTTATTTTATTACAAAATTATTAATAATTTATACATATTACATAGTATGGAGTTATCACTGTATTTATAATTTACAATAGAGTTAATTTAAAAATGGAAAATATTCTTCTGTTAATTGTTTCCTTGCATTTCCTACTTCTGGTTCATGGTCTTCTCTTAAACTAAATTCTTCATTTAGCGGTAAATCCATATTAAATAGTTCAGGTGGCTCTAAATCATTATTATCACAAGCCAAGTTGTGTAAGACACAACAAGCAACTATCACAGCTTGGGTGGTTTCTAGTTTTAAGCGTGATCCAAAAGACAGCACAGGAAATCTTCGCTTTAGCACTCCATATGATCTTTCCACTGGATTCCTAGTCCTAATAATGGATTCATTATACAACTCTTCAATGTCATTACTAGGATTCAAGTAGGGGGTGACAACATATTGTGTGTTTGCATATCCACTGTCAGCCACAATTAAACTGTTTTTCCAATAACCACTGATCAACTTATTATAAATACGCGATTTCTTGAAAATAGTTTGATCGTGACAGGACCCTGGCCAACGCGCAACTACATCCATTATCTTTAAACCAGGGCATGCAATTGTTTGAACATTTAAGGAAAAGTATCCTTTACGGTTTCTAAAATATTCTGCATCAGGACCACCTATTGTTTAAAATCATATTATAATTTTGCTGTTACATATTATTTTAACAGACTTACCAGGGCTCTGAATTTTAATATGAGTGCAATCAATTGCACCGATAGTTCTCGGGAATCTTGTAATTTGATAGAAACGGAGTTGTAAATCTCTTATTTCACTTTCGGTCTCTGGCATACGTATGAATATTGGTCGAAGTTTTGCTATGGCCACACTAAAGTCGCATACTATCAAACAAGCTGTGGTCTTACTAACGCCAATAAAATCACCAGCCGTTATTAGGAAATTTCCAGTAGCATAAAACTTCAGAGTCAACAGTAATTTATTTATTGGTGTAACAGCATTATTCCTTGTATATTAAAATATGTAAAAAATAATTGTTAATAAATTTAGTTCGATAAAGTTAATAAATAATTATTTATTAGCTCACCTAGTAGTTTGTGAAGCTATTTCGTCTTCAATATATTCTAATAAATTACGAACAACATTTTTCCCAAGTCTGAATCTCACCCTAAAGTCATGGTCATCCCACGCCAGCATATGATTTATTCTTTCATGTACAGTGTATAGACGACGTTGATAATTCAAATATTGAATTATTTCAAAATCATCATCCTCTTCAAATAAATCCATTTAAATAAAATCGAATGTAGACGAAAATTGTGAAATTGACAACAACACAACGTATTTCATATTTAAATTTTAAAGTAATATGATAAATTATGATAACACACCATATTTATGTTATCAGTTGTTAGTTATCCGTTGGATAAGATTTATTTGATACAAAAAGTAACGGATAACTTATCCGCAACAATATCCATCGGATAAGGCTTATCCCGACATTGAAAAACTGAAATTTATCAATTATTTCTTATCTGTTAGATAACTCGAGTTATCTGACAGATAAATGTGATTGAAAAACCGGGCCTAAATAACATAACAGCCAACAGGCAACAGCAGCATTAGTCGTGATTCGACGTGACTATATTATTATAGGCAGTTGTCACGTGTTCGTCTTGTCGGTTAATAAAATGTACTAAACAAATGTAGAGACTAATACACTATATAGACGTACGACGCCATCGTAGTGCCGAACATACGCGTTTTGGATTGTGGGTAACGTATTCCCGGTACACAGTATACCTACCTACACTTTATACAACTTTACTGGTTTATTAGTGGTTACAGGGAGCCAATTCTTGAAATTATCAAGTTTCACTTATCAGTTATCAATTTGTTTACGACTGATGAACTACGACAAAATTAGGGAAAACCAGATATTTGGTTAATAATTAAATATTATTATTATATTTTTATCTCTTATATTATAAAACGAGGTTAGTCCCCAGTTTTGTCCATGGGGATAGACGACTTTCGTGTCGTTTTTCCGGCCCGGTCAATCGCAACGTTCAGATTCTGCGGCGGGCAATAACCGCGTTATCACTTCTTTTCTTATCATTTTTGAAATTTTCGAAATTTACACTTTTTACACGATTTCGACCGTTTTCTAGCCTTTTTCGCTCATATTTATATTTGATTCGCGTAGCTCGCGATCTCTCGAAGCCGCCGGTGTGCGGTTTATATCCGTTCGCCGTCCATAGCCGTCGCAATGTCGATCGCAAAATACGCTCCCGGCCGGACTTTTTTGCCGATTTCTTTCGTTTTCTCCGACAGTTTCGTCTTTTCGCACGTCGTTCGTGCCCGAATCGTGTAGTTGACGTCTTTCTAAAGCCGTATATATACGCTTTTCTTACGAAATCGGTCGGTTCGCTTCGCAATCGCGTTTAGAAATTACGACCGACCGTACTCGCATAATACATGTATATACATGTATAATTTAATTTTTGCTTATTGATTTAATAATTATTAACGGAAAACGCTTTTCACGAGCTCCGTTAAATATATATATATATATGAGAGATGCGCGTATTACAATCGAATTATATGCGATTACATCGATGAACATCGAATATATCGGCTTACGTCGCTCCGTAGACGCACGGCTTAATTGTTGATGTTTTAACCGTATTTCACATCTCAAATTGTGTCCGAGTAGGTTAGGCGTTAGGTAGGAAACACGTAGTTCCTGGGTTCGAATCCGTCGTACGGTCTCTGGGCGTCGTTGCCGTCATTGCTATATGGTTTACACGGCCGCCCGAATCCGAAATTTTTTTTGCATTTTTTTTCCGTAATTTTACAAATTTCCGATCTTTTCTCTTTACTATTATTATTATTTTAACTTTACTTTGTCTTGTACGTTCAATTTTTGTTAATTAATCTACCATATTTCATTTTTTATGTATTATAATATTATATGTATTTACGTAGGTAAGCATGTTTTTTTTCGATTTTCTTACGTTATTTTACAAATTATAGTTACTGGTTTTTTTAAATTTTTTTAATATTATTTTACTGTATGAATATTTTTACTACTAAATTTTTATACCATTATATTATGTCATGTCCCTTCATCGTTGTATTTTAACTATTGTATGTTTACCTAATTAATTGTTTATTTTAAAAAAAGTATAATGTCATGTACATAATTGTAATTAAACTATTGCATTTCTTACTAATTGCATGTCTGTATATAAAAAATATATTATAATATGTATAAATGTAATTTAACTATTAAATTGTATATATAGAAAAAATATACCTAATGTTAAGTACATAATGTAACTTAACTATTGCATTTTTAACTAATTATTCTAAACACGGTTTTATGTATTCATTACGGTTTTACGAACACTGTCAATTCATTTGTTTGTTTGTACAAAATATATCTTGTTGTGTATTGTTAATATGAATAATATTATAGTCTTTTATTGTGAAAAGTATAAAACGAACTGACGTACATATAAAATTGTCTACTTGCTAATGACCGATGGACAATCCCCACCGATCGTAATATGATACTTATGATTATTATTATTAATATAAACGTTTAGTACCTATACAATGTAAATGCTGAATATGCAACATCTCTTTCCTTTAAAAAAAATATAAAGTATTTTGTATAGTGCTTAATTACTATGTTAGTATTTATTTATTTATTTATTTATTTTTTTTATATACGAGTATTTATTATATAATATGATAACTGATATAATTAATAGTTAATTATTGCAATTATTGCCTTAAGCATAATCACTTGGAGAATATCGCTGAGGCGGTTTTCTAGATCTAATTGGTCTGGGTGTTTTATTTACTATTACGGGATCGGCCGGATCGGGATTTTGATTTTCACCTACTGTTTCAGTATTTTTAGAATTTTCATTTGCTTGTCTAGCTGGTGTAGGTGACAGTGAGTTATTTATTTGGTTGTGTGGCCATATCTGATCAGTGTGTCTTATCCATTCAGAACCCTCGTCTAGTATGATTTTATGAGTGTTTTTACTAATGTTTTCTGTTATTTTTCCTTTTTGCCAATTTTCATTTTTATTTCGATAATCCTTAACTAATACCAAACCACCCTCTTTTATATTAATATCTCTTTTTCCTGAATTTTTTATTTGTATAATTTGGTTATTAAAAACTACTTCATTTGTGTTTGGGATTAATAAATCAAAAATAGTACGTGTTGAGCGGCCAAACATAAGTTTTGCTGGCGTTTCATTTGTGGTTGAGTGTACAGTATTTCTATACATCAATAAAAATTTATTCAAATGGTGTAATGATGTTGAACATTTATTAAAAAATTGCTTAACTATTTTTACTCCAGATTCGGCAAATCCATTTGAGGCTGTGTGGAAAGGTGCCCCTGTCAAGTGCCTGATACCTAGTGTCTTACAATATGACTGGAATTCATCGCCATTAAAACATTGTCAGTTAATATTGTTCTGGGAATGCCAAAACGTGCAATTAACTCAGACAGTCTTGTTATGACCGTTTGTGCTGTCATCGAATTTACTTGAAAAACTTCTAGCCACTTTGTGGTTGCATCGACAATAATTAAGAATGTTTTGTTTTTGTACGGACCTAAGAAATCGCAATGCACTCTCATCCATTGTCTTTGTGGCCATTTCCACGGAGTTAGTACTGACTTAGGAGGATTAGGTCTCGCATTTATGCATTCATTGCATTTTCGGACCATATCCTCAATTTCTTTATCTATACTAGTCCAGCAGAAATACGAACGCGCAATGCTTTTCATACTCGACATGCCAATATGACAAGAATGCAGTTCAGTTAGAATTGACTTACGGAATTTGGTTGGTATGATTACTCTATAGCCCCAAAATAAACAATCTTGTTCAACGGTAATTTCTGTTTTGCGTGTATTATACGAGTTTAATTCGGAATTTATTGAAAAGTCATTACTCCATGAACCTGTTTTTGTAGCGTGTAATACTCTAGAGGTAATTGGATCTCTTTTCGTTTCAATTTTAATTTTGTGCCAATCTAGCGGAAATGGTGACTGTTCGTGAATAAAACTGATGTGAGTGTCGTCATATTCATTAATATTATTGTTGCATTGGTTTGTTTTAATGCGTGATAAAAAATTAGCAGTATTTCCTTCTGATTTAATATATTTAATTTCAAAATCGAATGAAGAAAGAACGTATGCCCAACGTTGTAAGCGATTTGCCGCATAAATTGGTATTCCTTTTTTTTTCTCCAAATATGTGGATTAACGGTTTGTGTTCAGTAACTAATGTAAATTTTCTACCGTATAAATAATCGTAAAATTTTTGAACACCAAAAATTATGGTTAGACCTTCTTTTTCGATTTGTGGAAATTTGCATTCACTGTTTGACAATACTCGTGATGCATATACAATTGGTCTTTCTGAGTGTTCAGGATAAGTGTGCGATATGATTGCACCTAGTGCGTATGACGAAGAATCGACCGTGAGTTTTATGGGGAGTTTTTGGTCATAATGTGCTAACACAGGACTTGATATAAGCATTTTTTTTATGTTATTATATGCTTGATCACATTCTGGTAACCATAGCCATTTTTTTTCTTGTCTTAGTAATGAGTATAACGGTTTAAGAATGTCCGCTGCTCTTGGAACAAATTTAATGTAATATGTTACTAAACCTAAAAATGATTTTAACATAGTTTTATTTTCTGGAACCAGGGCAGATTGTATTGCATTTATGTGTTTAGTTAAGGTGTGCAAGCCATGCTCATCGATTTTATGACCTAAATATTCAATTGAATTTTTGAGAAAACTACATTTGTTTTGTTTAACCCTTAAACCAACTTCGGATAAAACGTTAAGTAATTTTTTTAATCTATTATTGTGTTCTTCTACCGTTTTTCCCGCAACTATTATGTCGTCTTGAAATATACCAATCCCTTCTAAGCCTGTGGTTGATATTTCCATGGCTTTTTGGAATTCCCCAGCTGAGCTTTTTATTCCGAACGGATTTCGAGTATAACTGAATAGGACTTTGTGAGTATTTATTGTAGTGTATTTGCGATCACTCTCTTTAATTACCATTTGTTGATATGCATCTTTGAGATCTATTTTAGAAAAATATTTTGAGCCACTTATATTCGCATAAAGATGTTCTATTTTTGGTAAGGGATACTCAGTTCCTTCCAATACGGGGTTGATTGTAATTTTGAAATCTCCACAAATTCTAACTGTACCGTCGGGCTTAAGAATTGGAACAATTGGAGTGGCCCATTCGCTGTAGTTCACGGGAGTTAAAATATTATTATCTATTAAACGATCAATTTCCGACTCTACCTTAGATTTTAGTGCTAAAGGAATTGACCTTGGCTTGAAAAACTTGGGTATTGCCAACTTTTTAATGTTTAGTGATATTTGGTATTTATTAAAGGTGCCGATTTCATTTTTGAATAAATGCTCGAAATTTTTTAATATATTCTCTATATTTTCGTTTACATTTATAGTGTTATAAATGGGAGAATAGTTTATTATTTTTAAATCATTTCTACCAATTAATGGCGGTCCTCCGTTTTGTATTACGTAAATGCACATTTTAAAAGACTTTTTCAAATATTTAGCATTTACTATTAATTTTCCTATTGGGCTTATATCATTTCCGACGTAATCGCGTAGTGAAATATCGTTTGGTAATAAAGTTAAATTATTAAAACTTGTATCATATAATTGTTTTGACATAACACTATGCACAGCCCCCGTATCTATTTCAAATTTTAAATCTTTATTTTCAATTAATAAATTGATAATGTACGGTTTTACTTTATTTTGAAAGTTATTTTCAATAATATTAAAAAAAGTGTCAGATAAATTGTACGCGATTGCGTCATCATGAATATTTTCATTCGTGTTATTACTAGAATTTTCGGATAAAAATGTATTGTGTGAGCGGTTGTCATACTTTGGTTTATTGTTCTTACTTTTACACATAGGAGCCAAATGACCTTTGATATTGCAAATATTAAAACTGTAGTCCTTGTATCGGCATTCTTTTTGTGTGTGGTTTTATCGACCGCATGTTCCACATTTTGATTTTTCCGTGATTGACTGCTTGGCTGATTTTGCTTGCTGACTTTGTTTTTGATATTTGAAGTCAGCTTCTTCCTTTATCCATCCGGTTTTATTGTTGATTGTAGATTCTTTTGCAGCAGAAATTTCCATAAGGTGCGAATATGTGATGCTTATTTTTGAGGCATCTTCCTCTAGTAATCGATCTTGAATTGGTCCCGCGTTCATACCAACAACAAAAATGTCACGGATTACAATTTGTAATTCCGTTGAAAAATTACATTTTGATGCTAGGTTCTTTACTCTTGCTCCCCATTCAGTTACAGTTTCTTCTGGTCTCTGCTTTGCGTTGTAGAATGCATATCTTGATGCGAAGTACGATTTCACTGGCTTGTAATAATTGTTTAACAAACCTAATAGTGTGTCGTATGTCAGAACGTCTGGTTTGGCTGGAACGCATAAACTGAATAATATTTTGTGAACTTCCTCACTAATTGAAGATAGTAGTATAGCTCTCTTTTAGACTTCGTTACTTATTCCGTTTGCAATGAAAAAATGTGTAAGTCTTGATTCAAATATTGTTATGTCGTTGCCAGATTCAAATGTTCCTGGTGAACCTATTATATTATGGAATTGAGTAATATTTTTGTTATCCTCACCCATTTTATAAATATTTTAATTTAATATGAGATGAGTTTCAAAATTTTTATCTTCGTCGCCAATTTGTTCTGTATTGTTAATATGAATAATAACACAAACGTATATTATAGTCTTTTATTGTGAAAAGTATAAAACGAACTGACGTACATATAAATGTGTCTACTTGCTAATGACCGATGGACAATTCCCACCGATCGTAATATGATACTTATGATTATTATTATTAATATAAACGTTTAGTATACAATGTAAATGCTGAATATGCAACATATCTTATCATTGTAGGTACTACTATTTCAACTATGTAACCAGGGCCGGATCTAGGGGGGGGGGACTGGGGAAGTCGAGGGATTTATCCCCGGGCGTATAATTTTCGTGGGCGTATTTTTAAGGTTTTAAATATTTTGTAAATTGAAAATTGAAAATGGACTTTAAAACAAAAGTCAAAACTAAGTTCAAAATAATATTTCACAAGAAATGTGTAATATTGTGTATGGGAATAAAATAAAATAACTTTATTTTCGAGATTAGTAATAACTAATAACATTGAAATTTTGAAAATGTAGAATGTAGAATGTAGTTATTTTAGTATATAGGTACATTCAATCCATAAGTGATAATCCATGATAAATATTTCTTTGTCGTGTTATAATCATTATATTACAATTTTCAGTACATAATTACATTTTTGTTTCATTGTATTTATTCCGTACCTAGGTACATATTATTAGTTTTCATTGTAACAATTATTAAAAATGAAAATGTATAATATTGATAGGTATGTTGTAAATTAAATATTGTTCTTTTACATAAAGCGTCCTATATTAAAAGTAAGCAATGGATACCTAATTTAGATTTGTTAATAAATAATTCATACATGTTATTATTATCAATATTATTTATTCTAAACCTGGAACTTAGAAATATTGACCACAGATTTTAGCTTTAAATACACCATTAAGAAGTGCTTCTAAAACTATATTACGTGAATAGTTTAAAATATAAAATGTTACATTTTTAAGTTAAAATCGTTCAAATTATATCAAACTGTTCAATTACACACACAATTTGCTAAAATAAATAAATAATTTTAATAGTATCAATGACATATTGCAAGTTAGGTTAAGTTAAATTATACTTTTATTAAAAACGATGCAATAGATAGGTATGTATACTAAACATATTATATTTTTTAACAAAACAACAAAAATGGCAATGTACCATATTCAAATGGATTTTAATATTGACATCCCTATGATTAATTTTGTTAATTTCATGCACTAAATAGCCTTGATCTGATCATAACAATGATCGTATATTTATTTTCTTATAATTAATTGGGTACATTAAGACAGTGTAATTTATTATGACACCTAATTGTGTTTATAATATGTTTTTATCATTTATCATACAATAAACACACATTTATATAAATATATAAGTACTTTGGGATTTTCTATTTTTTGTAAATTAATGAACTTTATAAATATCGACTTAATAATCGAATTATCGACGTACACTTTTTTACTAACAAAAAGGGCTGGTGCAATATGGATCATAATTACACGTTGAACAAAGTGCGCTGATAGTCTAGACAATCGATTAGGTAAATGGTTTTTTGACTTCAAACTTTTGGACAGACCCAAAAACCACAAAAAAGAAGTGTAAAATATGCGTACTTACACCGTTGATGACTGATAGCTAGACACTCAAACTTTTAAACATTCCCGCCAAAGCACCAAGCCTTATCTCCAATCCATATCACTAATTCTTATCACAAATCCTAAACTTTCATCTTACGACTGTCGCTACTTTTATAATTTAAACGACTCTTACTCCAAAATTGGTACCCCCAAATTCAGCAAGTCTCATGGGCCAACTAGAATCTATATTTTTAATTATTCACTTATCTACTCAACTAACGGGGTCCGCAATCCACAGCAGGTGGATTGCATACCTGATAATATACGCTTCGCATATTGCTTACCGATGTGATTTTATGACTGATAGCTAGACAATCAAATACACATATCGACTCTACACTTTTTAACAATTTCAACAACGAAAAGCAGCTGACAAACGCCTAGAGATCCTGGAGATCGTATCCATTTACAATGTTCGTGACGGATTGCTAGACGCTCAAACTTTTAAACATTCCCGCCAAAGCGCCAAGCCTTATCTCCAATCCATATCACTAATTCTTATCACAAATCCTAAACTTTCATCTTACGACTGTCACTACTTTTATAATTCCAACGACGTTGTCTCCAAAATCGGTACACACTCTCAGCGAGTTCCACGGGCCCCGAGTTTCACTTAGAGCTAGTCTCTTATATTATAAAACACAAATAGTCTCCGTTTTTCGCCACCAGGCGCGACGCGACAAATAAGGAATTCCGCGTTTCTTCCATGACGACCAATAATATTACTTCACGTCGCCGCTCGCTTATCTCCCTTTTCGTTATCGACGATTGACGTGAATATTTTCGAATATTATTTTCCCGAGTTATTCCGTATTTCTATATATTATATTATAATATAATAAAAAAGTGTGTGTGCGATTTTTACAAAAATTGTGATATTTCCGTGTGTAAAATATATATAATATGTAAAACGCAATATTCAGAAACGGTTCAAGTGTTATGTAAATGTCATTATTATGAATTTTATTATCGTACCGTTGTGGAAGCCGCCATTCAGCCATTCAGCATTTCAATAATATTAAAAATATAAGTAGTTTGAATGCACGGATTAGATAGACATTTTTCACGAGTATTGCAGTAAATTTAACTATTATAGCTAAGAGTTTTAGTAGGAGCTTGGTGTGTCGATTGTTTATGACAATGTCGTTACATACGTAATAAGGTAAGTAATAATAAGTAAATTCAATACATTTCAATTTTTTAAAACATACATGTTATGTAATATTATTATATTATATACGAGGGGTAATTACAGAAAGTTTGTACACCAGATTACTGATTTAAATGATTATACCTATGATTTCCCATGACTTACTACAAAGATTACCTATGATTACCCATGATTACCCCCAAGGTGTTTACCCCTCGATTATAATATACTAATATTGTATTACCAAGTTTAATTACTTCAATTCATACCTTACACCTGTACCAACCTTTACATTGGGTTACACGTATTAATTTTTTGCAATATTTCAAACAAATTTCAAAACATATTATATGTTATAAAATTATAATAAATTGAATTTAAATTCCTCCAAAGGTGTAAAACTATGCTTAAAATATTGTAATATTTGTCAATATTTTTATTATGTCGTTGGCATGCAAAAATGTATTATACATGATTTATATATATTATATTAATAAATACATAGGTATCATTTATATTCTACTCTTTTAAACTTTATTATAGGACAACTGTATGCAGCGTTTTCCCGAGTGAGGGACTCTCAATCCATAAAATCCATTAGAGTTGCTATGTACAGTGATGGCCGTGGTAGATTCGTCACTAAGAACATTGTGTACAGAGAAATTCTACAAGCGATATAACTGTACAATGAAGTCTACAAGAACTTAATGAACATCGAATCCGATCTGTGTGACACATGGTTTATAAACAGTCGTAAGTACGACTCGCGGAGAGAAAGTTCGACGACTTCCACGTGGTTCTCTCTGGATGCGGATTTTGTAATGAATACGTAACTGATGTCGAACATGCATTTAACCTGGCTGCCACTCGCACACTAGATGGTAAATTATTTAGAATTATTTATGTACTCTAAAAATATATCAGCAGATATTTGTATGCATTTGTATTATTTCAGAAACATTATACTAAAAATGACTATCAATGCAGATGTAACAGAAACAGAATCATTGTTGTACTGCTACTAAGACATAGGGGACATTCGACAACCTCTACGTGCTACTCTCTTGATGCGGATTTTGTAATGTATTTGTATCAAATGTCAAACATGCATTTAGACTGACTGCGACTCGCACACTAGGTGGTAAATTATTTAGAATTATTTATGTACTCTAAAAATATATCAGCAGATATTTGTATGCATTTGTATTATTTCAGAAACATTATACTAGAAATGACTTCATCAATGCATATGTAACAGAAACACAACAAAAAGATTCATCATTGTATCAATACTGATTACTAATTTGTAACTAAACCATACTCTGTTAATCATAAGAGTTACTACAGCTAACACTTAATTATTATTCATTGTTAATTTGTAACTGATGTAGCACATGCATATATATATATGTATATATACATTTAAATTATATTATACAATAATATTACCTGTATAGAAAATGCTTAAGTGTTAATATTGTAAGTTTTGCTCAAATATAGAATGAGACAATTAGTTCGATTATATAAACAAGACAAAAGTTTATTATTCATAAAATTTATTTATTTATGAATGTTACAAAAAATCAGTTAGAAAAAAAAAATATATATATTGTAACGTGGTCGGGGATGGCCCGTTAAATATAAGATATTCAGGGAAGAAATTAATTCTTTTGAATATATTTTTACCGTAGCTCGGGAGCACGAATGGTATTAGGATCTTAATATTACAAATAAATAACGATTGATCTAAATTATTATTAATATAAACAAATTATTTATTATAACTTACAATTTACGAACAAAGTTACCAAAAATGTAGGATTGTATGGAGTTCAGGTGCACGTGATGGACTCGCGGAGAACTGGTATTCTCTTACATAGGGATATTGGCCGGAGCCTTACAATCATAAAATATATATGTGTCACCTAAACCGGAGGGGCTTAATATATTATTATAGTCAGCGCATAATATGCCTAATGTGCATATTATGATGCTTATAAAATAAACGTAATGATGTAACATACGTTACAATATTATTCATAAAATGTATTTATTTATGAATGTTACAAAAAATCAGTTAGAAAAAATATATAATAATAACAAATATAATAACAAAAACGAGAAAGAACTACAGTGGAAACACTGTTTATAATTATGATATTAGTACTTCTAAGCCTAAATTTGAAATATATGATAGAGTTAGATTATCTTCAATAAATGATGTGTATCGAAATAAATTAAAAACAAATTGGTCTAAAGAAATATTTATAATTGAAAACATTTTAAAACCGAACGTGAATTATTATAACCACGTCATTGTTATCAACAGGAACAAGTTTGGTTATCACTCTGATATATTTTTTTTTTTTTGTAAATTTTATATATTTTTATATTTTTTTGTGTAAATTTTTTTTAATTTACCAATTTAATTTTACTCAATCAATTATTTCACTTATAAATGAACAAACTATATTGCTTTAAGTGTAAGCAAAAAACAGATAATGTTAATCCACTTATAATAAAAACTAGTCACAATAGGAAAAGATTGTCTGCAAAATGTAAGCTATGTAAGAAATTAAAGTCAGGATTTATTAAGTGAGTAAATTTAGTAATTAAATATTTCATAATATTGTTGAATCAGATAATGTAAGTTAAAATATTCTTTTTTTTATTTTTAATCTATTTAATAGTAAGTCTTTACCGAATCTACGGCTTCAATTTTGAATTTTGTAATAATAATATTTACTATATCTTGAAGTTTAATTAATTTGCTTTCTTCTCCCCAGATATATATCGCATATTGCAATTGAGATTGAATTAAAGCTGAGTGTACTGATTTCTTAAAACTTTCTTCTTTTAAAATAAAGAATATTGATAATTTTCTTTTGTTATTTATTTTATTAACTATTTCATTAAATTGGGTGTCAAATGTTAATTTTTGATCAACTATGCATCCTAAATATTTATATTCGTACACCTTTTCTAATTTAGGACAACAACATTTATTAAAATTTGTACACAAAAAGTCATGTATAGTTATAATCATATGTATATGAATTCGCTTCAGAAAAATCAATGTATTGTGTTTTAGAAATATTTAAAGACAGTTTATTTTCAACAAGCCAATTTCTGATCTTAATTAAATCTTCATTAGCTTTTTGATATAATTCAGCATGGTTATCAGCTTCAACAACCAATGCTGTATCATCTGCAAATAATACTAATTCACCATTGACTTTAATTTCAGCTAAACTATTAATATAAATGTTAAACAACAAAGGACCTAGGGAGGTCCCTTGGGGTACTCCACAATTAATAGTTTTTGTTTTAGATAATTTTGATTTGATTTTTGTATTACATGTTCTATTATTTAGATATGATTTTAATAGTTCTAGGGTGTTTCCTCTTGCACCCATACTATCCAATTTTCTTATTAATATATTATGGTCTACTGTATCAAATGCTTTTTTTTAAATCAAAGAAAATTACCATTTTATATTTTTTTTCTGTTCTAATTAATGACATTAATTTTGAGATTGCTTTTTCTGTATTTTTACCTTCTCTGAAACCAAATTGTGATTTATAAAGCATCTTATTTTTTTCTAAAAAGTTAACTATCCTTGAAATTTGAAATTAAAGAAATTTGTCGATAATTATTGACATCGTCTTTTGATAATCCATTTTCTTTATATAGGTATGGGAGCAGGCGCGGACTGGCTGGGATGCTGGGATGCTACAGCATCCCTTGCCCTAAAATATATTTGCCCCTATCGGTATAAATGTGCCCACCTAAAATTAATCTGAATTTTGAAGGAGAAGGTTAAAATTCTCTGATAAAATCGTAGGTAGATGTAGATCTATTATTTATGTAATAAGTAATAATTATAATAATCATAAAGAAAAAAGAATACATTTAAAGTAGGTAGCCAATAGGCAATAAGAAAATAGGTAAATTAGTTTGAGCAGCTTATTATATACATTAAATATACTTTCTTAATTTATTATTAACACAATCTTTATAAGAGGAACTTAGCTCTAATTGTTATGGGCGGGGGGTTGGGGAGGGGCAAAAATTAATCACAATTTACTGACCCTTAAGTTTGCCCTCTCGATTTCTGGCCCCTCGTGACCCTCCGTCCTTCCACACCAAATGCTGCGGCCTATGACAATGTTTATGCTCTTATTAATTTTGAGACCTACACATTTAGTTATAGTTTTATTAACTGCTACTGGTTATTGCTTTTTAAAGTACCAAAATAAGAACGTGACCAAAATCATTTATCTGTCATTATCTCTGTAATTGCAGAATTATATAACCCACAATTCACAAACTATTATATAAAAAAAATATATAGAATTGATTTGATCTCATCAAAATATTGCTACAATCGAAAAAGTGCTTCGACCGATGCAAAGTAAACGTGCATACCAATTCAAACATCTTTACATATTTTAAATCGAACTAGAAGTACTTTAATTTTTGTCAGGCGTTAAGGTCGTTATTTCTATGTTCCGCGTGTGTTAGACAAAGACAGACAATCGCGGCATGCAACGCCCTTAAATATATTATATTTAATAATTAATGTAGAAATAATTTTTAAATATTTTTAATACCATTTGAGTTTGGGGTAATTTGTTCTATTTTTGTTCATGTCGCGTCGTCGCCGACGACGATTAGCGATTATTATATTTTTAGTCTGCATTTCATTAGCCCGCTGCCCGCAGTCCGCAGAATGAACATTGCTTTATATACGATAAAGTCATTATAGTCATTATGTGCAATAATATTATATCCGTCGACCACCACATCGTCGCAGTCGTCGAACATCGTCGTTTGCGGCGTTCCTAAGATGTTAACTTATATAACTTATTTAACTTATTATATTGCAATAAAATCATAGATAAGAATAACCCGAGTCCCGACGACGACCGACGGGTGACTATATAGGTATATCGTATAATATGGTCTATTAGAAATTAGTTTATCCAAATCCAACTATGATGTAGACGCAGACACGCCACTCGCAGTATAGCTGACGTAAGGCGTATTGTACTTTTGACTTTACTGAAAAGATTTCTTAAACAAAACGCGCAGAATATACATGAATGCACGATCGGCGGTTGCACCATTAAGGCATTAACTCACAGGTATCTATACATTTTTTTTAGTTTTTTAGTTTTTATATCATTTTTCTGAAAAAAATACATAATTGATCAATTTATTGAGTGTAAATGTGTAATAATTCAATAAACAATACCTATTATATTTAATGTTAAAACAAAATTTAATTGATTCTTTGGGTTTTGACATACAATATTGAACACACTGCACACTAGCACACTACTGCAGTTTTCTACATGTGTGTGTCCATGTAAATTGGGTACTTTGTTTTCAATGCATTATTTTTAAAATCAGATTATTTTACAGAATTTATTGCTAAAATATGGGGAAGACAAAAAATAAATTGAATAGTGGTAGCCAAAATAGAAAAATTAAAGAACAAAAGTTATTAAAATTAGTTGCTAATGACAAGAATCAAAAGAAATTGTGTTTTGATTCACCTGTACCATCAGTTAGTATTGCATTTTGTAATACAGATCAGTGCTCACCTAATTATAAAAATATTGATCACCAAGAGTTCTTAAATTATGAAAATAAAAGGGAAGAAAAAGAAATAATTTATGAGACATCTGTATCAAATGTAGAACCTATTGCATTATTTAATTCAATACCGACAATACCGTGTACATCTGATGCAATGAATGAAGACAATGAACGAGTCATTGAAGTTGGAAAAGAAAGAGTTGATGAGGAATTAAAAAATTGTTTAGAATCTTTACAACCTGTTTCACTCTTCCCCTCAATGCCAAACACATTGAATAGTACAAATAAAATTGGTGAATCTGATTCTGAATCAATATATGTAGAAATTGGAATGGAACATGAAAATATTAAAGATGATTTTGAAACACATTTTGATGCTTTTGTATTTGTACCTCCAAATAAAAATGACAGCATAGTAGCTAAATTAAAATTTTTAGAGCACCATCCTATTCAACCAATTGTTATAAATAATTCCAAAGTTATGTTTGATCCCAGAAACATTTATTTTCGAAAAATGACAAATGATGATATTGTCGAAAGAAGATGGATTTCATATTGTTCTTTTACTAACAAAATATATTGTAGTACTTGCATGGCATTTTCAGTAGATTTATCCAATGCATTTGTTAATGGTGTAGTAGTTAATATTAAAAGCATTTATATAAAAGTTCAGAAACATGAAAACAGTGCAATACATAAAAGTGCATGTGAAAGTTATTTAAGAGCTTGTACTAACAAAAATATAGACGTCATACTTGAAAATTTTCATAATAAAGAAGTTGAAAAAAATCACATGGTCCTTGATAGAATAATAAGCATAGTAATTGTTCTTGCTAAACAAAACTTGGCTTTTCGTGGCCATAGGCATGAGTCTATTAGTGATCTTAATGATAAAACAAAATTTAATCACGGTAACTTTTTAGCAATAGCCCAACTTGTGGCAAAGTATGATCCAATTTTAAAATACCACATTGAAAATATGATTAAAAAAAGACAAAAAAAATCTAAAAGTCGTGGACGAGGTAGTTTGGTTAGTTTTATGTCAAAGTCAACTGTTAATAAAATTATTCAAATAATCGGTCAAGAGATTCAACACTCTATTTCTAAAGAAATAAAATCCACTGGTCAATTTTCTCTAGAAGTGGATTCCACTCAAGATATTTCAGTAACTGATCAATTGAGTATTTGTGTTCGTTATGTATACCAAGGATATGTTAAAGAAAGATTATTAGCCATGATTCCAATTAAATCATCTACTGGGAAAGATCAATATGAAGTAGTGAAAAATGTATTAAAAACATGGAACATTGATGTAAAAAATCTGATTAGCCAGTCTTATGATGGGGCAGCGAACATGAGCGGAGAGTATAGTGGGTTGCAAAAATATTTTAAGAATGATGCACCTGATTCAATATTCACACACTGTCATGCACACGTATTAAACTTAGTTATAGGTGATGTCACCAAGTGTAATATAGCTTCTCAAAACTTATTTGGCCTTCTACAAAAAACAGCGGTATTTTTTTCTGAGTCTCATAAAAGAGCTAATATATGGAAGGACATTTTATTTGAAAACCAGATTGGCCATGACAAAATGAGAAAACTGCAAAAACTCAGCAATACACGTTGGAATAGCAAAGACAAAGCTTTAAAGACAATTTTTCATTCGTGGTCAGAAGACGGCTCTAAGTGTGATCGTTATATTTGTCTACTTAATTCATTACACATTTTAGGTTATGATGAAAAGTTTATTAAAGATTCAAAAATGGCATCAGAGGCAAGAGCACTATTAGAAAAATGGACTTCATTTGAAATTATAATGATTGCTTTTATATATCAACAAATATTTTTTTTCACAACACCTGTTTCTAAGTATTTACAGACAGAAGGCATTGACTATGTAATAGCTTGGAATAAAATTGTAACTTTAACAACTAACATAGAGAAAATAACCGAAACATATGAACAAATTAAAAGTAGAGCTGTAACTTTCATGGACACGGTGGAAACTAAACTAGACCACTTAGAAAATATTTATATTCAAAATACATTTCCCACAAGAAGAAATAAAAAAACTAAAATACAATCTGGAGAATTGGGAAATGACTCAGCTACTAATTTCAGTCCATAAAAGAAATTTAAAGTTGATGTTTTTCAAAGAATTAGTGATGTTGTATCAATGTCCATGAGGGAGAGATTTATGAAAAATAAAAAACTTTTTAATGCTATGGCTTATTTAGATCCAAAAAGATTCAATGATATCAATAATAAAATATTAGATTTTTCAGGTAAATATACATGAAAATATTATTCTAATTTAATCTTAATATAAATGCATGTACCCTATAAAATCTCATATCTTGAATGTATGTGAGAGCATGTTTATTTTTAGCATAATTATTATAATTTATAGATTTTATTTATTTTTACTGATATTAAATAACTAATATAAAAATAAAATCGAGATTAATTCATTACAATTTTGAGAGAACATTTTTTAAACCAAAAGTATATAGATTATAGATATTTTTTTCCATATTAAAACCTAAAAACCGCTAAAAACCAATTATTTGCTTCATAAAGTATATATTAATATATTATCTGAAATATTATGTTATAATGTTGTAATAAATTTAAAATGTTTGTAATTCAGTATAAATACTATTTAAAATGTTATACTAATTTAGTATTATTTGATAAAATAATATCATTAATAATATTGAGTCATATTAACAGACTTAATTTCTTAGTTTCTTCAAAAGTTAGATAAAATCAAGGCTGGGCATTAACAAGTTAATAAGTTAGAAATTATGTTAATTTTTAGATATTAACTTAACTTACTAGTTTATTGTTTGAATTAACTTAATTGAGTTTAAAAGTTTTTTAAACTTGCCCAGCCTTGGATAAAATTAATTAAGTAATGAATTGAATACCTACCTACCTACCTACCTACAACCTATCTATAAAATAGTTCTAAATACTATTATATAATAATTATTAATTAAACATATAATTTTAGAATTATATTTTATAACTATGTAGGTAGGTAGGTACTTACCATTTTTTTGTCTTACACAAGTATTATATTATTAAGATTAACTATATTATTATTATCATAGATGGTGCACTTGAATTCCTTTGTGTAAAAGTTAAATTACAATTTGAAGAAGTAAAAAGTGAATTGTGCAATTTTTCAATATCTTTTAAAACGATGGTCAGTGCTAGTATTGGAAATGCAATTATGCCAGCAAAACACAATGATGATTCTGAAACTGATTTGAATGAAGATAATGGTAGTATACACAAAAATATTATTTACTTGGCTACTTGAGAACATAGAAATATTTTTTTTTTAGACCAACAAGATACTGATGAGAATGAATCTATACATAATAATGAACTCGATAGCTGTCAATTTTGTTTACCATGCGTGTTTCAAATATTGTGGAAATTCAATTTACATTCTTCAGCTTATTCCAATGTGCAAAGGTGGGCATTAACTAGTTAAAAAGTTAAAGTTAAGTTAAAAAGTTAATTATTTTTGTTTTTAACTTATTAACTTATTCAGTTAAAATGTTTATTGTTGTAACTTAACTTTTTATAGTTAATTATCATTGTCGAGCAGTTAAGTTAATTTACTTTTGAGTCATGCGTAATCAACTAGGAAATACTGATTCTTCGACTTTTTTACAATTTTGGTAATTCATTTTCGAATTATATATTATAAATTATAATAATTAAATTGTTTACACAGTGTTAAATGTCTTGGTAAATGTTTGTGTATATAAAATACTATGGTAGTTTATGACTTAAAAATATTGTACCTTCAAAAAAATTAACTTTTTTTTAACTGAGATAAGTTAATTTTATTTTCCATCATAACTTTAAACTTATCGAGTTAAATTTTTTTCTTTGTTAACTTTTAACTTAACTGAAGGCAATTTAATTGAATTAACTTAACTTGCCACAGTTAATTATTTTCATTAACTTGCCCACCATTGCCAATGTGTACTTATTATATAAATTTGTACTAACATTAGCATGCACTCAAGTTTATTGTGAACGGTCTTTCTCAAAATTAAAAATTATCAAAAATAGACTAAGAAGTACCCTTTCTGAAGAATTGTTGAATGCATTAATGTTAATAAGTACTGAACATGATCTTATTCCTGATACTAATTATATCATAAAAAAAATATCTGAAAGTTCAGACTTGCTTGGTAAAATATTATAAATTTGGCAGGTAGGTCGTAGGTACCTCATACCTATGCAACAAGTCAATGATAACAATATTACACATAACTTGTTTCATATTATATGTAGGTACTAGGTAATATAAAAATATTTAAAATGTAGAAGTTCATTATTAAATATTAATTTATACATTCAGTAATATTGTAATACAAAGAATATCATGTACTTACCTATGTATAATGTACATTATAAGTTTACTTTTATTTTGTATCAATAATGAATAATAATAGTATGTATCATAATATAAATATATTATATCTATAATAATACATGGCGCAATATATAATATTTTTTTGTAAGTTATTTTTTTTTTTTGCTTGGATTCAACAGTTTTCAAGGTTCAATTTTTAAAGATTTTAATTTGTCGTGGTTAATTTATTATTTTTATTAATATTATAATTATTGTACTGCAGGTGAACATAAAAATGTATATCAGTATAACTGAGATTTATGAGTATTGCACTTAAGTAGAAAGTATATCCTTGTTTAATCATTTATCTACTACCTACCTATGTCGCAATCCCTAAAATCGGATTTATGATATTTTAAAAGTAATTAAGTATAATATTTGAATGTGTTATGTGTAATTACGGACCATTAATTCATTTTTATTTTTTTACCATACAACTGTAGAACTTTGTAAATTTGTAATTTTTTGAATGGCTGTTGTAATTTGGCACCTATTTACATTTTTAACGTATTTACAATATTTTATTAAAAAAATATTTTATTAAGAAAATGTTTAAATATTTTATAAATAACCTACATATTTAAAATTTGCCCCCAAAATTTGTTTTATTTGCCCTTTAAATTATTTAGCATCCCGCGCCCTTTTTTACCAGTCCGCGCCTGTATGGGAGTTATTATTGCATGATTTAATTGTTGAGGAAAATAATTTGTATTAATAAATAGATTAAATAATTCTGCCATTGAAGTGGCTATTGACTCTTTATCAGCTTTTAAATTTTTTACATCAACATTATCTGAGCCTGGCGATGTCCTATTTTTTAATGAACTAATTTTTAAATTTATTTCTTCATCACAAATTGGTTCAAAGAAGATAGAATTTGGATTAATATTAGTTTTTGATTTGTTTTTTGAAAAAGGAATTTTTGAAGCTAGATCGCTACCAATATTAACGAAATGGTCATTTAATTCATTACACTCAATTTATATATCATTTTTATATTTATTAATTTTTAAGAAATAATATAACAACTCCCATTGTTTTATTAGATTATTTTTATTAACTCCATTGATTTGATCTTTAAAGTAATTTTCTCTTGCAATTTTAATTAAATGTACTATTTTTGATTTATATGCTTTAGCTAATTCTTTATTGTGCTTTAATTCGTATTTTAATAGATTATTTCTAACTTTAATTGACTCAATAATACCTAGAGTAATCCACGGATTTCTACTTCTAGCCGGAATAAAATAATCAGATTTTTTTAATACATTACTTATATATTTACCGCATTCTTCATCCACGTATTCATGTGTTGAAGTCGCCATAGTTGTTGTTTCTTGTTGGTGATTCATTGGCTGTAGTCGAAATGTCGTCCAAAATTATAAGCTTTCAGCATCAATTCACTGTCATCGCAATTTAGACGAGACTAAAAACGGCTACAGTATGCCCACGAATGACTCAAAACTCAATAGTGGCTTGTATTTATAGCTCCGAAAAACATGATGCAATATTACATAATAATGACGTAATCTAGAAAAAAAGTACCCTCTAGAATGTTTTATTTGACGTCACAAACTTGATATTACGAAATAATACCACTATCCTATAAACGGAATAGCTAATGGGGTGCTGTAATATACTTTTTCATAAAATATATAAAAAAAAAAAAACCAAAATACTTTGGTTGTTATTTGTTTACAATTTATTTATGATTGGCGGAAAATGTATATGTATTGAGAAATGTATGTAATGTGTCTAAATTTTTAATTTTTGTAATATTTAACAGAATTTAAAGTATTTTTTGTAATATCTGTAATGTTTAAAATATTTATTGTAACATGTCTAAATAGCTCTAAATATCTGTTATAATATATCTAAATTATTGTAATATCTCTAAATAACTCTAAATATCTGTAATGCTTAAAATATTTATTGTAATATGTCTAAATTTTTGTAAGTTTTCATTTCTGTAATATTTAACAGATTTTATGTTGAAAAAAAATTTTGTTAAGTGTGGTGAACGTACCTTGCTTACTACTTATTTAGATAAATTACAATTTAGACAAAAGAGACCATTTTTTGTTGTTAACATGATTAGACACCTCAATCAAATTGCAATCTCCAACTGTACAGTAATTTTAAACGTAGATTTCAGTCAAAATTTACCTGATAAAACAATTTGTTATATTTGTTTAATTTCTAGTTCAGTGTATACGATTGATATTTAAAGAGGAATAGTTGATGAAAGTTTTTAAATATATTAAAATTAAGTAAAAGATCGTTCCCTACTTTAACAAAAATTAACAAAAAATCAAAAGCTTTTCATATTTATTTCTTTATTAGATAAAGAACACCAATAAATTCTTCATCAAAATTAACAATATTACCTTTCAAATCTAAAATATTAATTTTTATTTTTTGAAACCGATTTTTACTAACTTGTCGATATATATATATTTTAAAAGGTTTATTCTAAACATTATTAGAATTATATTGAAATAAAAATAAAACTTCATCATAATGAGATAGCTCATCAATATCATGTACTCATTAGATATTGTTGAATGGTCAAAATGGAGATCCTTATATCCGAGATACAAAAAAGAAATGTTCTCTGGAACAAATTTAATAAAAAGTATAGGGATAGATTGGTGTCTGAGAAAGAATGGGAAGCTGTTGCCAGAATAGTACACATGAATAGTAAGTGTAAAATTATTAATAGTTCAAATTAGTTTGAATAGTATTTTAAAACATTTAAACCTACAGATGTTATAATTATTTTCATAGTATAATAATAACTAATTAGTTTGGAAAATTATTTTAGACATTTTTGTATATAAAAAATTATTTTTTTAAATTTTATTATCAATAAAATACTTCACAAATCTATTTCTTACATTAATTAGATATTAACTTGACGCTCGATTGTTAGCTCTGCCTTTGTAATTCAGCGATATCATTTGATTATGGCTCTTGGATGTGTCCGTTTCGTAATCGTCTAGGACGTAATGTTGTGTAGAAGATTTTTTTTTTTTAAATCTTTTATTGTATTGTGTAAAATACAAATAGCCTTTACAATATAATCAGTGTTTTCTACTTTTGTTTCTATTGGTTTTAATAGATTTCTAAATTTTGATGAAGCTATGCCAAATGCACACTCGATTGCCCTTCGTGCTCACGCATGTCTATAGTTGTAATACTGTTTTTCGTTTTCTTGACATTGCTTTCTCGGAAAAGGCTTCATTAAGTAATTTCTCAACGGAAAAGCTTCATCTCCTATAAATACAAAAGAAGCCAAGAAGTTCGAATTTGGTAATTTTATTTCATTTGGTAGTTTAAGAGAACCGTTCTCGATACGTTGGTAAATTTTAAGATTTACTATAACACCACCTACGCTATCTTTCCCGTATCCACCCACGTCTATCATCAAAAATCTATCAATCCCGTAATTAGTTATATGAATTAGGTTTATATATAAATAAGATTGTTTAGTAATGATGAATCAAAATTAACTAACCTGGGGTCAAGAAGTGTAGCCAGTGGGAAATCATTGAATTTTTCAATATCTTTGAACCGTCTATGTATTTCACTTAAAATATTTTTTTGTAAACCAATGCAAGTATTTGATTCAACAATAATACTTTCTTACACAATTTAAAAAAGGTATGACTGTGCTAATTACTGCATATTTTTCACCCGACATTTTAGTTGTTAAATTTTCTAAAGGATGTAAAAGTGCACAAATTCCTTTTAGATCATTTAATTCACGACTGGTTAACATGTCTGGTGCATTTGGTTATGTTAATAAAATTAAAGAAATAATGGATGAAAGTTTCAAAAAGCATGTGCATATCCTGGAATCGGATTTAATCCTATGACCACGGATATTGAAAATTGCCAATGAGTGCTGAAATGCAGAGTAGGTACTTAAAGTACTATAACACTAGTTAAAAAAATAATTAAATCTTTTATTTTATACATAATACGTAACATTAAAAAAAAACAACTTGTGTTGTGTTTTATTTCCAGAAATCTTATACGTCGGCACAAGATATAAACGGTTCTTTTAAGAACCAACCATTTAAAACGGCCCTTTTCAGGGCCACCACATTTTTAAGTTCATAAATATTTTATAAAATACCTAAATATATTATTATATATTTAAAATATATAATATTAGATATAAATAATAAGTATATATTTTTATTTATTGAAAGTAACAATATTTTGTTGTACCTATTTAATAAAATATAATTTTAGATTGTCCCTAGATAGCTGCGATGACAAGATAATTCCAAATAATGACGGAGTACTCACAAACAAATCGGCCAAACTGAAATCGGACCGCTGATTATTTTTCTACTACGGTGTACGAATCGAAAACCTCTTTTACGTTTTCAATATTTTGAAATTTTTTCCTGGACCCAAAAGCCATACTCTATGGGGAAAATCGATCGGAAAATCGAAAACAATGAAATCCGACCGCTGATTATTTTTCTACTACGGTGTACGAATCGAAAAACTCTTGGACATTTTACGATATTTTGAAATATTTTCTGGTCGGAAAAATGAAATTTTATAATTATAAAAGTATGTTTCCGATAGGTTTTGAAAAAACCAAGGGCTTTCACGTCAGTCACATTTTTAAAATTTTATTTTGTACTTAGAATAATTTGATCAGGGATATTATTTTATTTTGCACTTAAAAAATGAACGGGTGAAAAAAAATAGTCTAAAATTATTATTGTTGTGGTAACACTGCGGAGTATTGATGTAGTGATAGTACTATGGTAGTGATATGGACTTTGTTATTTTTTCCGGATTTGTTCTCCAGACCCAAAAGCCATACTTCAACCAATTTTCACTCAGGGGCGGTTCCAGTGGCATGGTTGGGAGGGGGACTGTCAATTTTCAGAAAAATGTTGATATTATAATATGTTTTTTTTAATGTTATTTTGTTGTTAACATTATTCAATTTTTCAGTAATACAAACTTGGGGGGGGGGGGGCAGTCCCTGGAGCTACCTCTTTTTTCACTGACTGTTGAAACATTAGTCAATATTAATAAACCTTGTATTAGGAAAAGAGTGGAAAAATAACAATTTCATTATTAAATAATTTGCACATGTGCTATTTTATATTTAAATGATATTATAATATTATAATTAATATATATACAATATAATATAATAATATTTACACTAAATTGATACATTATACAACAAACTTAAAACAAATTATAAACTTAATATTATATATGTAATAATAATAATAATAATAATAATAATCCCATTTATAATCTTATAAATGGGATAATTTATTAATTATGTTTATTATTAAAAGTGTTCTTTAGACTTGTATACTGAACATTATCAATGTTATAATTTTTTACAAATTTGTTAACAATACATTACAGAGAACTCCTCAAAGTTATATACTTAGTTCCATCTGCAGTAATATTTATATGATTTGGTATAGGAGAAATTATAGAATTTTGGAAAATAAAATTATTACCATCTACAAATTCATCGAATTTCACTTCGAAGGCACAGACATGTTTATTAAAGCATAAAGTAATAAATGGAATAAATTCAAAAATGATTTTATCAGAACTGTAAATATATATATATATTTTTTTGACAGAAATAAATTTGAAATTGTTATTATCTTCAATAATATCTTGAGTTAGTATGCTATTGATTTTGTAGCATGTACCTTTAACAGTAGCCCAGGTAACAGGAAATAATGTTTCTTTTAAATCAAGATTGAGTTCATTAATAATTTGTTCACATTTAATTGAATTAATCATCTTACAAGGACCTACATCAATAGTATTACATAATCGACCCTTATAAAAAGTTTCGTTAAGTAGTAATAGGTGTTTAATTGCCAAACTTAAACAAAGATTTCGTCTGTTGAAAGACGATCTAGCACAAATTTTTAAAATTCTATGTTTTGCCTCATATCTCATTGCCCAAATATGACTAACCGGACCAAACTTTTGAATCATAGATGGGTAATGTACCAAGAAATGGAATTTAGATTTAAGACAATTTTTGCTGCATTTTAAATAAAGTTCATTGAGTTCAGCTACTAACGTTTTTAGTAAATAAATACTTTCTTCTTCAAACGCAGGTGATAGCATGATATCTAAAACTTCACGTAAAGACTGATTCTTTAACTGGTTCTTCAATAGAAATAAGATCACCAATAATTAATCCAAAATATCTAACTAGAATTAACATTTCAGATGCCAACTGTTTTGTCTACTTTTGTTTCTATTGGTTTTAATAGATTTCTAAATTTTGATGAAGCTATGCCAAATGCACACTCGATTGCCCTTCGTGCTCACGCATGTCTATAGTTGTAATACTGTTTTTCGTTTTCTTGACATTGCTTTCTCGGAAAAGGCTTCATTAAGTAATTTCTCAACGGAAAAGCTTCATCTCCTATAAATACAAAAGAAGCCAAGAAGTTCGAATTTGGTAATTTTATTTCATTTGGTAGTTTAAGAGAACCGTTCTCGATACGTTGGTAAATTTTAAGATTTACTATAACACCACCTACGCTATCTTTCCCGTATCCACCCACGTCTATCATCAAAAATCTATCAATCCCGTAATTAGTTATATGAATTAGGTTTATATATAAATAAGATTGTTTAGTAATGATGAATCAAAATTAACTAACCTGGGGTCAAGAAGTGTAGCCAGTGGGAAATCATTGAATTTTTCAATATCTTTGAACCGTCTATGTATTTCACTTAAAATATTTTTTTGTAAACCAATGCAAGTATTTGATTCAACAATAATACTTTCTTACACAATTTAAAAAAGGTATGACTGTGCTAATTACTGCATATTTTTCACCCGACATTTTAGTTGTTAAATTTTCTAAAGGATGTAAAAGTGCACAAATTCCTTTTAGATCATTTAATTCACGACTGGTTAACATGTCTGGTGCATTTGGTTATGTTAATAAAATTAAAGAAATAATGGATGAAAGTTTCAAAAATCTTTTAATCATATAATAAACACTATTCCAGCGAGTTTTTACATCCAAAATAGGTTTTAGTAATTGTCCTTCAGATTTTCCTATAAAAAAAAAAAAAAGAAAGAATAATTAATCAGATAATTGTAGAAAATATGGTAATCTATTTACCTTCATTAGTTTGACATTTCCTTAACTCATTACTAATAGCAGTGTTGTTTTTTATACATTTGACGATACCCCGTACTTTGTAAAGTAAAGAAGTCAAATTATTTGTATCTGATATTGATTTTTCTGCAATTAAATTGATAGTGTGTGCAATACATGGTATTAACTTGTCAACGGTAAATGTAGTTTGTGCAGCCTTTTTTATGTTTGCACCTTAAAAAATAGTTACTTTTATAGGTACTTCTAATATTAATGTATTATTTCATTATAAAAAATTATTTATTGCTAACTAAACAAAACAAATTCATTCAAAAACATTAATTAACTTGTAGTACCTATGGTTGTTTACCTATTGATATTAAATATATTATCTAAGATTTTATAATTTATTTTTAACACCATAAACATCAATGTTATGAGATAAACATAATAATAAAATGTATATAGACATAATAAAAAAAACCACAAAATAAATAATAATTTATAAGCATGGTTTACTATAATTACTTACCGTTATCTGTAACAACAGCAATAATTTGACTATGAGAAATATTCCATTCCGACAAACAATTTGCAAACATACAACTTATATACTCTAATGTATGCGATTCATTTAGTTCATATACTCATAGGCGTGCGCACAGGGCGTGCCGGGCGTGCCTGGGCACGCCCTGTGATTTTTCATGGGCCGAAGGGCCCTATGACTAGAGTTACCATAATGTGTTTTTAGACCAAATCCGGACATCAGTAAAAAAAAAAAAAAAAACGGAACTTCAGTTACTATCCACGAGTCGTTTTATATAATAATTAATAACTCATTGATAGAGCGCGCCAGGATTCATTTCAAAATATCACTAAATGCAGAGAATTGTGTGGATACCTAATGATTGTATATTATTCTAGTATAGAAAAATATAGAAGCGAAACTCGATCAGCTGATGGGTGAAGTGTTTACCTATGATCTGAAGTTCGAACAATGAAACTGTTTCCGTACACCGATATGATGTTATACCCGTATTGAAAAACCGTTTCCCGGATGATAGGCGGGATACGCTACGCGGGGTCGGCTTGTTTACCATTCCCTATTTCATGATATTATGTTATTTTTAGCTGTAATAAATAATTGTTATTTTTATTGTTGCTTATATCCTCGGATACGTATACTGTGGACGGTGAACTGACAAACTATGTACACAGTACACAAATCATACCAACACGATACGTCGTTGTGACTTGTGAAACTACCTATATTTTATTTTTTGCTTATTAAATTTTGCTGAACGATGGATGTTACTAAAAGTACATTTACAAAGGGAGGAGCTGCTAAAGAGCGTGAAAAAAAAAGAATTAAGTTGAATGTAGCGGCAAAATCATGTCAAAATATTCAAAACTTTTTTATGCCAGTAAATAAAATGAACGAAGATGATATTGATGAACCTGATCCTGTATTAGACTTGGTCTTGGTAAGTTTATATTCTGTTAATATTCATTATTGTGTATATAACTATTTAAAGTTGGCTGATTTTGTCAAACGTAATTATCGTTTTTTAATTATCTAATTATTATCGTTTCATATTTTAGAAAACATTTTGACTATGAAATTAAATAACTTATAAATTGGTAGTGTTTATTATTTATAAAAGTATATTTAAATAACTTATTTTTATATCATAATATTAACTGTAGGTATTATCTCGTGTACCTAAGCACAGTGCATTACATTTTTTTTTCTGATAAATCCTGTTCAACAAAAAATATCAAATGTTTATAAAACATATACCTATAAATAATTAGTAATGAATTACAATTATTATTACTTCTCAAAATGTATTAAAACAAAACATTAAAATATTTTTAAAAAATATAATAAAGTTAAACAAAAAAAATCAAATATTTTTTACAAGTAAAATTGTAGGTATATTGTTTAAATATCTGAAAACATAAAATCAATATATTCTTTTTTTTTTAAATTTAAGACCTGATATATAGGTAATGGGTATATTTAATTTGTATTGTTTGTTGTTTCATATAATACAGTGTATGTTTTCCTTGTCGGTTGATTTTATATACCTAACTTTACTACCTAATAAATTATAAATTAAAATTAACTATATAATTTTGTATTTTGTTTTAAGAAACATAATCTTGAATGTACAAATTCAAGCCAAGAAAATAAAGGGACAAATTTACAACTCACCTCATCTGATCCTCAAGTTATACCATATGAAAATACAAGCCACAAAATCAATAAAACAAATTTAAAAGTTATCACTTCCACTGATACTCAAGCTATAGAATGTGAAGATATAAGCCAAGAGCACAATGAGACAAATGTAAAAGATATCACCTCATCTGATCCTCAAGTTATAATATATGAAAATACAAGCCACAAAATCAATAAAACAAATTTGGAAGTTATCATTTCATCTGATGCTGAAGTTACAGGTACACAAACATACAAATTAAAATATAGCTATAATATATCATAATATGTGCTATAAAGGAAATCATATAAAATATATAATATTTAATACCCATTAATTTAAATTATACTATATATTTTATAGCTGCATATTATTTTCAATAAAAACATGTAAAGATATAAAAATAAGGTATTATTTGAATTTATCATTACTAATTTAAATTTTTATTTTTTCAGTTAGTTCTATTGATATACGTGATCCAATCCATCCACTGTCGATGACATACTTTGATGTTAAAGAGAGAATCTTAAATGGCGGTTATAAACCAATTTTAAATTTATATCCACGAAAACTTCAAGGTAATAAATTTAGATCATTTCATAAAGAGTGGTATAAACAGTATGATTGGCTAGAATACAGTCCCACAGCTGATGCAGCCTTCTGCTTTCCTTGCAGAATGTTTAAAGGTAATGAAAAAAACTGTGGTCAAATCGATACTACTTTTTTTGAAAAAGGGTTTAGTGCATGGTATAGAGCTGGCGAGGCGTTTAGAAAACACCAATTATCAAAGTACCATTTGAATAGTTCTACATCTTTGCATAACTATTTACACAATACATCTATTTCTTGTAAGATAGATGAACTACATAAACATACAACTAGTCAGAAGGAAATAGAACGCCAAAATAATAGACTAATTATGAGTCGTTTAATTGACATAGTAATTTGTTTAGTCAAAGGAGGTAGACCCTTTCGTGGGCATGATGAAAAATCACAGAGTGTAAATCAAGGTCTTTTTAAAGAGTTGGTTAATTTGCTGTCAAAATATGATACTGTTTTAAAAAAACATCTAACAGAAGGTCCAAAACATGCACTGTACACAAGTAATCGCATACAAAATGATTTGATATCGTCTGTTCATAATGTTCTTTTACAAACATTTAAGACTAATGTTCAAGATTCATTTATTTCAATATTGGCCGATGAAACCAGTGATGTGGGTCATCATGAACAAATATCTATCATAGTTCGTTATTTTGACGAAGAAAAAAATCGGCCAATTGAAACATTTGTGTCATTGCAACGTTTAAAATCAGTCACAGCTCAGGCAATTTTTAATTCACTGTGTGATGTATTGGATCTTATGAATAAAAACTGGAAAAATGTTTTATCTGTTTGTTTTGATGGGGCATCGACCATGTCTGGACATTTAAATGGCGTTCAAGCAAAATGCAAAGAGCAAAACAATAGCATAATGTATGTGCATTGTTATGCACATTGTTTGAACTTGGTGTTGGTTGATTCTATATGTGAAAAATCAAATTCTAAAGGAAAACAAAATCGATTAATTTTTAATTTTTTGGGAACTGTTCAATTTATATATAACTTTATAGAAAGTAGTCCAATGCGACATGCTATACTGGAAAAAGTTGCAAAAGAAACTGGTGATAAGCTCCATACACTGAAGTCATGTTCAAATACAAGATGGGCTTGTCGAGCTGAAGCTGTGAAAGCAGTTATGAATAATTATGGAGCATTGATAATTGCAATAGAAAACATCTGTGAAAATTGTTCGTTGCCAGAGATGAGAGCTAAAGGAATTGGTCTATTATATCAATTAAAAACCTTTGATTTCATTTTTGGTATGCATATGATGAATCCAATTTTAATGTTAATTTTAAAAGTTAGTACTTTACTCCAAGAGCCAAAACTTAATCTTGTATTGGCAATGAAAAATGTTAATAGTTTGAGAAATACATTAGTTAATATGAGGAATAATGACAGTGAATATAAACAAATGTTTGATAGTTCTGTTATATTATGCATGAAACATGATATTAATATTCCAGAAAGTAATACCCGTAAAGTTTCAACTCGTTTAGACCCTAATTCATCAAATCAAACTTTTTTTAATACAAAATTAGATGAATTGAAAATTACAGTATTCTATCCATTACTTGACAAATTACTTAGTGGGATTGACTTAAGATTTAAGCAGGATACATTTGACTTGGTTGATGCCATGGCATGCATGTTAAATATGGATATAACTCAAAACACCACAAAAATATTATCGACGTTTTCCAAGGTTCCAGAGGAAGATTTAGTTACTGAACTGAAACTTTTAAAAAATTATAAAAATGCTATGCAACTAAATGGTGCTACTAGTGAATCTGTGTATGAATGGATTGATTGGTTAAAAACAATTGGAAATTCCACTATATATACTTGTGTTTTTAAAACTCTAAAAATGTTTACAATCATACCTGTGACTAGCTGTACGTGTGAACGTGTTTTCTCAAAATTAACCGTTGTAAAAAACAAATTACGCAGTACAATGGGTCAAGAACGTTTGGAGTCATTATTACTGCTTTTCACAGAACAAGAAATGTTATCGAAGGTAGATTTAAATGCAGTAATAGATGAATTCAATAGTATGGGTAACAGACGAATGTCTCTATAACTGTATAAATTACTGTATAACTCTATAAATTCATAACTATTATATTTGTTACTAATATTATTATTATTATTATTATTATTATTACCTATATAATATTATATTAAATCAAACTATTTACTTATGTAAGAAAATATATAAGACATTATAGCATGTGTCACTTGTGTTAATAATTAATATTAAATAGGTTTATAAAATTTAGAAGTGTTGTATTTATAACATTGTTGGCTAGAGGGCCGATGATAAATATATGGGCACTACCTACTTTTAGAGTCTGCGCACGCCTATGACTATAGGTAATTATTCACATTATTTAATTATTGTTGCAATTTGCAATGCAGTATGTATACTGTATAGTATGTACCTATGTACAAAAAACCGACAGTATACACTTAAAATGTTCATCGTTTATAATATAATATGTAATAAGTTACGATGATTCTTTCTGGCGCGAAAAAATGATTGAGAAGTTAAAAGTGTAATATTGAACATGATTTTTTTAATTTATATTTTATAGTACCTAATTGGATTTTTACGTAATTACATAAGCATAATATCAAATTTTATTTTCAGTTTTTATACAGAATGCTTACATCCAGAAATAGTCAATCCCCAGTACGGAAAGAGGCTGTTGGTAGATGACATTTTAGATCCTCAACATATTTTGGAAAATATAAAAACAAAAACGGCAAAAAAAAAATAGTGTACCACGATTAATATTCATGTAATATTCATGTACAATAATTATTACTATATACCAGGGATGGCAAATCCATGGCACGCGAAAAGATTTTGTGGGCACGCGAAAATTTTAGATTCTGAGTGAAACGATGAATGTATTGATTTTACAATGATGTGTGTTTTTTTTTTAATTTTTTAATTTATTTTTTTTGTGTGTGTACAAGATAAGTAGTCGAAATAATGCTTCGATTTTCGACTTCAGTATCTTGTTCGATTGGAAAGTGAATATCGTTGGTGCATTGGGGAGGTCAAAATTTAAATTTCACAGTAGTTTTCAAGAGCGCCGGGAAAAACAACATAAAAATTAAGGAAAAACGGGAATTTTTACGCAAAATCGGTTTTCCAAAAAATCGATTTTGGTTTTTGGTGTAACTTTAAAACAAATAACCGTAGATACATGAAATTTTCAGTGGTTGTATATATTTGCATTTTCTATACACGATAACATTTTCAAAATATTTTTATTTATTTTGAACTGTTTAGGGACATTTTCAGTTTCCAATTTTATTAGTTTTTTTTTTTTTATGAATATCAATAAAAATTTATTTGTTGAGTAAAAATACTTGAAAATTTAATACAAGGCTCCTACTATATTGTTTCAAAGACAGATGAAAAATATTAAAAATCGTTAGTCACAGTTTTTTTTTTTAAGCATTTAAAGTTCAAAAAGGTGGGTAAGTGGATGTCGCTCTGCTGTACAGTAGGTTACAAGTGGGTCACTGTATAATGGATGCTATTAAATTTGAATTCAATGACACAATATCATTGTATAATAAAAACGATTCTGAGCGAAGACGGTATGTCAGTCTAGGTTTAAGATAAATTATATAGGTACATATCTTATATCTATGGTATTAAAAAAAAATTGACCTATAGTAAATTCCAAATTAATCATATCACATTATCACAATATCCATTAGGTACTTATAACACGTTATACATCAACATCAATAACAAACCCTGATACTATCATAGATATATAATAGCACACTTTAGAAGTTGCAAGTAGGTACCCACGAATAATATTTTATAATTACAACAAAATAACTAGGTTTTTTAATATGTAATTTCGTCCAAATTTGAACATAAAATGACTATAAAAATAAACTGTGATTGTATATTTTTTAGATTTTTCGGTAAGAGAATTAACTACTTACGTGGAATCTTGTTTTCAATCCTTAGCTATAAAAACTGAACATTTTATAATTTATTAATTACAATGATTGATAATTTTCGAGATTTTGATAAATTTTGTCAAAATTTGATCTTTAACTAAAACTGTGCCTATGTATTTCTAATATTTTTCAACTGATATTGTAACAATATATCAGGAGCCTTGTATTAAATTTTTACACTTTTTGGCCCAACAGATAATTCTTTATTGATATTTATAGAAAAAAAAAACTAAAAAAATTGAAAAATGAAA
This sequence comes from Macrosiphum euphorbiae, assembly GCA_949089665.1. Classification (NCBI taxonomy): domain Eukaryota; kingdom Metazoa; phylum Arthropoda; class Insecta; order Hemiptera; family Aphididae; genus Macrosiphum; species Macrosiphum euphorbiae. The sequence continues at coordinate 312,392 of CARXXK010001128.1, forward strand.
ATAACCGTAAACAGCTCAAAAAGAGTCAAAATATTTTCAAAATTGTATGGTGTATAGGAAATGCTAATATAAACATTCAGTGAAATTTTCATGTATCTATAGTTATTCGTTTATGAATAACAACAAAATAAGGAAATCGCTACATGAGAAATCGAGTGAACATCCAATGTTGTAAAAATTTTAATTTCAAACGCTCATAAAAATTTAATTTGACTGTCCGGTAGAGATTTTTTTATTGATAAAGGTAGACAAACTTATGAGTAATCTTGTATTACATTTTCAAATCTTAGATTTAAAAAGAAAAATTTTTACGAATTCTTAACTCAAAATAATTTGCTAATTTTCGTGATTTTTCCATATTTTGTCAATTTTTGATCTTTAAATGCTTATAAAAAAAACTGTGACTAACGATTTTTAATATTTTTCATCTGCCTTTGTAACAATTTAGTATTAACCTTGTATTAATTTTTCAAGTATTTCTACTCAACAAACAAAGTTTTATTGATATTTTTAGAAAAAAAACTAAAAAAAAATGGAAAATGAAAATGTCCCTAAACAGTTCAAAATAAATCAAAATATTTTGAAAATGTTATCGTGTATAGAAAAGGCAAATATAAACAACCAGTCAACATTTCATGTTCCTACAGTCATTTGTTTTAAACTTACACCAAAAACCAAATTCGATATTGTCAAAAACCGATTTTGCGTAAAAATTCCCGTTTTTCCTTAATTTTTATGTTGCTTTTCCCGACGCTTGTGAAAACTATTGGGAATTTTAAATTTTGACCTCCCCAATGCACCAACGATATTCACTTTCCAATCGAACAAGATACTGAAGTCAAAAATCTAAGCATTATTTCGACTACTTATCGTGTACACGGACACAAAAAAAAAAAATAAAAAAAAAATACACATCATTGTAAAATCAATACATTCATCGTTTCACTCAGAATCTAAAAATAATTTATACGGACAATTACAGTTTTCAATTTTTTTCGTTTTTTTTTCTATAAATATCAATACATTTTTATCTGTTGGGCCAAAAAGTGTGAAAAATTAATACAAGGCTCCTGATATATTGTTACAATATCAATTGAAAAATATTAAAAATACATAGGCACAATTTTTTTTTATAAGCATTTAAAGATCGCATTTTGACAAAATTTATCAAAATCTCGAAAATTATCAACCATCGTAATTAATAAATTATAAAATGTTCAGTTTTTATAGCTAAGGATTGAAAATTTTAAAAAAAGATTCTCATAAATAGTTCATACTGTAGCCAAAAAATCTAAAAAATATATGAGCACAGTTATTTTTTACAGACATTTTAAGTTCAAATTTGGGACGAAATTACATATTAAAAAACCTAGCATACCTATTTTAGTTATTTTGTTGTGAGTGTATAATACTATTCGTGGGTACTTGAAACTTCTAAAGTACACTATATTATATATATAGTATCAGGGTTTGTTATTGATGTATAACGTGTTATAAGTACCTAGTGGATATTGTGATATGATTAATTTGGAATTTATTATAGGTCATTTTTTTTTTTAATACCATAGATATGTATATAATATGTCTTAAACCTAGACTGACATACCTTCTTCGCTCAGAATCGTTTTTCTTATACAATGATATTTTATCATTGAATTCAAATTTAATACCATCCATTATACAGTGACCCACTTGTAACCTACTGTACAGCAGAGCGACATCCACTTACCCACCTGTTTACTATTATATATTATACAATATAGATTATAGGACATAGGTAATAGGTAATTTAATGCTATATACTATTATCATGTTAAAATATTATGTTTTTTACATATTATATACCTAGAATTTTATTATTTTTTACAATTTGATGATTTATCATGACGTGCTTCTCATTCTATTATCGAATGTGCTTATTGTATGTATAGATTGTAAATATGATTTTTTTTTTTAAATTGTGAATGTTTGATGCATTGAATGTATTTCAATGTCATTTTTAATTTGTTTTATCATATTTTGAATTGGGTTCAACCCGTTTATATATTAATATATTATAAATAAATAAATAATAAATAATTAATGAATAAATAAATAAATAAATAAATAATCTGTAATATAGGAATGTACCTACTATTATAACTAATTAAAAATAAATACAGTTCGTATTTGACTGCTTTATATAAACAATTGTGTTTCAGTTCATATAATTAGGGGTTTATTGTTTTAATTATTATAAGTCGAATTATGCTGTACCTAGGTACATTGATTACACTGGTCACTTTATTCAACAGATTTCCATGTATTCATAATATGTATCTAAGGTTTTTTTTTGTTATTCTGAATTAAATTTCATATTTTGTTAGTCAACGTTAAAAAAATAATTTTCTCGTTGAATTCTCTACAAGATTAAAAAAATAATTATTTAAATTGTAATTTTTTTAAACGATTTATAACAATTTTAGGATGTGAGATTTTTAGTTTGTGTAAAACACGGTGAGCAGAATAATAATAATAATATACGAAGTATAAAATTCCATATGGGTATTATGAAAACAGTTCTGTCACCAACATAATTGTTTTCGTACCGATTATTTATAAACGGCAAGCGACCCGGTCGCGATAAGAGATCTGGTTTTGAACTATGGTGCGGTATGGCTACAATCGAGCGCGGGGTAGTGGTAGGAACACTATTTTTGAACGCTGCCGCTAGTGTCAGTAGAGCTACACATGACGGCTGTAAAATCGTGTTTTTCTTACCGAAAACATGGTTTCGTACTTCCAATTTTCCTCAGCTCTCGTTAGTCGTAGAAACATGATTTTTTCACCAAAATAAACGTGAGAAGTTTATCTAGGTTTTGTCGTTCCAGATTTTTAATATCTTTTTTTGTCTATTTTATATGATTTTTTAAAAATTTTGAAAATTTTGAAAATTTCAAATGCAAATATAATCGGTTTGAAAAAAAAATTCGAAAATCTGGAACGACGAAACCTAGATCAACTTCTCACGTTTATTTTGGTGAAAAAATTATGTTTCTACGACTAACGAGAGCTGAGGAAAATGAGAAGTACGAAACCATGTTTTTTACGGCCGAATTTTCGTACCAGAACGGCCTCTTAAGCCGGGCCCATATGAAAGATAAGGAATGAAGTAGACTGATATACATCAGTTCTTTACTAAAAACATTCGTGATTTGATAAGCTAAATCATGAAGTCTAGATGATGGAACCCGTTTATTGATATCATCTCTTAGCTCTTTATTAATGATCAAATTACACGAGCGTCTACGGCCTATGCTATCCAATAATCCTTTTTCTTGATATGTGGCTAGTAATGCCTTTCCTTCATTAGCACTTGTAAGTAGATCTAACAGTTCCTAAATAAGTAAAAAAAATATTACTATTTAGTATTCTTATAATTTGTAACGTCACAGAATTTTAGGCCTTACTTAATATTATTATAGTTCCCCTGAGCATATTATTTTTCATTATTATTATTACTTATGATTACATTATGATATTATTATATTTATCGCGCGCCAATGCATGAATGACCACAATGTTACATAATATCTGACCCCGGCCCCCACAACCCGCAGTGTCCGCCCGCCGACAGACCGCTGCCGATGCCGGTCGTCACCGCCGGTCACAGCTGTCGCGTCCGTCGATACGCACCGACAAAGCAGTCTGTTTTCCCAATTATTATTGTAAACGTCCCTATAATGCGACACTGACCTTCCCCACCACGTCAACATCAACGACCACGACCAGCGGCAAGACAACATCGGCCGTCTTTTTCACATTTTCCGAGACCGCTGAACGAACCAGACGTTTTGGTACCGTGACGCATCCCGAACTTTTTCAACAACGACCACAACCGCGTGTCGACCACCATCACTTCGCGTGTGACTATTATTATTATTTTTCACCGACGGGAACCAACCGCCATGATGGGCTAAGTACCGCTCACGGGCCCGATGGTGGGCAAAGCTGCTGAACCAGTCAACCTCCGTGTCGCCGTCACCATCCTAGGCGGTTGATCGACCACAAGATGGGCCATGCCGGCCGCGTGTGTGCCGGTGGTATTAACCAGCCCATCCAGTTCCTCGTTCAACAACACATCTCAACGTCGTCAGAGTAATATCTACAAAATTTTCCCCCCACATGTCCCTAACCAATAATTGTAAATGTTGCAATTTATGTTCTTATTATATTATTTTCCATGAATGCAGGCGGTAACCCTATGGTCGCCCGATTATTATAACATTTATTATACTCACCAGAGGTAGGCGGACCTCGTGGGCCGACCTGCGTTTATGTATTTAATTCCCTATATTATTATTCAAAAATCATTATTTATTATAATGTGAATACTATTCTTTTTCTATCTGCTAATGTGTTGTGCCAAATATTATTATTCTTTTTAAAACAAACTGTTCTTATTATTTATGATACTTTTTCCCCCAAAATAAATCTTGGACTTTCATTAGCCCATGCGTGTAACAAAGCCTGTGAGCTCCACCGACTTGACCCTCGGGTCTCACGCGGTGCGGCTCACAGGTCACGACAAGAGTGTTCCCCTTTGGTCGTGGGTAGTTTTTGGCAGAGTAAAATCTACCAAACTCTTACAAATTGTATAAGAAATATATCTAGTGTTTATAACACTTAATGTATGCATAATCAATTTTAATATTTAGAACATTTTAAATTGGTTTTTAATTAATTAAATTCTTTTTTTAATATTTCTGTATAGTAGGTGTTAACCGTAAAATCTACATATTGTTGTAATTATTAAGATTTTTATCAATGAAACTAAACAATTAGGTTAGGTTAGATAAAAAAAATATTAATATTTAGTATTCATATAAATCCTGGTAAAAATATATAGTTCTCAATTAGGTACGTGCTCAAAAGTTATAATAATGAAATCATTCTAGTACAAAACATCATATTAAGTACTAACCCTTTAATATAAATTGATTAATTTTGATAATATATATGTTATAAAGTATGTCAGTTTTGGAAATGTGTGGGTCCCGTAAACAAAGAAGCCCTTTAAGAATTTCTTTAGCGTTATGTTAACATGATATTATTGACTAATATGTATATTATATTATATTTTATTATTTTAGTATCTATATTTTTTTTTTTTTTTCCCGGCTTTACGATCCATTGAGGATCTTTACCGCCAAAACTATCTCCTCCCATTTCTCTCTATCTTGCGCTATGATTTGCCAATTCGTCCTAAATTCTTGGCCTACCGCATTCCATATGTCATTTACGCTGTCTATCCATCTTCTTCGGGGTCTTCCCCTTGGTCTTTTCCCTGTTTGCGTCCAAGTCATTATTTCTTTTTTCAGGCATCCTTCCGCACGCCACGCATGTCCAGCCCATTGCATTCTTATACTTTTAACGTATTGTACAATATTTTCTATTTTGTATAGGTTCTCTAGTTGTGCATTCGATCTTAATTCCCATTGTTGGGTTTCGGTATTAAATACTGGACCATGTATTTTTCTTAAGATTTTCCTTTCAAATCTACTTAGTATCTATATTTAATATTATAATAATTATGCTCCTTTATGATGTTACCCATAATACTTGTAAAGTAAATAATACTCAACTGTAGTTGCATATGACCTTTGCGAATCACTTGTTTCACCAATTTCATTATTTTTAAAATCTCTAACATGTTTGGTTCCTTCCACCTGCAGACTACTGGATGAAGTTGAAGCTGTTAAATCCGGAATTGTATCCTAAAATTAGAACATGTTTTTAAATAGGGCTGACTAACATATACTCCCAAACCACTGAATAAAAACTCACAATTAATGTACAAGGAGTATACTGATGGTTTTCGGTGTAATTACTAGTTCCATGTTCTGATAACTCGAGAAGTATACTTCCAATATTTTCTGGGGGTTCAATATCAAGTGTGTTAACCTTAAATAAAAATGTAATTCTTCCAACTATGAATAACTAGAATTTTAAACAATTAAAATTGATAGTTAAAAAAACATCCATACTAAATCAGATGTCCCCTGTACTATGGTTTTCCATTCTCGTAAATTTGAAACTAAACGGGTTCTGTGTCCAACAATCGGGATTAATTCTTTAATCATGTCATCCGTCAATAATAGCAATGCTTTCATATCAATGTCATTTTCTAAGAATACATGAAGTAAATATGTAGTATATCATCTATATTTAATAGTTGAAAATAAGGTACAACTTTCTTGTATTTTTATTTTATTTAAAAAGATTTTCTAATATTTCTTATAGTAATAGCATTATGGCATTATAAAATAGCAATTCAAACAACAAAAATGTTTAGGTAATAGTAGGTACCTACACGGAAAAAACTATTAAGGTCGATTCACACTATACGGAACGTCAACGTCACGTCACAGACCGGCAACGTCACGTCAAAATATGTTGTCATCTATAAATACGACAGTGTTTACACTTTACATTGACCGGCACCATCGCGTACCGTCAAAGGCACGGAACGTCAACGTTTATCGAAAACTTTTGTTTGACGTATCGGTGCCTGTTCGTTCTTGTCCGTTAGAATAGTGTGAATGCATGAACGTTCCGTCCACGTCAAATATTTATTTATTTAGCGTTGTTTGAGCACGTCACATACAATACCTATTATAATGTATTATTATAATATTTTATACTATATATTATATTTTAATTCATAATATCTACTTGATATGGATGATGAACTTTTAATTGAAGAAGTTTGCCAATATGAAGAAATGTACAACATGGCGCACAAAAAATACAGCGATAATCAGCACAAAGATTTAATATGGGCAAAAATCGGAGAGAAATTAAAAATATCAGTTATATGTACATTTTAATTTGAATATCAATTTTATTTATTGTCATATCATTAAGTATTAATAAGTCAGAAATCAAAACATATTATAAATTACAATTTATAAAATAAAAATGTACTTTAAATGAAAATGTATATAAATGTATAAATATTTTTATATATTATATTATTATTTACACAAATTTTTCCATTTGCCACGACAATGATTCATTCTCCGAATTAAAAAATTGTTTGTATGTATCACGTACAAGAAAGGCTGAGTTGTGGGCATTTCCTCCTTGCCGTGGTAAATTTCCCCAGTTAGGTTCAATTTCGACAGGGTCTAAATGTTGAACCATCAAATCGTTTTCTTTTATGTAATTATGTAAAATACACGTCGTTAAAATAACATTATCTACATTTTCGGGCAATAAATTTATACTTCTGAAATAAATTCGAAATTTTTGTACCAAATGTCCAAATGCATTTTCCGATACTCGGCGAGCTCTTGACAGTCTGTAATTAAATATTTGTTTTTCTATATCTCCATAGAACCGTAGAACCAGGGAAAGGTCTAAGAAGATATGTCTTCAACGGAAATGCCTCATCTCCAACAATTACATGAGGCACTGAACATTGAGTTCCTGGAAGGTTTTTTCTTTTGGTACATTAAACTTTCCCATTTCTAGAGCTTTTCCAAAATTTGAATTTGCAAAAATTCCACCGTCGCTGTTCTTTCCGTAAGAACCTACATCTACGGCAATAAATTTACAATTTGCGTCTACCAATGCCAACAAAACAATTGAAAATGTACGTTTATAATTGAAAAATTGTGAACCACTATTTGGAGGCGCAAAAATTTCCACATGTTTGCCGTCTAGTGCCCCCAAACAATTAGGAAAATTCCATTTATTCCAAAAGTCATCTCCAATTTTTTCCCAGTCTTGTACACTTGGTGGTGGCATCACTTCTAATAATAACTTATCTATTATAGACTCACAAACATCTTTAACTATACTATGAACGGTAGAATGTCCCAAACGAAAACTGAACGCGATGGTCTGAAATGAGTCACCAGTTGCTAAAAATCTATAATAAACAAATATTTTCGAATGAAAATTAAATTAAATTTTTATACAAAAATTAAATATTTAAGAATAAATTAACTGTATGTTTTTAGTTCTGGAATTAAATATATACAATAATTATCTAAATCAAAATTTGCTGGGTTCTTAATTAGATAAATTCTATTTTTTTTTTTATAAGTACAGCAATGTAAAATGCCATTTTATTTACAGGTCCAGTATGTAAAAGTCGATGGGTATCACTTAGAGATCAACTCAGAAAGGCATTAAAAAATAAAAAAACAAAAAGTGGACAAGCAGCTGTCGTACAAAAAAATGGAAGTATGAGGATTCTATGAATTTTTTAATTCCATTTTTTAAAGAACGTGAAACACATTCCAACATTGCACCTCCTAATGGTGTTGGTGTAAGTGAAGAGTCAAACGGCGAAGACATTTCCCAGGTGAATAATGAGGAATCGGAAATTGAAATTGGACATGAAATTACTCAAAAACGCCGCAGCATGAAACAAACAAAAGTATTTCCAAAAAAGAAGAACAAAACAGAAACTGCATCATCTGTTTTGATGCAATATTTATTAGATAGCGAAAATAATGAGTCAAAGGAAACCACTCATGCACATCCAATAGACTCATTTTTCCATGGTCTGGCTGCTACAGTCAAAACAACCTCACCAGAATATCAATTCATGGCAAAAAGCAAACTGTTTAGTATAGTATCTGATTTAGAGTGGGAACAATTACAAAATAATCAAATGACACCATCAACAAATTATTTAACATCAGACTTGGGTTCTAATTCATCCACAACGTCAGTGACCGGATCACAAAATAGTCTTTCATATTACGGCAATAGACTAAGGACACCACTAAACAACTCATCATCACTATACGTTCAGACACCAACTCCATCTCCTTTTTCTGAACTAGCTACATCACCACCTCAGTCTACTCAACATGGAATAATAAATAACCAAAGGCAACAATCAACAGGTTTTTTAACATCGACGTCATTGCAGGGAAACCAAAATAGTCTACCATATGACAATAGAATGAGGACACCACTATACAACTCATCATCACTATACGTTCAGACATCAACTCCATCTCCTATTTCTGAAGGAGCCACATCACCACCGCAATCTGCTCAAAAATATTATGAAAACTTTCAGTGAATAATTAAAAAAAAAAGATTAAAAATGTTTTTTTTAAATATTGTAAGCAACAAGAATTTAACAAAATTAAATATGCTCATTAAGTAATAAATAATAAATAAACAAGTATAGTGTACTTTATAAGTATATTTATTATAATATTTACCTTAAACAAACCATTAACTTTTCCTTAGCACTTATAGATTCTCGAAATGGTGTATTTTGTTTCGTAATTTGACGCTCAATTTTAGATAACAGAATATAAAATTGATCTTGAGACATTCTGAAGTATTTGTAGAATGATGTTTCTTCTTCACTCAAATCATTGAACAGTGTGTGATACTCCCCAAATTGTTTTCTTTTCCTTAACATTTCTCGTATCCATATCCTTTTACGTCGGTTTCTGTTCTCTTCTTCCTCGTCTAAAATGATTGCAATTAATGCCAATTTTTTATTGCTACATTTTGGCATAATGAAGTAATAATATAATAAATTAAATTTTCATTAAAAATAACTAAATATACAAGTAAAAACACGGAGCAGTGAGCAAGTTTATCACGTCGCTTCGGTAATATTCCCGTGGCGATTATGCGTTTTTAACGTTTGGGTGTGAATGGCTGATATATTTGACGTGACGTTGACGTTCCGTATAGTGTGAATCGACCTTTATATTTTTTTTTTATACATTTTATTCTTCAAGAAGATAATGAACATGTTTGTGTCGGGGCCCATGAGTTCACAATTTGAAATATAAATTCAATAAATAGATAGTTAATATAAATTAAATAATTACAATTTGTAATACCTAACATTTCTCACCTCGTTTCTCACACAACTAAAATATCAATATAAATAAATACAAATTTTTTTCTTGGTTTATTATATAGGTACCTAATACAATACATATTATAATGTAGTATTATGTAAAAAATTGTGTAGGTATAATGTTAGGTATACGAGTATACTAATAAGTAATAACTTATTAGACCCAATATCAATTAGACTAATAAATAATTAGACTTAATATCAAATAAGTTTAGTTCAATCAAATTAAGAATTTAAAATTGTTTAAAAGAACGAGATATAAATTGATTTATAAATGAGAATAGATGCTATTAGGTTTGTTATCAAAAAACCGAACATTTTCTCCTTTTGAAAACACTAAGACATTGTTTTAGCAATAGGATAAATTATACTTTGTAGTTTGTAGGTATAATATGTTATATAAGTATTTACTACTTTATTATTAGTTGTTCTAATTGTAAGACAAATATTTTATTGTATTTATGTATCGAAATAATAATTGTAATGATCCTAAACATCTGGATACAGAATTTGATAATGATGTTTTTAATAATCGTCCAGAATTGGTTTTTGGTTTGATATTTCCAATGGTAAATTGTAGGCCTCGTATTAGTGGTATAACCATTGATAACGTCGGATATTTTTCGCCAGACAATACTGTTGTCATGCTTTCGAATGATGGTTTTAAAAGTGGTATACAGTCTTCTATAAGTTCCCATTCTAAGGCAGTCAAACCGTTTGGTGCACGTGGAAGGGAAGTAATAGCAGCGGACAAAGGAGCCTTAATTTGAAGAAGTCTTTCCATCAAGATTAATTTGGAGTTCCATCTCGTAGACACATCTCGTTTGACTTTTAACTGAGGCAGACCCATTTGGTTTTGGTACATTTTTAATTTTTCAGTAGCAGAAGTGCTGTGTTTAAAATGTCCAACAATTGTTTTACATGTTTGTATTACCTGACTTAGTTCATTATTATTGTTTATGGCTTCAATTACACTTAAATTTAGTGCATGTGCCACACAAGGTTGGTGATGTTTTTTAAGGTGTTGGTTAATTGCATTTTTAATATTTGCTCCATTGTCGGATACTATAGTGACAATTTTATTACCTATTTCCCATTCATTAAAAATGAGTCTAAGTGAAGCAGCAATATTCTCCCCAGTATGTGAATCATGCACTTCCCTTGTTGCAAGAACTGGTGAGTATAAAATATCATCGAATATGAAATGACATGTAACTGTAATATAGGCCTTATTAGAGTCAGATGTCCACATATCTGTAGTAACTGATACATTGAGAACAGTTTTTAACATGCCTTTTAATTTTGAAACTATAACGTTATATTCAATAGGTAATAGTTTTGTCGATAACAACTTTCTACTTGGAGGAGTATATAGTGGCTGTAAAATGTTTGTATATTCTTTAAATCCAATATTTTCTACGATTGATAGAGGTTGGTAATCAGAAACGATAATTTTTATTAACGCCTTATCCATTGATTTATTGTCAGCGTCACTAAGTTCATTTTTTTTTCCGAACCATATAGCCTAAGTTGGCGTTGACGTTTTACAGGAGGCTCTAAAGGAGGTTCTGGTGTTGTTAAATCGTTATTAGGTAAAGAAGAAGAGATTGATGAAGTTGACGGGCCCGTTAAATTGGTTACAGTTAGTAATTCGGAATCTGGATCATCCTCATTTATGAATGCCATATTTAAAGTTAATGGATGTTTTCTTTTCAAATGATCTATATAATATAGATCAATTAAAAACATATTGTTACGAAAAGTAGGTATTGCGTATTTTTAATGTCGAGATTAAAATTAAAGAGTTTTAATACATTTTAAAAAAGTAATGAATTTTAGATTTTGAGCAAAGCATAAAATTGGTCAATTTGAAAATTTATGAAGTTAATTAGGAATAAATCTCCAAGAATTCTTGATAATTAATAATTTAATAATTGATAAAATAAAATGATTTTATAAATTAATTTGACATTTGCATATTAAATAATATTGTAAATGTTTACCTAATTTAGTTTAATTTAAATCTAGTATTAAATTAAAACTCTTTAAATCAAATTACGAACAACAATATAATATCTTAAAACGTATATACATTTATGTTACCTTTGAAGTTCGTTGTATTTCCATAATACTTAAAATCTTTTTTGCATTTTTGGCAAACAGCATATTTGTTATCTACACTTTTCTTAAAATGATCCCAGACTACAGAACGCTGCCTACTACCAGGTCGCATTTTTAAAAAAAACAAGTAGAAACTGGTGCGAAAAAACAATGCGAAAACCTGCAGAGAACATAGGGAACTTGCTATATAGATAATATTTTAAATTAAAAAAACCAAAAAATAGTATTTATCGAAATTAATTTTATTAGATACTTACCTACTAAGAATGTGATATGCAATACAATGCAATAAAAATAGAAGAATATTGAAAGGTATACCTATTATATAAACTATATTATATTATTATATTAGTTAAAGTAAAAAATGTAAATTATACAATGCATAAAATAAACTAGCAACTGTCACGTGCACATCAGACCACAAGAAGGAGAGAAATGAAAAAGGCAGGTAAGTGGATGTCGCTCAGCTGTACAGTAGGTTACAAGTTGGTCATTGTTTAATGGATTGTATTAAACTTGAATTCAATGATATAATATCATTGTATAAGAAAAACGATTCTGAACGGAGACGGTTTGTCAGTCTGTATATTTTATATTGTCAATAATTATTATTAATTTTATACTATTTCCTACCATGAACCTAATCACCCGCGGTTCTATGATAAGTCGGTACTGACTCATAAGTTAATGATACATGTTAATAATTTATGATATTTTTATAGATAATACCTACCTATTTTTTTTTATTCGTTGCTACGGTGATAAACAAATTGTTAGAAATTAAAATCCCATTTTAAGCGGTTTTTCAGTACTTTTTCCCGTGGCATTAAATAACTATTGAGAAAATCGAAAAATGACCTCTCTAAAGTACCATCTTGGTCCAATTTGCTAAAAGATAAGGTACTATATGTTGAAATCAAAGCACTCCTTCTGGTAGAAATTTTGTATACAGGATAAAAAAATAAAAAAATAAAAAATAAACACCATTGTAAAACCACTAGCTTCCTTGCTCCGCTCAGAATCTAAAATGAAAATAAAAATAAATAATTAATATCCACAATCTAAATAATAGATATTATATATAGAATCTTCAATCTACATAATATTATTATTTCGTTATTCAATGCGTATATTATATTATTATTAATATAAACGTGTGTGGTGTGTAGTGTACCCATGTCCCATACCCCCATATATTATATTTTATGGAATACCTATATTTAATATTTATAGACTATAAATATAAATTAATGATTTATTAATAAATATTATAGTGTATTAGTGTGTAATTTGTATAAACTATAAATAATATAACGAATAACGATATACCAATATGTTAGTATGAACTATGAAGTATGAGTATCAATATGACGTAATATGTTAGTTCTACTATTTACAGTTAATAGTTAATAGTGTTAATACTCTAATGGCTAATACATGTTATGTTTCATTTCGAGAGATTTTATGTTTTAGACATTGGTCGATTTTATTTCGAAAGAATCACTCGCGAGTAATTTTAATCAATCGATTATTTAAGTTGATTTCGATACCGAGAGAATCACTCGAGAATTTTCAAAACAATCGAAATAATCGATTAAAACTAACAATCGAGTATTTCGAGTAATTTCTCTCGATTATTCCCACCACTAGTTCAGACCCACCTGCGGAGGCCGGTGGTCTGTGATTGGTAGGTAGGGATGGCAACGATATATCGATTAATCGAAAACATCGATTGTTGTAGTCGATGTATCGATGTTTTTTATGTCGTCAGTGACTTTGGATTTTTATTGGTCCATCGAAAATTAACGTCGATGTATCGGAGTAACTATAATTTTTTATACATTTTTATGATAATATTTATATTTTAAAAAAATTCTACCGCCAAATTAGTGGTTTGGTTTGGTTAATAAATAACAATTGATAAATAATATTTATTTACATATCATAATTATTATTATTGTATCTCACCATAGATATATCTATGCATACCACAGTTATGGTTTGTCCATTTAGGTATATGAACCATGGTTAATAGTAATTAATATAAATTAATAACAAGCGATGCTCTTGAGTTTTGAGGTTATTATGCATTCCGGTATTCACGATTTGCCGTATGTGTCCCACTCGACCCACTCTGGCCACTCTCGTCACTCACACGGCGTATTAGTAAACTGTACACGAGTACACGACATACGTTTGTCATTGTTTTGTCAACCATATTGTGTTATACTTATACTTAACTTAAATCATGCCAAAATAAGTCTACTGTGGCGGCACTTTGATAAAATCAATAGAACGTCGGCCACTTGCAAACATTGTGGTACCTAATACTTTTAAAACTGGAGGTAATACCACAAACTTGCGTCAACACCTGGTAAATGTTCATAATCTAAAACTAGACGGTAAGAGTAAGTTGTAGTTATAACGAGAAGAAGCGGTTCATGTTGACGATCCAGAGGATGTAAGTAAAATATTTGAATTTTACGTTACTTACTTCATGTAATGTTATTGTATTATATCCATTGATATATTTATTAAACATTTTTATTTGTATAAACACATCTGTCTCTCTATAATAGTCAGTAAATACACCTGATGTGGAAGAAACATGTCTAAAACGTAAAAGATTTAATAAGCAGCTGTTAATTAAAGATAGTTTGGCATTCTGTTCATCTATGACAAGTAAGCATTCAAGATATAACCATACATACCTAATAGTACATTGATTTGTATAATTTTGTTTTTAAAGGTGGCTCAAAGTCTGGTGAAATTACAAATGCTCTAGTGTATTATATAGCGAAAGATAACAAACCCTTTTCAACTGTAGACAACTGTGGGTTTAAGCGGGAATTTGTCCTTTATATAAGATACCTCCAAGAAACACTATAAAAAATAAAATTGATGAAAAATATAAGTGCTCATCAACAAAGTTTAAGGAAAAACTAAACCAGGCTAAAAATTTTACTTTAACAACTGATATTTGGTCTGATTTATCCATGAAAAGTTATTTAGGTGTTTCGATACACTTCTTAGAGGGAATACAATTTGTTTCGGGTACTATATTTTCTACATATTATTACATAATATTTAGTACTAAAAAAGTAAATTTACAACATACTAAGTGAAGTATTGATTTTTTTAGGTACATTGGGAGTATAGTCATAGGCGTGCGCAGACTCTAAAAGTAGGTAGTGCCCATATATTTATCATCGGCCCTCTAGCCAACAATGTTATAAATACAACACTTCTAAATTTTATAAACCTATTTAATATTAATTATTAACACAAGTGACACATGCTATAATGTCTTATATATTTTCTTACATAAGTAAATAGTTTGATTTAATATAATATTATATAGGTAATAATAATAATAATAATAATAATAATATTAGTAACAAATATAATAGTTATGAATTTATAGAGTTATACAGTAATTTATACAGTTATAGAGACATTCGTCTGTTACCCATACTATTGAATTCATCTATTACTGCATTTAAATCTACCTTCGATAACATTTCTTGTTCTGTGAAAAGCAGTAATAATGACTCCAAACGTTCTTGACCCATTGTACTGCGTAATTTGTTTTTTACAACGGTTAATTTTGAGAAAACACGTTCACACGTACAGCTAGTCACAGGTATGATTGTAAACATTTTTAGAGTTTTAAAAACACAAGTATATATAGTGGAATTTCCAATTGTTTTTAACCAATCAATCCATTCATACACAGATTCACTAGTAGCACCATTTAGTTGCATAGCATTTTTATAATTTTTTAAAAGTTTCAGTTCAGTAACTAAATCTTCCTCTGGAACCTTGGAAAACGTCGATAATATTTTTGTGGTGTTTTGAGTTATATCCATATTTAACATGCATGCCATGGCATCAACCAAGTCAAATGTATCCTGCTTAAATCTTAAGTCAATCCCACTAAGTAATTTGTCAAGTAATGGATAGAATACTGTAATTTTCAATTCATCTAATTTTGTATTAAAAAAAGTTTGATTTGATGAATTAGGGTCTAAACGAGTTGAAACTTTACGGGTATTACTTTCTGGAATATTAATATCATGTTTCATGCATAATATAACAGAACTATCAAACATTTGTTTATATTCACTGTCATTATTCCTCATATTAACTAATGTATTTCTCAAACTATTAACATTTTTCATTGCCAATACAAGATTAAGTTTTGGCTCTTGGAGTAAAGTACTAACTTTTAAAATTAACATTAAAATTGGATTCATCATATGCATACCAAAAATGAAATCAAAGGTTTTTAATTGATATAATAGACCAATTCCTTTAGCTCTCATCTCTGGCAACGAACAATTTTCACAGATGTTTTCTATTGCAATTATCAATGCTCCATAATTATTCATAACTGCTTTCACAGCTTCAGCTCGACAAGCCCATCTTGTATTTGAACATGACTTCAGTGTATGGAGCTTATCACCAGTTTCTTTTGCAACTTTTTCCAGTATAGCATGTCGCATTGGACTACTTTCTATAAAGTTATATATAAATTGAACAGTTCCCAAAAAATTAAAAATTAATCGATTTTGTTTTCCTTTAGAATTTGATTTTTCACATATAGAATCAACCAACACCAAGTTCAAACAATGTGCATAACAATGCACATACATTATGCTATTGTTTTGCTCTTTGCATTTTGCTTGAACGCCATTTAAATGTCCAGACATGGTCGATGCCCCATCAAAACAAACAGATAAAACATTTTTCCAGTTTTTATTCATAAGATCCAATACATCACACAGTGAATTAAAAATTGCCTGAGCTGTGACTGATTTTAAACGTTGCAATGACACAAATGTTTCAATTGGCCGATTTTTTTCTTCGTCAAAATAACGAACTATGATAGATATTTGTTCATGATGACCCACATCACTGGTTTCATCGGCCAATATTGAAATAAATGAATCTTGAACATTAGTCTTAAATGTTTGTAAAAGAACATTATGAACAGACGATATCAAATCATTTTGTATGCGATTACTTGTGTACAGTGCATGTTTTGGACCTTCTGTTAGATGTTTTTTTAAAACAGTATCATATTTTGACAGCAAATTAACCAACTCTTTAAAAAGACCTTGATTTACACTCTGTGATTTTTCATCATGCCCACGAAAGGGTCTACCTCCTTTGACTAAACAAATTACTATGTCAATTAAACGACTCATAATTAGTCTATTATTTTGGCGTTCTATTTCCTTCTGACTAGTTGTATGTTTATGTAGTTCATCTATCTTACAAGAAATAGATGTATTGTGTAAATAGTTATGCAAAGATGTAGAACTATTCAAATGGTACTTTGATAATTGGTGTTTTCTAAACGCCTCGCCAGCTCTATACCATGCACTAAACCCTTTTTCAAAAAAAGTAGTATCGATTTGACCACAGTTTTTTTCATTACCTTTAAACATTCTGCAAGGAAAGCAGAAGGCTGCATCAGCTGTGGGACTGTATTCTAGCCAATCATACTGTTTATACCACTCTTTATGAAATGATCTAAATTTATTACCTTGAAGTTTTCGTGGATATAAATTTAAAATTGGTTTATAACCGCCATTTAAGATTCTCTCTTTAACATCAAAGTATGTCATCGACAGTGGATGGATTGGATCACGTATATCAATAGAACTAACTGAAAAAATAAAAATTTAAATTAGTAATGATAAATTCAAATAATACCTTATTTTTATATCTTTACATGTTTTTATTGAAAATAATATGCAGCTATAAAATATATAGTATAATTTAAATTAATGGGTATTAAATATTATATATTTTATATGATTTCCTTTATAGCACATATTATGATATATTATAGCTATATTTTAATTTGTATGTTTGTGTACCTGTAACTTCAGCATCAGATGAAATGATAACTTCCAAATTTGTTTTATTGATTTTGTGGCTTGTATTTTCATATATTATAACTTGAGGATCAGATGAGGTGATATCTTTTACATTTGTCTCATTGTGCTCTTGGCTTATATCTTCACATTCTATAGCTTGAGTATCAGTGGAAGTGATAACTTTTAAATTTGTTTTATTGATTTTGTGGCTTGTATTTTCATATGGTATAACTTGAGGATCAGATGAGGTGAGTTGTAAATTTGTCCCTTTATTTTCTTGGCTTGAATTTGTACATTCAAGATTATGTTTCTTAAAACAAAATACAAAATTATATAGTTAATTTTAATTTATAATTTATTAGGTAGTAAAGTTAGGTATATAAAATCAACCGACAAGGAAAACATACACTGTATTATATGAAACAACAAACAATACAAATTAAATATACCCATTACCTATATATCAGGTCTTAAATTTAAAAAAAAAAGAATATATTGATTTTATGTTTTCAGATATTTAAACAATATACCTACAATTTTACTTGTAAAAAATATTTGATTTTTTTTGTTTAACTTTATTATATTTTTTAAAAATATTTTAATGTTTTGTTTTAATACATTTTGAGAAGTAATAATAATTGTAATTCATTACTAATTATTTATAGGTATATGTTTTATAAACATTTGATATTTTTTGTTGAACAGGATTTATCAGAAAAAAAAATGTAATGCACTGTGCTTAGGTACACGAGATAATACCTACAGTTAATATTATGATATAAAAATAAGTTATTTAAATATACTTTTATAAATAATAAACACTACCAATTTATAAGTTATTTAATTTCATAGTCAAAATGTTTTCTAAAATATGAAACGATAATAATTAGATAATTAAAAAACGATAATTACGTTTGACAAAATCAGCCAACTTTAAATAGTTATATACACAATAATGAATATTAACAGAATATAAACTTACCAAGACCAAGTCTAATACAGGATCAGGTTCATCAATATCATCTTCGTTCATTTTATTTACTGGCATAAAAAAGTTTTGAATATTTTGACATGATTTTGCCGCTACATTCAACTTAATTCTTTTTTTTTCACGCTCTTTAGCAGCTCCTCCCTTTGTAAATGTACTTTTAGTAACATCCATCGTTCAGCAAAATTTAATAAGCAAAAAATAAAATATAGGTAGTTTCACAAGTCACAACGACGTATCGTGTTGGTATGATTTGTGTACTGTGTACATAGTTTGTCAGTTCACCGTCCACAGTATACGTATCCGAGGATATAAGCAACAATAAAAATAACAATTATTTATTACAGCTAAAAATAACATAATATCATGAAATAGGGAATGGTAAACAAGCCGACCCCGCGTAGCGTATCCCGCCTATCATCCGGGAAACGGTTTTTCAATACGGGTATAACATCATATCGGTGTACGGAAACAGTTTCATTGTTCGAACTTCAGATCATAGGTAAACACTTCACCCATCAGCTGATCGAGTTTCGCTTCTATATTTTTCTATACTAGAATAATATACAATCATTAGGTATCCACACAATTCTCTGCATTTAGTGATATTTTGAAATGAATCCTGGCGCGCTCTATCAATGAGTTATTAATTATTATATAAAACGACTCGTGGATAGTAACTGAAGTTCCGTTTTTTTTTTTTTTTTTACTGATGTCCGGATTTGGTCTAAAAACACATTATGGTAACTCTAGTCATAGGGCCCTTCGGCCCATGAAAAATCACAGGGCGTGCCCAGGCACGCCCGGCACGCCCTGTGCGCACGCCTATGAGTATATGAACTAAATGAATCGCATACATTAGAGTATATAAGTTGTATGTTTGCAAATTGTTTGTCGGAATGGAATATTTCTCATAGTCAAATTATTGCTGTTGTTACAGATAACGGTAAGTAATTATAGTAAACCATGCTTATAAATTATTATTTATTTTGTGGTTTTTTTTATTATGTCTATATACATTTTATTATTATGTTTATCTCATAACATTGATGTTTATGGTGTTAAAAATAAATTATAAAATCTTAGATAATATATTTAATATCAATAGGTAAACAACCATAGGTACTACAAGTTAATTAATGTTTTTGAATGAATTTGTTTTGTTTAGTTAGCAATAAATAATTTTTTATAATGAAATAATACATTAATATTAGAAGTACCTATAAAAGTAACTATTTTTTAAGGTGCAAACATAAAAAAGGCTGCACAAACTACATTTACCGTTGACAAGTTAATACCATGTATTGCACACACTATCAATTTAATTGCAGAAAAATCAATATCAGATACAAATAATTTGACTTCTTTACTTTACAAAGTACGGGGTATCGTCAAATGTATAAAAAACAACACTGCTATTAGTAATGAGTTAAGGAAATGTCAAACTAATGAAGGTAAATAGATTACCATATTTTCTACAATTATCTGATTAATTATTCTTTCTTTTTTTTTTTTTTATAGGAAAATCTGAAGGACAATTACTAAAACCTATTTTGGATGTAAAAACTCGCTGGAATAGTGTTTATTATATGATTAAAAGATTTTTGAAACTTTCATCCATTATTTCTTTAATTTTATTAACATAACCAAATGCACCAGACATGTTAACCAGTCGTGAATTAAATGATCTAAAAGGAATTTGTGCACTTTTACATCCTTTAGAAAATTTAACAACTAAAATGTCGGGTGAAAAATATGCAGTAATTAGCACAGTCATACCTTTTTTAAATTGTGTAAGAAAGTATTATTGTTGAATCAAATACTTGCATTGGTTTACAAAAAAATATTTTAAGTGAAATACATAGACGGTTCAAAGATATTGAAAAATTCAATGATTTCCCACTGGCTACACTTCTTGACCCCAGGTTAGTTAATTTTGATTCATCATTACTAAACAATCTTATTTATATATAAACCTAATTCATATAACTAATTACGGGATTGATAGATTTTTGATGATAGACGTGGGTGGATACGGGAAAGATAGCGTAGGTGGTGTTATAGTAAATCTTAAAATTTACCAACGTATCGAGAACGGTTCTCTTAAACTACCAAATGAAATAAAATTACCAAATTCGAACTTCTTGGCTTCTTTTGTATTTATAGGAGATGAAGCTTTTCCGTTGAGAAATTACTTAATGAAGCCTTTTCCGAGAAAGCAATGTCAAGAAAACGAAAAACAGTATTACAACTATAGACATGCGTGAGCACGAAGGGCAATCGAGTGTGCATTTGGCATAGCTTCATCAAAATTTAGAAATCTATTAAAACCAATAGAAACAAAAGTAGACAAAACAGTTGGCATCTGAAATGTTAATTCTAGTTAGATATTTTGGATTAATTATTGGTGATCTTATTTCTATTGAAGAACCAGTTAAAGAATCAGTCTTTACGTGAAGTTTTAGATATCATGCTATCACCTGCGTTTGAAGAAGAAAGTATTTATTTACTAAAAACGTTAGTAGCTGAACTCAATGAACTTTATTTAAAATGCAGCAAAAATTGTCTTAAATCTAAATTCCATTTCTTGGTACATTACCCATCTATGATTCAAAAGTTTGGTCCGGTTAGTCATATTTGGGCAATGAGATATGAGGCAAAACATAGAATTTTAAAAATTTGTGCTAGATCGTCTTTCAACAGACGAAATCTTTGTTTAAGTTTGGCAATTAAACACCTATTACTACTTAACGAAACTTTTTATAAGGGTCGATTATGTAATACTATTGATGTAGGTCCTTGTAAGATGATTAATTCAATTAAATGTGAACAAATTATTAATGAACTCAATCTTGATTTAAAAGAAACATTATTTCCTGTTACCTGGGCTACTGTTAAAGGTACATGCTACAAAATCAATAGCATACTAACTCAAGATATTATTGAAGATAATAACAATTTCAAATTTATTTCTGTCAAAAAAATATATATATATATTTACAGTTCTGATAAAATCATTTTTGAATTTATTCCATTTATTACTTTATGCTTTAATAAACATGTCTGTGCCTTCGAAGTGAAATTCGATGAATTTGTAGATGGTAATAATTTTATTTTCCAAAATTCTATAATTTCTCCTATACCAAATCATATAAATATTACTGCAGATGGAACTAAGTATATAACTTTGAGGAGTTCTCTGTAATGTATTGTTAACAAATTTGTAAAAAATTATAACATTGATAATGTTCAGTATACAAGTCTAAAGAACACTTTTAATAATAAACATAATTAATAAATTATCCCATTTATAAGATTATAAATGGGATTATTATTATTATTATTATTATTATTACATATATAATATTAAGTTTATAATTTGTTTTAAGTTTGTTGTATAATGTATCAATTTAGTGTAAATATTATTATATTATATTGTATATATATTAATTATAATATTATAATATCATTTAAATATAAAATAGCACATGTGCAAATTATTTAATAATGAAATTGTTATTTTTCCACTCTTTTCCTAATACAAGGTTTATTAATATTGACTAATGTTTCAACAGTCAGTGAAAAAAGAGGTAGCTCCAGGGACTGCCCCCCCCCCCCCAAGTTTGTATTACTGAAAAATTGAATAATGTTAACAACAAAATAACATTAAAAAAAACATATTATAATATCAACATTTTTCTGAAAATTGACAGTCCCCCTCCCAACCATGCCACTGGAACCGCCCCTGAGTGAAAATTGGTTGAAGTATGGCTTTTGGGTCTGGAGAACAAATCCGGAAAAAATAACAAAGTCCATATCACTACCATAGTACTATCACTACATCAATACTCCGCAGTGTTACCACAACAATAATAATTTTAGACTATTTTTTTTCACCCGTTCATTTTTTAAGTGCAAAATAAAATAATATCCCTGATCAAATTATTCTAAGTACAAAATAAAATTTTAAAAATGTGACTGACGTGAAAGCCCTTGGTTTTTTCAAAACCTATCGGAAACATACTTTTATAATTATAAAATTTCATTTTTCCGACCAGAAATATTTCAAATATCGTAAAATGTCCAAGAGTTTTTCGATTCGTACACCGTAGTAGAAAAATAATCAGCGGTCGGATTTCATTGTTTTCGATTTTCCGATCGATTTTCCCCATAGAGTATGGCTTTTGGGTCCAGGAAAAAATTTCAAAATATTGAAAACGTAAAAGAGGTTTTCGATTCGTACACCGTAGTAGAAAAATAATCAGCGGTCCGATTTCAGTTTGGCCGATTTGTTTGTGAGTACTCCGTCATTATTTGGAATTATCTTGTCATCGCAGCTATCTAGGGACAATCTAAAATTATATTTTATTAAATAGGTACAACAAAATATTGTTACTTTCAATAAATAAAAATATATACTTATTATTTATATCTAATATTATATATTTTAAATATATAATAATATATTTAGGTATTTTATAAAATATTTATGAACTTAAAAATGTGGTGGCCCTGAAAAGGGCCGTTTTAAATGGTTGGTTCTTAAAAGAACCGTTTATATCTTGTGCCGACGTATAAGATTTCTGGAA